>BJFM01001053.1:418744-462149 GCA_016586285.1 Arothron firmamentum
CCCCCCCCCCCCCCCCCCCCCCCCCCCCCCCTAACATCAGCTCGACTCCGCCGTCACAAACAGGAAGCGGGGAAATCTAGCCCCAGAAATATTAAACAAAATGCAACTGGAACTGGAATGAAACCTGCTAATTGCTGCGATAATAAGCGGGATACGAGCGTGTCGGACAGAACGGCAGCACTGAGCGAAAGCTATTGTTTTATTGTCGGTGGGATATTGAGAATATGCTCGGCAGATAAGCTGTTGTATTCGACACTCTCAGGAGACAGACAATTGATTATCTGCTGCAATAACCAAACAATGCTGTCATTATGTGGCTTTCACTGCGACTTCACAGTCTTTTTCTCTCATCTTCATGCCGAGTGTCCACATTTTTTGGACATTTCTGATTGGGTCCCCTGGGCGTCTGGGTTTTGTCACATTGGCTGATACCGTCCAGATTATTCAGCTGGTTAAACATGAGGCCCAGTTAATTATTGAACTTTTGCTTCAGTTCCTGGTCGGGGACGTTGGTATGCTGACAGCATCCTGCCCCGTCTCCATTCAAGCAGCCCTCCAACGCCATTAAGTCAGGAGCGAGACGCTGGGGATAAAAATGTGCGCATCAGATGTTTTTTAATGAAAACACACCCGGCTGACACCGATTCTTCAGCCCGCCTCTGAAATAAAAGCAGCTCCGAAGCAACAACGGTACCACGTGCATCATCCGGTGCTGAACGCTTGCTGCAGGAAGTCACGCTCCGGGTTGCAGGGATGATGGGGTGCGTCACGGCGCCGATCCATCGGGCTCCCGCGGCCTCGCCTCTCGGACCCGTCTCCGCAGCCTTGAAGAGGCCTGTTCGGTAAGAGCGCGCACCGCTGTCATGTGATTTCTAACAACAATGAGCGGGAAGCCTTGGAAATAACTGCTCATTCACAATGCACCATTTGATGCCTCACTGACCAGCTCAAGGTGAGCGCCGCCGTTCATTCCCTCGTGCACGACCCGCGCCGCCAACGCAGGCTTGCTTCCTGAGGATCAGACTGACAAATTGTAGTTCTGCCCTAATTTTCTGGGAGATTTCTGAGGTTTAGAATCCAGAATAAGAGCCTGATGTTGGGGTCACGGCCCAGAAAACTGAAGCACATCGTGTTACCGGTGACAGCCGCGCGGTTCGTCATGAGCAGCGAGCACCTGTCACCGCTCTTCCTGATGGATTCGTTTCAAGAGTAATCAAACGCGAATACATATTTAATGAATTCTGCATTAAAGTAGGACAAACTAGTGTTTGCTCATGAGCACTGTGTGCTGCGTGCTGATGGGAACATTGTCCCGCATCCACTTTGTGTTGCCTGAGAAAATGACGTGCAAAACATCCCATAAATAAACACATTAAGACATGTTTGCTTTATCATTGATTCTTTCATCAGATCATACCACTAAGCTCTGATGTTAGTTGTATTATCCCACATAAAAAAGGAAAAATGGTACATTTTTCCAAGTTTTTCTAATGAAATCGTTACTTATCGAGTTGTGACATCATCACAAAGGTGAAGAATTCGTTAACACTCTCCCAGATATAGTGATGCCTTTTCACACATGTTTTATCAAGTCTGATGAACTTGTGGCACATTTTCTCCTTGATTTTTTTTTTTTTTTTTTTTTTTTTTTCTTCCTGCACTAAAAAGGTCGCACTGTAAGAAATGCGAAGGTTTTTTTGGGGCTGGCTGCGTTTTGGTCGTCCATCATTCAGGATGTTCTGTAGCCGCTGTGGCCTCATCGTTCTTTTGCATTTTTTGCATCGATTTAACATCATTCTCCGCTGGTCGTGAGCAGCTGTGACGTGTCAGAGACGCGTACTGTCGATACTCCGCTTCCATCAGAACGGAACCAGCCACCCACTCCTCCGCCATCGCCTGATTGGAAGGTTTCACTTAAGGTCAGACCTGATAAATATCAGAGAATCCACAAGGTATTTGAAATGAGCAAACAAAATCTGAGCCCTGCCCATCCGAGTCGTTCCTCTAATCCTCCCTATTGACAGTAGTTAATGACTTGAACATTTGAATTTAAATGTTTATCCATAAGCATGGGCGTGTGTGTCCTGCTGCTCTCCGAGCGCCGGTGAAGGTTATGCATGCGTGACTTTGATGAGGTTCTCCTTCAGCCAAGGACTCCCCGCTGTCATTAAGACAGATAACATCTATGCCGCGTGTCGATGTGGCTACATTCATTTAAAGACTACTTTTGTTTCACCTCACAGTCGACAACACAATCAATAAATGGCTTTGCCACTTTCTACTTCATGTCGTCTTAGGTGATTTAGACCGAGCGAAGCCCAGAGTCGGAGACAACGGCGCATTTATAAAGCCCGCCTGTCCATTATTCAGGCCCGAAAGAAGAAGCGCTGGCGTTATTTTCCATTTTAATGATGATCATTTCTTCTCACCAGATAGTGATAGACACTGCTGCTGGGGTTTCTCCTACTGTCCCACCTTTCTGAGCTTTACAGCTCCACACTCATCCAGAAACGATTAAAAACACATTAGCTGATGGCGCTGTGTTGCTATTGTCACGCCAGTGATCTCACTTCCACCTTTAAATCTTCTTGCTTGTTTGTCAAGTGCAATTATCAGGTTTGTAATCCCCTCTGGCGCTCCGCTCTCATTTCCATTCATTTTGATCAACTCTTCGGAATTTGACTTTTAATAGTTTGCAGCAGGAGGTGCATCCGCCGACGGGCTGTTGTCTCCGGTCAGCGTCCGTCCGGTAAACCCGCGCTGATGAATAGGTTTTCCCAGCAGCGCGGCGGTGTTGTCAAAACTCTCACCGCTGATTTCAAACATTATGCGTTAGCCTGCGATATGTAGAGCGTTTCTGCCGCGTGACTATTGCAATTGTCGAGCTGTCATGGTCTCCGACCGGAGCGTACACGTGTAATGACACGATCCCCATTCAAAGCACTGAGATGCAGAAGCATCTGAAATTGAAATGTCAGTCTGAAACGAGCACGCCTTGAATTAGAATGCAGAAATGGAGAGCAGAGGCTACCGTGCGGCGGCGGCGTCTTTTGTTGACACTCCTGCGTGCCATTGTTTTTAAGTTTACAGGAAGTGAAGTTGGGGAATCTCAAAGTTTTTCCTCTGCTGGAGTGTCAAGTAAGATTGCGCCGACCTCTTGGTGTTATCCTCCGATCTGCTAATGTGCAGATATCTTCGCTATATGTGGGGGATTTTATAGCTTTTATCCAAAACAAGTCCGATAATGTAAGAGACTCAAACCCAATTACCCAGTAGGCAGTCCTGAGTCATCTCCCATTTGTCCCAGCCATTTCCTCCACTGTCCGCTCCTCTTTATCTCGCCTTGTATGGTTTACTCAAAGACAACCGCGGCCGATGGCGATCTGAAGGTGAAGAGGAATTAGGCAATAAAAAGAAAACCAAGGAGAAACTGCAGAGATAGAGCGAGCTAATCGATGCTGAGCGGTGCGTACGCGCAGATTCTCCCGGCCCGCTCAGTATAATCCTCACGTGATGGTGAAGTTTGTGTGTGCCGAGGTTCTGAGGGGACCAATTAAGGAGCAGCGGGGCAGGGGCCTGAACTGCTGGCTCTCCAAATAGCCTGGAGGCGAGAGCGGTCTTCCTCCATCGTCCGTCGATAACGGTGGCCTCCTCCCGACCAATAAACGGACAGACTCGGCCTCGCGCTCCAGACGTACATTTGTTCGTCTGTCGTCTTGACACCGGCCTTTACGAGGTGAACGCTCCCACGAGAGACGTGAACAGAAACCAGTAATTGTCATGACCAACCTCGTGTGTGTGTTTCCACACGGCGACTGTAAAAGCTAAAGATAGCTATCTGTAATAGCCTGGGCAGACGGGGGACGGCATTGTCGCAGGACGTGGTTCCGCCTGCCTGCAGCCGGGCTGTGGCAGCCTGAACCTCACGTCTTTGTGCCGCTCTTTTTATGAACCTCATGCATTCATAATGTAAATGCTTTTCATCTGTTCCCAGATAAGGAGCAGCTTCTTCCTTCAACAATGAGGCTGAAGAAAGGGGGCAGCAACAGATGCGTCTCTGAAATATTCCACATCTGAGTCACTTCCAGTCCCCCTAACCCAACCGGTTGGGCCCCCTGCCTTTTCCAAACCCTCCCATTAGCTCCGTTGGGGAACCCTGATGGTATCCCTGTTTTGTTAACTTGCAGGAGAAGCTGTCAGTTTCCTCACACCTACTGAGATCCTGACAGCAAGCACTTCTCAAACCCTTCGTATTTGTGAAAGGAGAGTGGCAGAAATGCACAGTTTTAGAAGGTTGTCTTGTTCACAGTCTTCAGGAAGTGCAGAATGAGAATATAAATGAGAATTTAGAGGAGTGGAAAGGATTTGCTAAGTCTTTCAGGCGCTCTGTTCTAACTGTGAGGAGGCCAAGGCTTGCTGTCAGAGCTGGGTCGTCTTAAATAGACATTAAACGTTATCCATCATGTCTCATCATTATTAAGCTGTTTGCCCGTTTAATTTTCCTCATGCTGTCTCATGTTCTCTCTGAGCACCAGTAGAATTGTCGCACTGGAATTGCTGGAAATGCAGATTATCGAGAGCCCGTAGTAACGTCTGAACAAGTTGAGAGACGCATAATCTTGGATTATTGTGGTTATTATTTTTATTAAAAGGATAAGCTTAAAAGGAGAAGCAGTATTTCTATCAAAGTGTGGGCAATAACTCAGCGTCACGGTGCATTCAAAGTACGGAAAGAAGGGAAAATTTAGTTTTTGACCGTAATTGTTGCCGATGAGGAAAGAATTTTGGTTAGGATGAACCAGCAGTTAACCGAAGAGAAATGAGTAAATAATGGAAAGACACAGAGGAATCACCTGTCCGAGTTTACTGTAATAATAATAATGATGATAATAATAATAATAATCATATTAATAATACTTTTTTTTTCTTCCTCTTGATTGGATGTGGTTCACAGTGTGCCTGATGATGTTGCTCAGTCTCCGGTAGACTTGCCAAATAGTAAAAATGGTTTATTGACTTGGTTGTTTAGCCGTCATTTTAATGAAGCACAGCTATGTTTTCACGTTCATTTGCTTATCGTCCACCACTTCTTCTCATCCCACCTTCAGTCCAAATTTAAAGTGGCAGCAAAGACGCTGGGCGAAGGCTGTGATTCCAGTGATGGGTAGATTAGGACGCACGTCGCTGTCAGTATAATTAAACCTGCAACAGATCTCCGTGAGAGAAATCTTGCCTGAAACAACCTCATTTTCTCCGGGGCAGCTGCAGATTTCGTCCAGGATGGCTGACAGTTGTAGATGTGGAAAGGCAGACCTGTCGCCGCCCTTCAGACCCCGCCGAGGGGAAGGACTGAGGCGCGGCGAGTGCGGCTCCTTTCTCCAGCCGCCCGTAAAGCTGATCGTTTTTGCTGAACCGACTGCTTCTTTCTTCATTTTAACTCCTTTAAGAACAACACAGCAACACGTTATGCCTGATTTCATCCTTGGGTCCCTCCTTTGTTTCGGTTTTGATGTTTTTAGTCTTTTTATGATGAAATCTCATTTAGCGCCCCCGTTTTTGACTGGACAACCATCATAGCTCATTTAAATATGACTGCTTCGGGACTCTTTGATTGATTGGATACTTTATATTACGGTACTTCATTACAGCAGCCACGCACGCATGCATGCATACATAATATTGTCGGGAGAAAAGACCTCCTGCTGAGCTCTGACTCACACCTTGGCATGATCAGTCTTTCACTGAAGTTGCTCCGTTTGATCACCAGTGCACGGAGTGGATGCATTTTCTGCACATTAAAGTGATTTTTTTTTTGTGATCAGAGCACAACTGCTCATTTATTTAAGAAGCAGCATCTGTATCTGCTCCATCTGTTTGCTCTGGCCCCTCACAGCTTGGAGCATGGCTCTCAGACGAGAATTCACTTCCTCGTTTATTTATGTTGATGACCTGCTTCTGAAATCCAGCAGCTTGTGAGTCGGTGGGTCTCACCCTCCCACCTTCGCTACCTTTTGGTAATAAAGCAGAGTTTGACCTAGCTGGAAGGTGCGTCACTTGACAAGCCCTTGACTAATCCATATAAGATGCATATGACGATAATTCAGTCCTTGAACATCACAGTGGCATCATGGCATCGTTTTCAAAAGTCTCCCAGATTAGGAAGCCAGATTTTGTCTGACTTTTAGAGGTTCGAGTTTGGATGTTGAAGTCACCTCAGTCCCACACGTACAAAGCCTTTTAGGAGGCGAAGGCCTGGCGCTCGCTGATAACCTTATTTTTATGGGCAGTCTGTTCAATTATTCAAAGATTGCCTGCTTGGGAAAATATTAAGAGGGTTACAAGCGGGCAGGTAGAGGTGTGTCTCACACACACACACACACACACACACACACACACATACTTACAAACACAGAGAAAAGGCATCAACATGACTATATAATGTAAACTATGGATTGTAAAAACAATGTCAGAGACGTTAACCTCAACAACACGACCTCACTGAGTGACTTACTGTGTATTATTTTCTGAATTTAACAAGTGAATGATGATCTATATTTGTGAGTCTCTCCCAAAACAGGAATACACAAAAGTACTAGCCTGGCAGAGGCTGTAATTAGCTGAGCACCTGTTAACTTGACTAGTCCCCCGTTTGCAGTTCTGCAGTTCCGTGTTACGGCGGCAGCGCCACCTTGGAAACACTCTGGTTTCTCCTCAAAGTGGAATGAAAGTCAGAGCAGTGTGACACTTTCACTGTTTTCTTATTCGCAGTACTTTACTGGCCACTGGAGACCACATGCTATTTAATGAAAAGTGTCTTGAATCATATTTCGGATTGGTGGTTAATTGCCTCTGAAACCCCGGCGAACCCCTCCAGAATAAAACGTAGCTATAAAAAGTGGGAACGGAACTGCAGAAGAGTGATTAGCACTCTAATTGACAACATAAGTGACTGCACTTCCCTTATTGACCTGTTGAAGTCCTAAGTTATAAATAAACCTAATTTCCTTTTCTTCAAAGCTAATGTTGGTTTAAGCATGAACAAGTGGCCCATTTTGCCTTTTCGCTTCAGTCCAAAGTTGATTCCACCGGTGCTGGAAAAGGGTCAAGCAGTGAGGTGGTGCAGCTGAAGGAGCGGAGGGCAGAAGATGTTCTCCGCTCTGATGCCGTCAGCAAACCGGCCCACTTAGAGCTGCCATGAAGTCAACGATGGTTAAAAAAAGAAAAAAAAAAAAGCTAACGAGGCAGCCATTAATCTAACTTGTCATCCGTCCACTTCACGGCGGGTTTATTTTACACTGTGACACACGTTAAAAGCTGATGCGCAGCGAGCGTGCGTTAACCTTTGGATGCGCACAAAGAATAAACAATCCAATAAAGCGTTTTTGACGGCTGGCAGCTACCTGGACATGCAGGCAGCGCATCAGTGTGGAAAGGTCACTTGTCCCAAACATATTGGTAATTGGGCCATAAAATACCACCTGCCATGTTTTCTCCCCTTAAGATGCTCTGGAACTCGTGCACACGTCCGATGGTGTTTTGTATGCTATAGGACAGCAATTATGTCACAGCAAGCCAAATCAGAGTGTAGGTGCAGCTAAGATGTGACTGTGAGCTCTAAATTATAAGACTGTCCTCCTCTTTGCTCCTTTTTGCTCCTCTTTTGAATCTAATTATGGATACTTTACAGCTTTATTCAAATATAGGAATAAATATAAAGTCCTCCATTTTCTTTCTGTCTAAACTTATTTAAACAGCGTAGGAGCTTAAAGTAATCTTCCGAGCGTGTTTTTGCACCGCATGCTTGGTGAGAAAGGACTTAGATTTCATTTTTGAAACAGCCAACAGACGGAAAATTAGCTCCTTTGTTCAGAGGACAGGACGCTGGGAGGAAGTCCAGTCCGGTTCATCAGCCGCAGCTGTGCTATTCTAAAGGCTTGACACCTGTTTATTGTTCATTTTTAAATAACAGATATATGTACGTATCACATCGCCACCATATCAAGCATCTACACAATTTCTGGAAGACCAAAGTTGGGGCTAATGTAAGTCTCAGTGTTTCAGGTATAACACAGAAAAGGTTCCCCACAAAAAGCTTAATTTGAGGATTTTAGCAATTGATTTTTGCTTTTTCAAGTACAGATTTGAGTCATTAGGTTCCTTTTGATGCTATTCAGCTGTGTGGAGGTGGGAAGTAGCTGCTCAGTCAGAAATGGCAGCACCGGTGGGACTCGCCAGGCTCTGATCTGCATTGAGGCCATACATTGATTTGATATGTTCCTCTGGCCCTGCAACAAGAACACACCAGTCTGCTTCCCACTGCTGGTTGCTGGTGTAGAAGACCAGCTGCCCTCCTCATCTCAGCTCTCCTCTCTGTACCTTTTACATTGCTGTTGTGAGGATGAGTAAGGGCTCTCCCCTCCAGGCATGTGACTCCCAGCCCTCTGCACCTCTCTGCTTACTCTTTCTCGCCTCCCTCTCGAGCTGTTCTTTTTTTAAAAACAACGTTGTCAAAGTTCATCCTTCTCCTCTGAAGGCGGGATGCACTTTGTCTTAATTTGGGTGGCGGTGTTTTGAAGAGCTGCAAAGAGCAGAGAGCGGCTTTGTGCGTTTCTGCGGCTTACACCTACACCACAGAACAAATAATCCCAGTTTGACACCTTTGTTCATTAGTTTGCATCCCTTCAAGGGTCTGGAAGAGGAGCAGAATGAGGAAGGATCGTAGGTCTGTGTCAGCAGCGTTGTGGAAACCAAAACATTTGCTCTGCCGTTGATACTAGCATTGTACATTCTCACTTTAATTTCCAGTCAGTAATTTCCTGGCCGTATCAGCAGTCTCGTGACCTTTAAAACAGGCTGAATGATTAGACTCTGACAGGATAACCAGAAAAGCGCGTCTCTTTGAACTTGGGTAATCAATATGAGTGAGAAATTAAAGTGAAGGACTCCTCTGAATAAATTATAACCAATTAGATCGGCGCTCAAAATGGTGGATTTCCACATTTAGCCTTTAAAAGCTTCCATCTGTAGAGGCGACTGTATATTCTTGTGCTGGTTTTACAGCTGCAACATTGTCATCACTTGCTAATTAAAACAAATGACAAATGAGCAGGTAAATACAAGCGCTGCCTGGTTGGTGTTTGCCTCCGCACATCAATTAAGCCGCATTTCTCTCCCGTGTCCGTACAGATGCAGGTAGTGACCGATAAGAGCTTCGTCACATGGCGTGGCGCAATCAGCGCGCCCCTGGCGGGATTCAAATATGGATCCGGCTGCAAAGAAAAACCGCAAATTATGAGTGATGGCAGGCCTGCAGACTCCTTTAACCCGAGCGCAGGAAAGATCGCGTCAGTTTTTAGCCTTCATTTGTCACAAGTCCACTTAAGCAGCATTGCTCTGTTCTGCTCCGAATGAAAACCAGCCGGAGTGCGAGTAAAAATATGGCGGTGTAATGGCAGAGGAAGGTACTGACGGGATGCATTTGTTAGTGTGACATTCAGCATGGAGGCTTTCATTTCCATCTGACCGACAAGAGACCCATTCAACCTTTCTGGGGGAAAAAAAAGACATTGTGACATATTCGCTCTCTGATGGAGACTGTCATTTAGCTACAGGGCAAGTGATAAAACTAAACAAATGACCCACGCTTCCTGCTAATATGTGAAAGAAGGTCACACACAGCACACCCTTATTTATATATTTCTTTTTCCAAATGAAACAGCGCTCACCCTTTCCCACAGTAACAATCGTATTTGAAGCAGCTTTAAAGATCTGAGCTCTAATCTGAGAAATCTTTATCAGAAAATGCATTTCGTTGCTGACTGTCAGATAAATGCCCCTGCTTTGATGCTGCATTCCGGGTGTGGAAAAGTGTTTAACCATTCGGTCCCACCTCCCACCATTATTCAGCTGCCTTTCTCTTAGATGAATTTGAATTAGGAAGTCTTAAAATGGTATAAAAATTCAATAACCCAGTTGTGCAACCATTAGTTCTGCTCTAAAACATTTCTTGGAGTTAATTTAGGTAATTAATCATGGCACCAAGCTAGTGTTTAGCCTTGATAACACGAGCATGCAAGGAATTGTTTTTGCATTTAATAAAAAAAAGAAGAAAAAAGAAACCTCGACTCAAATCTGTTTCTATTGACTAAATGTGATGCAATGTGAGTGTAGCATTAAATCTGCTGTGTGGCTGCTTAGCAGGGCTGCACAGAACAACTATCACATTGAAAATGCTTATCTTAGCGAGCACGCTCCGCGATGAGGAAATACTGCTTTCATTACCGTTTCTCTGAAATTGGGCTGTATTAGGCCTGAGTGTTCCCAGTCAAACGCAGAACTGGGAATTTGCTGACATTAATGAAAGAAAATGACAACAACCCACATCTTCTGAAGTCCTCTCGCACCTAAAGTAACTAAATTCAGTTGCTGTTAAATCTTGCAGCTCTGTTAATCTTGCTTATTTTATTTTTACATATTATGTATGTTTTGCTGCTGTGAGCGTGACAATAGTAATGAGCAAAGACTGTTTGGAAGTTGGACAGCAAATGCGCTCTCCTTGCTTTAACCCTTGTGTTTTCACCACCCACCATGCTAACTTGTTATCTTCATTCCTGTGGGGGTGTCATAACCTTCTGCCGCGATAACCGCTAACTCCTACGGCTGACTCTGATATGAAAATATAATATGATAAGATGAAACCTATTTTTAATTAACTGCCTGCAGCCGTAGCACCTCTGAAGGGGGTCAGCGTGTTAGCCTGATGTGAAGTGAACTTCTGGAGTCGGGGCACTCGCAGCCATGCAGCTTCAGCCTCAGTTTAGCAGCTTGGGTGGGCTTGTGGTCTGGTGTGACGCGGTGGTTTAGACGTGGTGACAGGAATGTGACATGACGGTGTGGAACCGGCCTAATGAAGACCATGTTGGAGGGTTTTCAATAGAAGGTCGTGCTCCTACACAAATACGACCGTGAAAATGTGACAATTCATTCCGAGATGCAATGTATTCAGAGTACCTGGAAAGCCTCCATGGCAACGCAGTCGTCCCACTGGTTTGCATTCACATGTTGGATCAGAAGCGATGTGACGGGTGAATTTCTAGCTCTTAATTTGAGCGATAACAGCTGGACTAAAATTACTCAAAGGGGCAAAATGTTTCGCATCACGCGGACGAGGCGGCCCATCAAAAAGCACAGAAAGCCAAAATAAAAGCATCGCATTGGAACTGGTTTTTATTGAAAGCCATGCATTGGCAGTGTTTTCCTCTCCATTATGCCCGTTCATGAATAGACCAGACGGGCCCTGCTCCACCAAACATTGGAGCTTGTGCGAAGCGGCTGCGGAACAAAGGCGACATGTAGCGCGATGAAAAAAGGATAAATACAAACACAGCTCAAATCCAGCGGAATAACCACAAGGAGCCCATCCAGAGGTTTAAAATTTGATACTGAGTCAGCAATGCAATGGTTTTTTTGCCTCCTGTTGTTATGAAACCGCGCGTGCATAAATTATTCACACGGACGTACTGAAGAACCTCAGCAAGCATCATTCCTGCTGATGCATGAAGAAGTGAAACAAATACTCTTCATTCTTTACACCTACAGCAGCTGAGTGCACTTAACTCTTGTTAAAGCAGCGTTACGGTAAAATTATTTTAGTTTGTGTAACAGAGAAGTAAACAGGCTCAGCGCCTTTAAGAGGGACCCGATCAGCAGCTAATGGCGGCGAGAGGCCGTCGAAGCGAGACTTTAATGTAACTTTCCTCGTGGAGATAGACCATATTCATTCAGGCTGCACTGCTCTGAAGCTCAAGTGTTATCAGGATAATGGAATTTGAAACACACCGTGAGATTTAAAGCGGTGTTAGATATCAAAGAGTTTGGCGGGAACGCAGGGAAGAGGAAATGTGACTCTGTGAGAGAGGAATTACAGCCCAGGTCTTTCAGGGTTTTACACAAACTTACCGGGTAATTGGAGCGTCAACGTGCAAAGAAAAACACATGAGACGCACATTTGAGTTTGTTTCTTCTGCTGAGATGCAGGAGACGCTCCTAAAGGTAATTACATTTTTGTATCAAAGAACAAGCAGCAGTCGGAGCTCAAGGCCCAGAAAATAGAGTCCGACTGCTGCTCATTACTTCAGAGGAGGAGTGAGCTTCTTCCTCCTACGTGTGTGTGTGTGTGTGTGTGTGTGTGTGTGTGTGTGTGTGTGTGTGTGTGTGTGTGTGTGTGTGTGTGTGTGTGTGTGTGTGTGTGTGTGTGTGTGTGTGTAATTTCCTCAGCGTACTGTTTGTCGACTCCTCTTCCAGCGGGGGGGCGTTATACGTGGCAAAGAACAAAAGCCATGTTGGCATCCATCCACTCGGCGGACGCGTGGCCGCGCATCCTGCCTTTAAAAAGACGTGTTGCACTCATCTTTTTCAAGTCAGTGATGGCAGCAGCGAGGCTGAGGGGAAGGATGGAGGGATTCTTCAAGGATTTTATTGATCTGGGGACAGCTGTGGCACTCTGTGCTCTTTATTCATTATTTCATGGAGAAAATATCCGTCCTGTGGTTTGGAGCCTCTCAGGACTGGTTTGTCCAACGTGGCTACACTCCTCCCTGCTGGATACGCTGGAGGTTGTAAGATAACAGACACAACAAACAATGCTGAGGTTATTTAAAGGCCTCTCGAGCCATCAATTATGCCCCATTTTGACGTTAAACAACAGCTGTGGGATCTATTTAGTCTATAAAATAAGAACATATTCATATACATTCAGATTATATTTAACCAAGGCATCATTGGTCCTGAAGGACATGGAAACTAGATCATAACTGCGCCCTTCTATATTTGACCACTTGTGTGTGGAGGCCCAATATCCTTCATTGGCAGGAGTGCTGTTGGAGCTGTGTCGGGGGTAATCAAGCGTTCTATTTTCCCACTCATCACTTACTGAAAGTGGGCCGCTATCTCCCTGACTGGACACACACACACACACACACACACACACACACACACACACACACCTGTGATGTTTTGATGTTAGGTTACGTCTTCTAGTGATGTAATGATGTGCTAATGAGAAGCAGATGATGAGCTGCCCCATCAGGTAAGCTGTGACCAGGTTTTTGAGATCTATTTATAAGTCCTGTCAAAACGATCAGATTAATTAATTTGCTGATGATTAAGTTGATTTTGAATGCATGTGCAGCACTTGCAAAGACTGGTGCTCTAATGCTGCTTGTAGATTATATTTTCTTGTCTTTTTATGCGCGTTTGTTGGTGCTCTGGTACGTCGTAGTGGGCTCTGCGCACGGATATCAATATTCCGGTCACATCTTGAGTGGCAGAAGTGGGATTTTGGGTTGGTTATCTTGTCTTTGACTTTTTGTTTAATTTAACAGTGGATCCATTCAAAGGGTCAGTCCAGGGTGGCTCATCAATTTTCAAACAAAGAAAAGCAAAACAGGGAATTACGGACACAATTTGTAGCAGCAATTCTAAAACGTAGAAAGAATCAATCAGGGTTAGAATGAAGTCCACTTAGTTTGCATACGTAATACCCGTCAGAAGGCAGTGCTTTGTATTTGGAGAAAAATACTAAGAGGGCCTAAAAGAACCACACACGGGTACAAAGTCAGCACGTGTCAGTAGAGAATTCTCCAGCACTCTGACTATCTTCTGGCTTCCTTTTATTGTCCCCAGCAACTCTTGAAATTGCTCCCTGCGTTCCTCAAGGGTTTGTAGGCCTCTCTGGTGAAAGAGAACACGTTCAATAATTAAATAAATAAAAGCTGCCTCATGTTTTATGAATGGCGTAGCCTTCTCAACCTGGTAGCTGAGCATACATCGCGTCACGCCGCAACGCTGTTGTGGAAATGGGAAAAGGCTGGAACAGATTCCAGACCAGGCAGCAGCTAAGTGCTCCAGAACCAAAGAGACTGTTGTGAAAAGTCTCCCGTCCAAGCCGAGGTGCACAATAGCTGGTGGCGAAGAGTTGAAAATTGTTAAGTTTTACTCAGTGAGGTTTACATGCTCAGGTGGACGGTTGTCTCTGTCCCAGTGTCCATGTGCGGAAGTGTGATCGATGCCTTTTCACCAATGACATCACAGACAACAACAACTGTCAAAAACCAGCTGGCAAGTTAGCAAGCCAGAGTGTCCTCGCACGACTTCCTGTCCACTCTGCTTTTTGTGCAGGTGAGATTTCTTTTGCCATATTTCATCATTTCGAAACATCAATAGCGAGGCTCAGCTTCGTTAATTGTTTCCTTTCCGTAAATAAATACATCATCAATCCATTTGTCCAGTTACTATCGTGCAGTCTGAAAAATAGAGATTAAGTGACAGATACAAATAAATTAAAAGCCTATCTGTCAAACTGAAGGACGATAAACGTCCTTTCTTCCATCATCAGTTAGTCTTCTTCCTGCGGTTTCCCTGAGTTCTCTTTCCTTCATTTGTTTGAGAATTTCTGCCGTTCGGTTGTCCGAACGGCACGATTTCACCTTGAGAAGACACAAAGAATCACCTCTCGATCCGTCCATTAATCACGTTTCCCAGTTGAGCCGCATGGAAGTGAAGGAGCTGATGGCAAACACAGCTGATTGTCGGTTAACTGAGGTCTGGCGCTCAGAGCTGGAGATGTGGCCTCCAGCATCAGGCAGCCGCTCGTTAATACCTGCCTGCCTATTGGTCTGCTCGGCCCTCGTCCCTGCTGGTCCACCACTCTGACGGAGAACTATCGAGTGGAGAGACACAAACCCCAGGGTTGCGTCTCAGCAGCCTGCTGATGTGCTCGAGCTGCGAAAATGAGATTGGGGTTGGGGGGGGGGAGAAGGTTGGAATGAAGGCGCAGAGTTTGCACGCAGGTGAAATTGTTTTCTTTCTGCTGAGCTAGAAAACATCGCTGAAACTGTGGGAGGTTCAGGAGAGGAACGGCGAACAAATGTGAAACAGCAACGCCTGGAAATACAGCAGCCAGAGGCTGTGTGTGTGTGTGTGTGTGTGTGTGTGTGTGAACCCGCTGTTCTGTCGACGTTTTTGTTCATATTTATTTAAATAAATATCTAAACTTTTTAATTGTAAATGTATCTTGATAGTAGAATTATTTAAAAAAAAGGTTTAAAAAAATGTTTTCGATAGCACCAGCCGCAGTTCCAGCTCTGTGCAGATGACTCCTGTTATTAAACGCTGCCTACTGTAGCGCTGCAGCTTTTGCCATGTTTTCGCTCTCAGCGTGCACCTTTAGCTCTCCCCGTCTCATTTCTCTTCCCTTTGTGCTTCTCTCCTTGCAGAAATGTTTTTTCCCCTCTTTTATGTTCTCTTCCTCAAAACAGTTTTGGGTAATGCGGTATATCTTCGGTAACTACGGCACCTTCAAACGAGCGAGGAGTAAGGTGAACAACAGACGCGGTACTTAGCGAGAGCTTGTCGGAAATGTCTCTTCACACTTTTAAACTTTTGACGATTCGTCTAAGCTGAGCATCAGGATCACAGCATGCACGTGTGCATTTGTTGCACATGTGCGATTTAGATGCGGTGTTCCCTGCCGTGGGCGGTTTCACGCTCCTTTCTACAATCTCCTTAATGGAAGTCTGACTGTAGGTTGGTGGGGAGAACGCCAGCCTCACAGTCAGGACGGAGGTGTCTGATCAGTCGACTCATCGCCAGCACAACGTCACATTAACTGGTTTGGGCGCAGAGCTCTCCAGGGGAACTGCTGCTGCCTGTGCCTGCCATGCTGACTCCGACACAAGCACACGAAGGGCACTCCAACATGCTTCTGCCCCCCACGGAGCGCACTGCCGCATCTGCTGCAGGAGACGCCAGCGTCCATTCATCAGCCTCTCCTGGGGTTAGCTTGATTACGCCCATGCAGGCTGGCGTTAGCTTACTGGTTTGGATGAAAACAGGAAGGATGGTGCACGTTAATAAAAAGCCAGAGAGTAAGCTCCTCCGTGGCGCTTTGACAGGTGATGTTACTGGATCTAATCAATGAGGTCGCTGCAGTTTAAGCCACGATTGGAAAATACTGAACCAGCAGAGAGGCCACAGTCGATCGGTTGGCTTCAGCAAATAAAGCCAAATTCAGGGTTAAAGTAGGTGTAAAGTAAAGTTTTTTTAACTGATAAACTTCACAGAGGTGAGTCAGGCTTTTACAAAGATTACCTCAACGTATGTCCACAAGATCCTTTTCTTTTTAAGTCAGAAAAGGATCTTGGATCACTAACCACCCCCAGGGTGTCTGGCCTCCATCAGGACCACAGTGACGAGTGCTGTGGCTGCCCTTGCAGAGTCACCCCCAGTCTTGTCTGCTGCACTATTTGTATAAACAGGTATTGATCCAGTAGGAAAGAGTGGCACAAGTCAGCAACTTTATCTACAGCTGAAAAGAAATGAAATTACTGCTCTTTTTTATTTGATGGATGCACCTGTCACGCAAAAAGAATAACATGCCTGCAGCAACGGCCCAGTAGCAGCCGAGCAGGCGTACACTGCTGTTCTGTGACTGGACGTTAAAGCCCTCAGACCAAGCATATTTAACACCAGCTATTTACATAAAAGACTTTCCCTGACATGCTTAGAGGTTCTTAATTTGCTCCTTTTTGGCTCTTGCACCTCCACACTCCTGTAATGTTGCCTAGTTAAAGTCC
This sequence comes from Arothron firmamentum, assembly GCA_016586285.1. Classification (NCBI taxonomy): domain Eukaryota; kingdom Metazoa; phylum Chordata; class Actinopteri; order Tetraodontiformes; family Tetraodontidae; genus Arothron; species Arothron firmamentum. Next base: position 435,379 of record BJFM01001053.1, read on the forward strand.
TGGTGATCAAAATATTATTCCCTGGTGCAGGGAAGGCTTGAGCAGCAGCCCTTAGACTAAGAGTGCTAATGAGATCCCAGAGAGCTCCTTTTTATAATGAAACATCTTCACAGCCAATTGTCCATCACTAATAATCATATGGTAATAACGTAGAAAAAAACCTACACTGAGGAATAGAGCTACACTTGTTTATTTAAAGAGCTCTTCCTACGCAAGCAGAGACAATCAGTTTAATTTGCCAGAAGACGGTAATAAAAGGGATGCAACCAAGGTTTACATGAATGAAAATAACGAGGGGCTTAAAGGAAAAGAGGAGGGAGAAAGTGGTTTTGTTAAACAATGGTTTAGATAAGGTGAAAAGCTGAGCTCAATCACGTGATCATGCGGACGGCGTGGACTGCTAACAGTGCGAGCTGATGTCATTTAAAAGTAGTTGCTAATAAATGGATTTTATATAGAAATCCAAACGAGCATTAAAATTACCTTTTTGTGTGTGTGTGTGTGTGTGTGTGTGTGTGTGTGTGTGTGTGTGTGTGTGTGTGTGTGCGTGTGTGTTTTTCTTACCTTTGTCACACACCCGAAATGCAATTTTATCTTCAAAGGGTAATCAAAGTCACGGGAACGTTGCATCAGTCGATTCTCGCCGACACCCTGATGAACATGCAGCTGCGGACTTGAATGCCATTAATTTTTGAAAAATTAAAGATATCAAGGACAAGACCCCCCCACCCCCACCCCCACCCCCACTCCCCAGCGTTTTAGAATTCCATTTCCACAGTTGCAAGGACAAGCTAAGCGCTTCTGAACAGAAGGTACATCGCTCTGCATGTCCTTCATAACGGCTTATTATTTGTTGCCCTCTCAACAAGGTTAGGACAGGAATCCTCAGCCACTGGGGCTCCTGCTTATTTTCTTGTTGGAAATAAACAGTCAATAATGCCGAGCTGTTACAAAGTTGGGATGGATTTATGAGTTTAGAAAGCCAAAATGAAAGGAAGGAATAATGTGAGTATTGATCCGCTTGGTCTGGATTCATCCAATCAACTCATGCCAAGTGTGAGTGCCCCCTGTTGGATAACACTGATCAAAGCATCCTGACCTCCACAGCGAGCCCACAAACGGATGTGGCGCTCATTAAAAGCAAACACTACATAACATATCCGTATGACCTTCAGCCACGCGGTTTCACCGTCTCAGGGCAAAGTCATTCACCCCGTCATACTAATCCAGCAGTTCGGATTCACCGCCATCTGTGGCGAGGAGCTGGAAGTCCTCTGGGTCGTAACACCTCTTGCTATATTCTCTATAGGTGGTGGGAAGCACCTTTACCGGTCGTAAAAAGCTCGGGACGCTCCACAGTCTTCAGGCAATGGAACCTGCCCTAATAATCAGAGCTTTTCAAGCAGATCATCCCTAAATGGAAATCTGACTAATAGGAACCATCTGAAGAGCATCTAGCTGCAGAGAGGCAGTTCTGGTGAGACATTTGCCTGTCGTGTGCAGTCGTGTATCCTGTGCACGGACATGTTTACATTTTATTTGACACTTGGACACTTCGTGCGTTATTCGGTTCTGCTTCCTGTTGAGCACAACTGGCTTGTTTGTGGAATGTTAACTGCTTTTTCATCGACTTTCATGACTTTGAGAGTTGGAATCCACTATCTGGATTTTGTTAGACATATTGTAATTTGCATAGATCGCTATCTTAACTCTGCATCTTATTGACGGATGTTTATCTTGTCCTTGCATGTCTTTAATGTGTTCCTCCAAGCGAGCTCCAGCCGATAAGGCTGAATAATGCGGATGTGCTGCGGAGGAGCGACGCTATGTGGCTGCTTTACAACTTTATTGCAGAAAGCTTCCAAAAATTTTCAGCTGTTTTGTTGATTTTGTGTCGCTGACATGGGCCGCACAGCGGATTTGTGCCGCCTTGCTCATGAGCCAGTGGTTATTTGCACAGAAGGAAGTCTTTTGCTGATCAGCCATGAACAAACACGGCTGTTTAACCGCCTGTAAATGTGAGCCGACTGGCTCATTACGCCATGACTTTTGTGACTGGCGCAGGTTGAGGCTGAAGTCAGCAACCTCGGTGGGTGCAATTGTGGCTCCACCGACTGCTTTTCGTGCACGCGTGCTTGCCGTGTTACAAACAGCATTCATGTAATGAGCATGAGCACGTCCAGGTGTTTCAGAGCAAATGTCAGGTGCGATGACCTGTGACCCATGAAGGATGAGTAAGGAAGATAATGGGTGGAAGGGCCGTACTGGACACGTGCGCTGTAAATGATTGTGATAATGCATTCAGCCACACAGCACAAGCGCACACTCTCTCCTCCTAATTCCTGTTTCCTGCGGGGAGAGATTCTGATAAAACGGTGGGTTACGCTGTAGATTCATGCCCACCTAGCTAAAAATATAACCGCACGGAATCTGCAGCCGGGGCAGGCTCGCTCGCCGCCTTTCTCCTCCTCGGGTGGTCGTGACGCTGAAACATCTGGCGTGTTTAACGTGTGTGGAACTGAGGTGAAGTCCCAGAGTCTACAACAGGAGTAATCCCCTGATTAGCCTTCATATTTCTGTTGATTGATCCGTGGTTCCGAGTGACCCACGTGTTCCTCGGGAGGAAGCGGTTTGGCGTGATGAATCTTAATGTGTGACAGTCAGGCCAGCTTGGTCAAAAGTGTCGAATAAAAAAATCCAAGGGTGATGCTCAGAGAGTGCACGCAATACATTAGAACAATTGAGCGGAACTGAGTACCGTCGCTATGGATGCAAGGGCTCCGGTACCTGCATAGCATATGAGCCGGGACCTGCACAGAGCCTCAGAGCTGGTATATACAGCAGGGCTGTAGGTTCAGGCGGGGGTCAGGTTGTCTCCCTCAATCTGTCCAAGCCTCAGTTGTTCTCATTATGCTCTGCATCCCACTGCAGCGCCGCAACAAGTCATTAGCCATTATCTGAGCCTCCGGAACAGGAATATCACTGGTCCAACTGGCAGGCCAGGCCAGGACCAGTGACTTTTACAGCCACCCTCTGTTGCTGAGAACGCAGCTCTTTACTCTGTTGCCGATGTTAAAATATCAGCCTGGCTCTGCGTGATGGATGCGAGAATGTCAGTGCAATAATTACATTGATTTTCTCCCCGATGCCCTTAAACTCAGTCAATTTTATGCAAGTGTCCATCAATCTGTGTATGTTAGAGATGCTTTATTCAGTGTAATTATCTCTGTCAGGAGGTAATGATTGCTAGCCTTCCAAAGGGTTACGCTTGTAATTATTTGTTCATAAAGACAATCCCATGGCAAAAACAATCAGTCAGACCTGCTGTTGGTTGTTGCTCAACCGAATGAATCTTTACGATTTATTGCATAAACTTGCTTTACATTTTCGGGATTAATAAAGATGTTCGTTTTGATGGCATTTGCAGTCCCATTAGTTTTTGTGGAACTCTCGAGGCAAATCGAGGTTGGAAAAAGTGCTGAAGATTGGAATTGAATCAGGAGTATTGTGTCTGACAGGGACCCTAAGGCTGCATGACACCTGACACCTTTCATCTGCGGCAGCGCCTCGTTCCCCCGCCACAGTCCTCCAGCGACGCAGAAATAGAAATAACAACGCGTAGCACAGAAAGGAATGATGCAGACCCGGGAGCCTCGACACGGGCCGGGTACCAGAACAGAGCAGAAAGTAGCCGTTTCGCCTCGGATCTGCCCGTATCAATGATTCAAAGGCGACCCCAAATCCATTACAAGCCAATTATATGCGCCGGGCCAGGGATGGGGCTGGCCACTGGCTCGTGAACTCCAGTGCTTAATCCACAAAGAGGAGCTAATAGGAAATTTGAAAATAGAATCCACACTCGAGTAACTTTAGAGGGATTTGGCTGGATTAATGAACTGTCAGGCTCACTGTCAACATGCAGGAGAGTGCAATCCTTTACCAGTCGGACTCCTTCTAGTCTCCCTCTTTCTAGTCTCTCGCTACATTTCTCATTTACACAGCGAGTCTTTCAAGTGACACATTTTCATCCTTGTGAGCGGGATGCTATCGAGAGTGAAAATGACTGCTGTACCACCTGCTTTTAATCTGTCTGCGCTAATGTTTCTGTGCTTTTAACAGTCTGTACGTGTCATCTATCACATACATGCAGACAAAGGCCCACACACACACACGCGCGCGCGCGCACATGCGCACGCACGCTCGCAGAGGGCAGACCACTCTTCTCTCATGAGTGAACAGCCTAAATGAGCTTCCTCTCCTGAAGCAAAGGCAATGTCTGCTCCAGTCCGAGGGGACACGCACTGCAATCACAGAAGCTAGCAGTCAAACTCGGTGAGCTTAAAGGAAGTGGGAGAGGAGAGGATAAGAGGGCTGGAAGAGAGGAGGAGGCGAGGTAAAAAGGACAATGAGTGTCTCCCGTTTGACAGCCGCACTCACAAACAGATGGCGAAAACACTCGCAGGGAAGAAGCCGGGGATTGCTATGCAACCGCGCCGATGAGATCATAACAAAGAAGCGCGGTGAAATGATTGAATCGGAGATACTTATCCAAACAGATCAAATCCCACGCCACAATTGTTGCATCGTTTTGAGGCAGCTGGGAAGGCAGCACTTCTGAAAATGATCAAATCTGAGGCAACATGTTTCATTTCAGCTGTAAATTTAAATTGAGCATCGAATGCTTGTGGCAAACCTCGATAACATCATAATGGCATGGTCACACACACACACACGTGGTATAGCTTCCCTCTGAACAGGACCCATGGCTAAATTCTAAATGACAGCACAGAGAGATGAACAGACCCGGCTTTAAGTCGAATTATACCACAAATCAGCATGATCACAACTCCAGGAGTAATTGGGTTTTCACATCAAAAGTCTGTTTCAGTCAGTTTAAATGATTTGGGTGCGTATAGGTGTACAGGGGTATCAGGAAGGGCTGTTTAGTTGGGTTTATGCTCATCTTAGTCGTGGCCTGTGTGATAATTGACCAACTCTGAGGTGGGATTTATAAAATCTAGCCACAGTCGGAGGAAATAAGTCTTCTGTCATGGTGTTTCAGATGATAGTTTCTGTGTCGAGCTTGTCTGACAAATTCACTACATACTCGCTCGGCTTTCTTCTTCCTTTTAGCGCCTCTGGCTCCAACATGGGAAACTGGAGCAATAAGAGGCAGCGGCTGACAGCCGGCTGCAGCACAACAACAGCGCTGCACTAGATGAATGTTGCACCGTTGGTTTGCTGGAGGAGCTGTCCGGCTGGCTGAGAAACACCAAATCAGCAAAGAAACACAAAAGGAAATGCCGTAGCATGGTGTTAATCTTTGCCTTCAGGACCAAAGGCAACTAATGCTGCAAACACAGTCCCATTCACTTCCCTCTTTTTGTTGGCAGTGCCATTCAGACACCAGAGAGCATCTCTCTCTCTCTCTCTCTCTCTCTCTCTCTCTCTCTCTCTCTCTCTCTCTCTCTCTCTCTCTCTCTCTCTCTCTCTCTCTCTCACACACACACACACACACAGCCAGGCAAACCTAAAAGATCTAATGCTGGCAACAGCAACATGAGAACAGTATTTCAGCGTTTGCTGGCTCGCGTGCACTTGATGTCTGTAATAAACAGCGAGCGCGGCAGAACCAGCAGAAGCAAAATGGAGCACTTAGCAGAAATCATAGATTTGCCTTAGATATTACCCAGTGTGTTTGAATAATTTAGAATTGGCTGGGAATCAGCATCGGAGCATAACAGCAGTGGGCCATTATCGAAATAGCCGTGAGCATTGCAGCTGTTAATGCAGGGGATCAGTATCCACATCATCTCACCTCCATTATCAGCAGCGTCGCCGCCATTAAAAATCCCTCCCTTCCTTTCTTTCATCTTCTCTAATAGGTGATCTGCTGCTCCACGTCTCCATTTTAGTTTATTTATGGGCCATTATATTCCTGTTTTTGTCAGCACTCGTAACCTCCAAACCCTCTTTAACGACACGTTAATTGTAGGACAGCGTTGGGACTTACGTCCCATCAGCACGCCAATCTGTTCCTCCATCCTAACAAGGAAAACGCAGCAGAACGAAAGATTATGCGACGTATGGCGAGGCCATTTTAGTCCGCGCAGCTCTATTAAAGCAATAAGAAATGTGTTGTGATAATCTGACAGGAAGGAGAAGACGCAGAGCCCACCGTGTCCGCGCCACATTAACTGCTACATCCTCGGTTTTATCATCGATTTCTGCTCAGACGTGATCTATGTTTCTCCATTCACTGTCCAGCCATCTATCTATCTATTAATGGCACTGCTCTCTGTGTGTGTGTGTGTGTGTGTGTGTGTGTGTGTGTGTGTGTGTGTGTGTGTGTGTGTGTGTGTGTGTGTGTGTGTGTGTGTGTGTGTGTGTGTGTGTTGGTCCCTCCTTTTTCACCCAACAACAAAGACGCTACATTTTAATAAAGAAGGTAAATCCGCAATTGCGACACTTTATCTTAATAGCAACCTGAGCCAAAGTGGACAAATGAAACCGAGCTCGGGTCAATAATGAAGTCTCTTTTTCCGTCTCTCCTGGGAGTCTTGCGTGCTTCGACACTTCACCACTCCTCCTGGATCGAATGACGAAAGGGGCTGATTTTCGTGATGAAAGGATACGGAAGAAAGAAACAAAAAGGAGTCAATTTGTGTCGATATTCTGCGCAGCACAAAGCCTGATTGATGCAGAACTACCATGATTTCATACTACTGCTGGGATAGCACCAGAGATGAGGACACATCTGTCCCAGAGAGATGGGCCCACAATTCACAAGATTTCAGAAAAAGATTCTTTTCCCTTAAAAAGCTGGATTATTGCAACAGTAATGAGTTGCTGTGACTCTTCTGAAGCCCGACATTTAATTAAAACCGACTTTTAATGCGTCATCTTTGAAGTGTGTGAACGCCTGAGCAGAAGATGCATCGCCCGTCTCCCACCAAAGTTTTCTGACGTTGCTCCCAAAAAAAGAGATAAATATGAAATATGAGAGCTTTCAGTACTGCTTAGGCCCGCAAAATAAGTCAATTAGTCACGGCAGGCAGCGGCGGAATAGAGATTGTGCATGATGGTCTTAACGAGGGCCGCGTAGGACAAGCGTCCGACAGCTCGTTAGATTAATCCCTGAGGTCTGCTGAAAGTGGAATGAGGCGTTTGTGGGATGACCTGCTTATGTCCTACACATTCCACATGACACACACGAGGTTGCGTAACCGTGGCTGGGCTCCAAACGTGCTGCCGAAAACACTGTGATCAAAGTTTCTCTCTGGCGGCTCCAGGAGCCTCCAGGAGAACTCTTTCCTTCACCGTCTCCTTTATCTTGTTCCGTCCTGTAAACGCTGCCTCCTGCCACAGACGCGGACGCTTGTTCCAGGCCCTCTGCTTGATTCAGATCCCATGTTTTTCCGTCTGTTCCTACACAGCTACATGCGCACAAGTGTGTTTTTGCAACGTTTGAGCCGGTTTACCCACACGCCCGCGCCGTGCATGTTTAACAGCCAACCCCTCTTTGTCTCATCCTAGTAACAAAAACGCTATTTGCCAGCCTCATATCGCACCTGTCCTAAATCACAGATCCCATCTCGCTCCCCGGCCCTTCTGTACCCTATGAATATCTAAGCCGCCGACATCCTCTGAGCGATCGGCCCCCTCCAATCCATCTCAATCCGCCTGCTGTGAAAGAAAACAAGCTCGCTTTCTTTTCAGACACCGACGGAATGCGCTGGTGAGCAATTTACTCCTCATTCCTGATCATGCCAGAGACCTATAAATTGCCCTTGGGAGCAATTTTTGACCTGCCCGGGCTTCCTGCTTTTTCGAGACACTTTTACAGTAAATCAGTGCGTAACCCTGGTGACAGCTGCCCCTCTCTGGGACAGTTTAACCAAAACACCGCTAACAACCTCCATGCACTGCCGGTGAGCGCATGGACGCTGCACAAAGCCAGTATAGGTGACAAAAGTGAAATATAAACAGATATAATATGTCTCTATGCATGGGTTGTGTCATCACCTACACATGGTTGCGACAGGGCTAATTTCAGGGAACCTCGTCTTTGCAGGGCTGATAGGACAAACTGAAAGCTCACGTTTCCGCCTTCATCCACCAGGCTGTGACACCATGTGGCAGGTGAGTGATGTAGGATGAGTTTGTTACACATCAGAAAGGAATCTGCTGCTGCTTCATGGATGAGAAGCCATTCAGAACCAGGTCCTGTTAGCCCAGCTAGATTGATGTGTCGGCAGTCGCCTCCATCTCGTGGCTCCTGCACTCTTCATGTTGGAGCGTCCTTGAGCAACATACTAAGGCCTGAATTCCTGCTGAAGCTCTTATTCAGGAATGAATGCATGAATAGTTACGCCTCTGCAAAACACAAAAAAGATGACCAGAAAAACACCATGGAAACACAGTCCTTTAACCATTTACCACATCTGAACATGACAGCCGGAGTCCTCCACTATCGGGTTCCTCTCCTGTCCGCGCCGATGCATTCTGACAACTCCTGTCTGGTCTGTGTCGTCAGATTCTGCACATCTCCAGGCAGAGTACCTGAATCCACGACAAACCCGAGCCTCCCCATCACCGCTGCGGCCTCCTGTCACCCAGGTGTTAACATCTAAATATAAACAGTACGCCACTGCCACAGCCATGCCAGTGGAAGACGCTGCATTAGAAGAGGAAAAGGCCAAAATGATCGGCTGAGGCAAGAAAAGCTCCACCGCAAATGAAGAGGATGAAGACTTGAGCCGGACTGTTGAGGCTGGCGAGCCAGCGTTGCTTGTTTTTCCTGGGTGCAGACATTATCTAGTTGAGTGATAGAGGTGGCCTTGATCAGCTCCCTCCGGCATACTACACTATATCAGATGTCACGCTGCTGCAAAAACCATCAAGCCCTCGCAGGCCCGGGATGCACATATTTACCACGGTAAATGGCGGCGCAGCAGTAAATACTCCTGTTTTTCACCGACCGTCAGCATGCGCCAACGCATGATGCATTGTCTGCCGCAGACGCCGGGCGATTGCTAACTGATCATATCCGGGGAAAAATGAGCGTAGTTCCTTGAGAATGTTCTGCAGGCAAATTCAGGTTGGGGAAGTCAACCCATTTCTTGGCCGCCTCCGTCTCCTTTTTATAGTCTCCAGTCATTCAGCTGAAGGGATCTGAATTGGACAAATTCATCAAGGTCGGTCGGAATCAGCTCTAGGTCTTATTTTGTGGAATAAAGGAGTAAAGACCTGTCACCAAGGAGGGGATGAAGCAGCCCGCTGAGCAGAGAACGGTCCTGGAAAGATGATTGCAGGGACGGAGTGGTGGGGGTGGGAAATATGTTCGCTCATTAATTAATCTAATAGTTTTCATGGGACAAAGAGTGCAGAGGCGGCAGCCTGCATAATGAGAGCCTGGAACAAAGTCATTCACAGCATCCCATCTAACATTATTATGAGTTCAGGCTGAATATGAGAGGAGCCAGAACACAAAGCCGAAAAATCCAAGGGCCACAGCACACCTCCTGATGTTTTGTGTTTAATTAAATATTGATTAAATTTACTTTTTTGGCTAAATCCTTCAAAAGATATTCTATTTGTTTAGTGGAAATGAATAGTTTTCCCCCAGAAGACAGTACATCTTTATAGAGTTCAGTTATTAAGCAGCCCCGAGTACTTCATATTGAATTCAGCAAATTAATTGTCAGTAGATTTGATTGGTTGAAATTGCCTTTACCAACGGTAGAGTGGCACGATTGCAGAATATGGGTGATATCACAGCTCACTGGTGCGGCACGGTTTGGGAAACAGCTGAGACCTTATTGAATTTTAATTCAAGGGATCTGTGGTGCATATGGTACGGGGGAACGGGAGTGGAACGCCATCTGGGTGCAGTAATTTACCTTTGCAATTTTCCCTCAGATTTGGTGCGATATGATTTTAATCTGGGGGCTTCTTTTATTGCACATTCAGGAGTACACAGATCCGCACTAGCTGAAAGGTAGGCAGGAATGTTGTTTTTCCTCTCAGGGGACCATTTAAGGGCCATGTTAGGAAGCAGAATTCTTGTATGTTTTGTGCCACAGTCAGTCACCCTCACGAGTTAATTATCACGCTCCCATGGCTCCGGTGGTAGTTGTTGACGATGCTGTTAAATTGAGAACATTAAGAAGAGTTAGCATTTGCTCAGATGATTAACACACAAATGGTTTACAACTGAAAGTGGAGTTGATAATGTAAATCTGGCTTTGAACAACAGCCTTGGAACTAGTGACCAAAGCGCAGGAGAAGTATTTCCTTCCATAAATGACCTTTCTAGTGGAATTCAAGGAGGTGGAATTTGAACAAGGGTCTTGTTAAGGAGGTGAGGGATCGATCTTCTTCTGTATTTAGAAAATATCCTCACTGCTGATTAGCGCTGACATTTTAGGATGGCGTCGCAGGTGCTGGGGTCAGATAAATGGAACCTTATAGGTGTGTAAAAGTCATTTAATAATGCCAGAGAGGATCCGGCCTGACATATTTTACTTGTTATACTTTACTATGTTATACTCGGAGCCGACTTTGTTCTATTGCTCAGATAGATTGTAAACTGAAGCCATCGGGGCAATGAAACATTTATTTCAGTCCAAAACAGAAGTTTATGCTCTCCACTGGCACCCCAGTGTAGCTCTGGCTTGCTAACTTGCTAGCTTGATATCGACTGTTTTCATCTGTATTTTGAGGATGTGTTGATACATTTGAGTACACGACAGTCCTTTCAGGTGCAGTTAAGCTAGTTTTGCGGTTAATCTGTACGGACACATGTGGCGCGGGACATCTCGGCGCTCACGGGCATGTGAATCCCGAGGCTTCTGTGGAGTGGGATGACCAACCTACGTCAGGAGTCAGCCTGTCACTCTGAATCTACGTCCTGCAGACAGCGGCGGCATGAAAAAAAGAAAAGTCAGTTTTAGAAATATTGGGTTGCAGAAAGATCCAGGAAATGTGGGTATCAGCAAAGTCTTCATGAACCTGATGCAGACTCTTGGACATATTTGTTTTGTTTGTTTTTTTTGCAGAGAATTTAATCAAACACCACTAACTGTATTATAGCATATTACAGTTTTGGAGCCAGAGTCTCAAATACAGGAATCATATCAGCTGTGCAGCTCCGCCTTCTTTTATTGGCATCTTGGCTCGCAGGCAGTGATGTGGTTGTGGATGCACCAGTATTAATACCAGTATGGTGAGTGAGTCCTGTGCTGTAAATCCACTTACTAAAGTCCACCTGTTAACTTCTTACAGTGTCCCAACCCTCCTGTCAGCAGAGGCGGGCCAGTAAATGGAGAAGGGCGGCAGCCTCAGCGGTTTGGCGACGTTTCCGGATGCGTAATTATCATAAAGTGGGAGCACGGTGACTTCCTCGGGTCCAAGTGTGAGCTCCCCCACGATCTGTTTGATTTATGAGAGCCGAGCGTGGCTGTACCATGTGCCAGAGTAGTTTCTGCACAAACAAACAAAAAAAAAACTGTGTTGTTTGTGCACAGTAGTCGTGGCTAATTAATCATTTGAGGACATGCAGCAGATGTCCGATGCAAACCATCAAAGTTGGACTGTCAGGAAACCAGTGGATAACTCGATATCTGCCATATCAATGTGTCCGTCAACACTTATTTCACCTACATAACGCAGAGGAAAATGAAGAGCGCCAGATATATCCGAGCAAAGGAATCCCGAGAGAAAGACGGAGGTCTGTAAGAAAACCGGAGTGCGATGGAAAGCGAAAATGTGTGTGAGACAGAATGGAAGTGAGTGAGAGGTAATGAATAGCAAATCAGCCTCTTTATAACAGGTCTGCTTTCAGTGTTCAATCAGAGGGTAGTCTGGATTGGCAATTTTCGTGTCGCACAATAGAGCGAGTCTATGTGGAGCCCGGCTGCTGTCCAGAGAGGAAGGGAGAGACATAAAGGAAAAGCAGACAAAGATAAAGAGAGACCTTCACGGTCCCCAGTCCAACAGTGCGGAGGGCTGGCTGGTGCTTCTAGACCCTGGAAAAACTCGCCTTTAGATGTTAACTTTAAAGTGTTGTAACGTGCATCGGTGACACGGGCCAAACGGGGGAACAGGCGCAACAACCACTGTTTAGTGGACGGCTAACACTTTTACAGTCACACGACATCCGGGGAGGTGTTTGTTTCGTAGCGCTTGCTCAGTTCCGGTGGTGATGGATAAGATGGGTGGTTAGCGTAGGGTGACCCGATATTTGGCAAATTCTCACCAAATATAAGAGATTTCATCTTAATCAACTGAGGTGATACAACTTGTAAGCATTTACTTGCTCTCATCTGCACGTGGTGCACTAACAAAATAAGTGTGTAACGCATACTCTGAGGTTATCTTTCTGACCCTGAGTATTTCATGCTGGAGTGGACCTTTTTCAGGAAGCTAAGATTTGCAGTGATCCTTTCATAGAACTCAGAGCAGCTATCATGAAAGTTACCTGAGTAATGAGCAGTGCTTTCAAGGTGTAAAGTCCCATCTGCTTTCTTGGACCAATGAGCATCAAGCTACAGACATGCAGAGAACGGTGGAGCTTTTTAATTGGTTCAGATTACAGATCGCTATGACAACAGTGTGATTGGCATGGGCCAAAGACAACGAGTTCTAACCGGAACGCGCTGTTATGGCTTGAAATGACTTGCTGCCATGTGTAGATAAAACACAAAAAAGAGAAAAAATCGGGATGCCCGGGACAGACCTTGCGTAAAACCGGGACAAAACAATGAGACTGTTGAAATCCGTCGGGGCACGGGACACAAGGCTCAAAACTGGGACCGAGGTTAGTGTCGCGTCCTTTGTTCTGTCCAGACTCAACATTTCTAGCTCCCGCTTCTTCTTTAAGGTAATCGCTGTTGCATGGCATGTCAGGAGAAATTGAAACAGTCGCTCATTAAGAGCGAAGCCCAGTGTGAGTTTGGAAAAAGCAGTCAACCAATTTCGTACAGCCTGATTAGACATTTGATCACAGCACACTTGAGCATTTATGCAATTAATTTCAGCTCAATTTTTGCTCTTTTAAACAGCAGCCGTTACATTAAAGGCAGTAAACAAAAAATGTCCTAATTGCTTCCTTAAATTGAGATTAAGCACCACGAACAAATGGGCACCTTAGCTTAGCACAACCTGAACTCAAAAACGCACACGGGCCCGTGCACGGGCGCACCTACACTGAGGCGTATCTCTGCTAGCGCTGGGCTCTGTGTGACAGGCAGCACGGCGAGCATTAAAGGGGAGTCTCGGGACAAATAATTACTCCCGACAGCACCGGGGCTGAATCCAGATGGACTTGGCAGAGCCATGCGGAAACCAGCTGCCAGTGTACACAAGTCATACCTGCCTCGCTTATCGCCAGGACAACCAGCCCCTGAAAGAGCAACATTTCCCTCCATATTAAATCTCCAGTAGCCGGCCAACAATCCAGCTCAGCACACACGGCTAATGCTGGCTTTGGCTCCAACCTGGGAAAACAGAATTACGAGGAAATGGAGCAAATGCATGATGGGAAAAGAAAATAGTGTAACAGCACACAGTTTTTCTGAGAGTCAAATGTCAGTTGCTGCTCTCAGACTCTTTTCCCAACGTGTTCCCTCAACAAAGCAGAACACCTTTCAAGCTGGAAAGGCTTTTATTCTATTACAGAGAACTTAAAGACTGAAGGTGCACTTCTTTTCTTCTATGTTGGCAATTTTACCTTGTTTGATACTAGGATTTTTCCTGACTTCTGAAGGCTATCTATCTATCTATCTATCTATCTATCTATCTATCTGTCTGTCTGTCTGTCTGTCTGTCTATTGTGTGATGCTATATTGCGTGTTTTCTGTATAATCCTCATTAGGGGGTTTGCACATTCCTTTTCCTTCCTGGACACCTCCCCCTCATTAATGTGTTCACCATATGTTTCTGTCCTCTTTCTGGTATCAGCTGACCCCACATGGATCAATGCATGATGGACACAGCAGGGCTGCACACGCATGCACGCACACACACACACACACACACACACACACACACACACACACACACACACACACATCAGCCTTCCGTCTGACCCACTTCCTCACAAGTATGGCAGCACATCACTTGTCTGACTCACACATTAGCAGTCAGATGATTTAAATGCTCATTGGCTAAGTTTGTTGATTCAGTAAAAAAAAATAATAATAAAAAAAATCGCCCATTAGAGGCTTTAACTAATCTATTTACATTGACTCCAAAGCTCAGAGAAGAAAAAGACACATCAGGCGGTTGCAGGATCAGCGGCCTGTCTCTAGAGCTCATTTGCATGATTCAAGATAGATTAATTTTAGAAAATATGTCCACAATTCTGATTTCTTGCCCTCCAATGGGCATTATCTGGAGAAGAGAGCCAGTGGCAACTGAGTCAGTGATAATAGATTAGAGAAGGAGAAGACATACTGTGTAAATTTCCAGCTCTTGCATTTTGATAATAACCAGGGGATCAAATTGCATTTCGAACTGTTTGAAGATCAAAGCGATGACGTTATCAACAACCCAAGTTAAAAGCAGCCAGAAACAGAAGCAAAGACAGCCAGGCTCCCAGCCAGCCTCCACAGTTCCCTTTTCTTTTTTTCAACAGAATTGTATATTTCAAGTTTAAAAGCTTTAAAATACTCATCAACTGCTTCACCAACACATGCACACAATATAGGATGGTCTCTGGCTGCAGTTACTGTTGATGGAAAGAATATATTTAAATTGAGAAATCTCAGCTCATAAACCACAGACACCAAACGGGCAACGCAGAGCGGGAGAGGTGGAGAAAAATGAAGCCGTCAGCGTTGGCAGCGGGTATGCTTAAAAGAAAGAAGCATTGTTTTCTCCAGTCATTATTGCAATCTAACACTGGAGCAAGAAAAGGAGAGACTCGTGGCACAAAAGAAATCAATGTGGTTCTTGAGAAGGCAACAAAGGCATTCACAAAAGGGCACAAGGACAGGTGTTTGTCTGCTGTTATTGCACTCAGACTATATTTTCTTTGGTTATTTGCTGGAGCTGCATTTTCTTCCAGTAGCCACGTCGTTAGCTTTGTTGCTAAGCCTCTATTTAATGCTGTAGCAGCACATTTTTATTTAATAAAATCTGTGCAGATAGCAGGGCCCTTCCATACCTCCATTAGCAGGTAAGCATCCTCTGATGAATAATTCTAAGATATGATACATTTTCCAGTGTCTGGATGTGTAAGTTTATTCAGTTCTTCTACTCTGAATGCTTGGAAGGCCAGGCGGTTAAGGATATTTTGTCTGCTATTAACACTCCCATGCAGTGTTAATGAAACATTTCAGTGTATTAAAGGTCATAGATGATGTTTTAATTACCTCCAAATTTATCCCAACATTGTCGGCAAGTACGCGCTGCGTGAGTTACGACCTCACTCGGCTCATTACTCAGAAGAGCTCATGTGGTGAAACGAGACACCTCTATTTGTCCTTCCTCCATCTGTGGATGCGCGGGGTCTGCGCCCGCGGCCGACCCTCACATTCACCGACCGTATTGATCTCTGGTCTTATGGATCTCCGGCTTTGTTTCTGAGAGCGACAGGCTCTGGTCGGAGCCCTCGCGGCCGGTGATGGTGGTAACGAGGCCAGCCTTTGGCTCCGGATCTGAGACTGGGACCAGACCTCTTTCAGTCAAGATCACACAGCCCAGGCCACAGTGACGTTCAGTACCTTTCATGTTATGTCTCCATAATTATTTCACTCTTTTCCACCACCTTCATTCACGCCGCTCTTCTTTTCTGCCATTGTTGGAGCTCTTCCCCCTTGAGCCCTCCGCCCTCATGCCACCCGCTGTCTCGCTGGCATTGTTATCCTCGGCACCTGAGAGATAAAGTCACTCCTGATGAGCGATGACGCACCTGCACGCAGGAAAGAGCTGCCATTTGTACTGATAGAGACGAGCCGCGTGCCTTCCTACAGTCCTCAAGGCTGTTTGTGCACAACCGTGTCCGGTTGGAGCAGTCATGTTATGGAGTACTTCATAAAGACCTTGTAAATAGAAAAGAAGCAAGTGTACTTTAAAGCAGGACACTCACTGGGGACCTTGAAATAGCCGTTTGTTTAAGATGGATGAATTGAAGTTTCATCGGACACAGGCTGATGGTGCCCGGGCTGAGATCGGAGGGACGTTTTTTTGGGTTTTTTTTGAAGGGCTGTTTATGATTCCGTGGCGACTGGAGCAGATAATGACCAGCTGTGAGTGCCACTTTTCAGCCTTTCAGGGACCTCATTGGCTCACCAAAAAGATCTCATTATGACACTTTACAGATGTCAGCCCCACCACTTTTGAGAGTCGCCCGCTGGCCTGACATGACACATGACACGCTGGCCCACGACAATCTGGGACTCCTGAGCTGGCGAGCTCAGGGGAGAGGAGGTCGACAGCCATGCATGGAGGGCAGTTAACTCCTAGAATGTTGGATCTGCGAAACACAAGCAGCCGAAATCCAATTAACCTCAAATATATACAGAAAATGGTGAAAGGGACGTGAATGTTTCCTTCTTTTGCTGTTCGGCCTCGCGCTGAAAGCTCGGCTGCAGCGTTAGTCTTAATTGTTTGTCTGCAGCCTCATTAGTCACACAGTACAGGAGCGTTATTGCTGCAAGTTAATGACCTGCCTCAAGCTGTTAATTTGATTTGATTGCTGCTTTTGATCACCTCTGTCACTGCAGCGTATGAATGGATGAAGCCGCCATAGGAGGGGAAAAAAAGGCCTGTTGTTCTGCCTTAATGAAGTGTAATAAGTGTTCATTGGCCGGAACATGTTGTTTATTTAATGGAAAAGGAGAATCTGGTTTTCATTTGTCTGAAGAATGAGAAGTTCAGAACACTGGTCTTCATCGCAAACCAACAGAAATGGAAGAGGGAATTCACTTGCGCGAATTAGCATAAGCATGTCCTTAAAAAGTGCTTTTGTTTTGCGCTTTCCCTCCAGTGAGTGATGGCCTATATTCCTCTGCTGATTGCAATCTGAACCAACCGCTACACAGAGAAAGTTAATGAATCAGCTTTGATTCACTTAATGCAGTTAGATCTTCGTTTTAAAGCGCTGGAAGGAGGCCGAGCGCCAGAAAACTGACAACGTTATTGACAGGATTGTTTACGGCAAAAACTCGCAAACACTTCACAGCGACTCAAAGATGAATGATGGCGTCTCTGCAGCAGCAAAACTCTCTGGTTCTAATTTAGAGCACACACTTTTGTGTAATTTTGGAGCATCCTCATCATTCACGATCTCTCAAACGTGTCTCTCCCAGGATTCATAAATGCGTCTTTGTAGCTATTCTATTGATCTGGATTCAATGTAATTGATCACCGGGGAGGTACTTAAGACTTCTTTGTCTTTAAACTTCTCTCAGCAATTCGACCGCATCTGCACCTCGATTTTTTCTCCCATTAAGCACAGTTTTCACCTCAGGGATCTATTGTTAAAAGAAACAGAAGGGAAAAATTCGGGTTAAAATAGCGGGCTACACGCCATCGTTATAAAACAGGAAGCTCAAGAGATGAAAGAAATCGTGTCAGAAGATGAAAGACAGTAAACGTTCGCTTAGCCTCTGACATCAATCCGTAATGGATTGGTTATGGTTTCGTTGGTTTCGCTGTTTAAGTTTGCTTTGTGTTCCTAAAAGCGATTCAATGATCAAAAGCTTTGAGCTTAAAACATTAAAGAAACAAGAACCACGGCAAGGTGTCTTAAATAGACATTAGACTTCCTCCACTGACTCACACTGCACTTATTGCAGCTGTCTGCGCTCCTGTTTTGGGTTTCTTTCGCAGCGCAGGGGCTTTTATTTTTACCGAAATTATCCCAGAAAAATCTTTCCCAAGACCCCAAACTTTGCCTGCAGATCTAACGCACCGCATTTCAGGAAACTTGTTTATTTCATTTCTAGAAGCTTCGCGTTGTGTTTTGATCATTTCGACAATGGAGCAGAAGACGAGAAGCTGCTGGAGGACGAAGTCCGGGCTCTTTTCAGCATGTTTGTGCAGGAGGAATTTCAGCAGGACAACCAAGTTCACGGAAGAACGTCGTCGGGCTAAAAGTCCAACCTGCTGGAACAAAGTTCAGAAAAGTTTAGCAACATTATAAGAAGCTTAAGAACCGCGACAGAGGTGCCACTCCCCCAGAGGTCATCAGCCTAAATGAATATATTTAACAGAACTTTGAGCTGCGGTGGGAAAGCAAACCACACTTATGACGAGGACATTTCTGCACCTTTTTTCACTCTCAGGCGTGACACATCCTGCCAAACACATTTACATCCCCTAATTAGACTGATGATGCGACATGTTTACCAGCTGTGTGCGCAGCATCACCTTCACGTAAAGGGTGTTATGTTAGCATTTCGAGCATCTTCTTCACTCCTTTCCTATTTCGTCAGCATGAATGTGTTTACTCCTCGTTATCGATGACGCAGTCATGTACAGCACATCTTAGAGTGCGCCTGGATGCATCAGGGCAGAGGAGCTCTGATGAAAGACGTCTTCCCCGTGGAAAACGTCAGGCTATCGCAGCTGACGGGAGAATTAGAAAAAGAAAAATTGATTGACCTGAAGTGTTTCTGTTAATATTCTGGAGGGCTGTAATTACAACCCTGAGAAGCAGATAATGATAGCACAAGTCTCATCTCTGAGCGCAGGGGGAGGAGAAAATAAAAATCTGACACATGCACCTCTCAGACAGGACGGACGCCATGATGCATTTGTTAGTCCCTGTTTGCAAGCTGAAAAGAGACAGGAAGTGATTCCTTTCTCCCAGCCGCTTTAATCTTTTTTCCTGTTCTCTCCTCCTCCCTCATCTGTCTTCCTTCCACTTCCTGTCTGACACCGTTCCGGGTTACTCAGGGCAATTACAATCCAACATGACAAAATGGAGATGATTGCCATGTCACGAGATCAAGTGAAATGAAATGGCTCTTGAAAAACAGCCTCCGTGTGTGTGTGTGTGTGTGTGTGTGTGTGTGTGTGTGTGTGTGTGTGTGTGTGTGTGTGTGTGTGTGTGTGTGTGTGTGTGTGTGTGTGTGTGTGTGTGGTCACTCAAGTGCGTGTTGTTCTTCCAACAGTGTATGACATCTGCCTAACACGCTGCGTTCTGTTTCCAAGTGAATCATCCTGGCACTTGGGGGTAATTTCTCCTAACAGAAGAAGACCCTCTCTCTCTCTTTCTCTCTCTGTCTCTCTCTCTCTCCCTCTCTCTCTCTCTCTCTCTCTCTCTCCTTAAGTGGGATTTCACCCTGCATCCCAGCACACCTCTCAGAAGCATTTGGAGGATAAAAACAGGAACGGCGTTCGGTTTTTGCCTTCCTGAAACAGATGGTCCCAGATTTGGGAAGCAAAGACGGCCTTGCAGGATACGAGAACCAAATTTCTTCTGAAACAGGTCTTTACTGTTGCCCTGGTTGTGTTTTCGAATCTGCACGCAGCGAAGGTGCGCAGGGTCTCCATCAGCGCCAGGGCTACGCATCCTTTGTCTCAGCTTTAATTACAGCGTAGCTGGCTAAGCCACATTCAGTCGGCTGCCCCCCAGCTGCACACTGATCAATAAGTGGACAGATTCCAAAGCTTTGTGCAAATAATACAGCCAGAAAGTGCTGGCAGAGAGAGAACAATCAGGAGGAGTTTGTGTTGAAACGACCACAATCAGGAAAATGAATTAGACCCTTAATAATTAAAGGGGTGTTAAATCAGTGTTCTTGCTGCCGATGGACACAAAATCTTTTCCTCTTTGCAATTCAGAGCAGAGATTTTGTTTTTCCAAACTTGTACGCCTGATATTCAGGTATAAACAGAACCACTCTCAGGATGACGCAGAAATAAATGCGGTGGCAGAGTGCACCATTACTGTACCAAGTGTGTGTGTGTGTGTGTGTGTGAGAGAGAGAGAGAGGGGAATATGAACTGTGGGAGACTGCACAGAAGGAAGTGCTGTGGAAGATTTGTGAGGACGGAGGGCTATATAGAGGGAGATGATTGGGGAAGATGGATAGGAAAAGAGACGGGGGAAAAAAGGGTGGTGATTTAAAGAGGGGTTGGGAGAAAAGGCTGAAAAGCAGTGAGGGGGGGAGCTAAGGAGCCTGTGACAGGAATAGCACAGAGGAGGTGTCCCCGTCAAGGGTGTCTCACAGAGATGCCATAAAACACTTATTCTGCCGACTGTCACGGCACAGACGTGAGCCGGCAAATAGAGCTGTGAGACCAACGCTCACACAGAGAAGACACGCCGACACGTTAGCGACCCCCCCGCGTTTGTTTTACAGCATCTATGCTAAAGGGAATGCGCTGTGTTTACGGTTTGTTTCAACGGGAGGCACCAAATAAAGCAGATTAATTTATTTATTTAGCATGACAGCAGGTCTTTTGCGTTTCGTTTCCCCTCCCTGTCAGGTTTTTTTCCCCCCCTCTTTTTCTGTCCAATTCTTAGCCCCATTTTAAAGAGCAGAAGATGCTGAAGTAAAGATAATAAATGATATTCACCTTGTTACACTTTGGTTCCAGGCTCAGATCTAGGTCCGCCAGCATGGACTCTCTGTCTTCTTCCTCCACAGTCCAAAAGATTTAAACAGTCTCTAAATAACCCCGTCGCTCACGAACACGACCCGTGGCCCGAGCAGCAACATTTCCCCTGATGCATTAAAAAGGGAAGAGGACCTGCAAATGCTCGGCGTTGTACTTGCCCCTCATATTCAGGCACACAGAACCTCCATTATCATCCAGCAGTGCTGCGGAAATGTCACGCAATTCAGTGGCATAATGAACAGTGTGGGGCCTTGCCGCAGTCGGGATTATTCATTTTCATCAGTGAGCTTGTGCTTTGTGGGCTCTAAAACAAACAGCTTTGTCAGACACCAAAATTTAATTTCCCCCCTCGTAGGTCGATGTAGTAATAATAATGCGGTCCACAGTAACACTCGCTAAGGCTGTCTGATCAATTAGTCGCTCCATTTGGCTTTATGTATTCTTCTGGTGGATAGTTGTTGTTTTTTTAAATGTCAGAGAAACAAAAGTCAGAGCTCAATTAATGGGAGATGGAGAGACGTTGCGTGGATGCAGATTCAGTTGGAATAATGTAGCACTTGAAGCCACGTGCACTAACCGTTGGCGATTTATGCCTCTGAAGGCCAGTTAACAGTAGAGGCAGATAATTAAATCTAAACTAACTAACCTAACCTGCCATATAGCTAATAGCCACATAAGTAACTTGCATTTAATTATGAGGAACACACAGTCTTGGCTGGAGATATATGCTAATTATACCAACTACAGTACAGAGTTAAGAGCTGACTTTCTGACCCCACGGCCAACACTTGAAACATTTTATACTTGTAGTAAGTAATTAATTAATCAGTGGCGTATTGATTTTGTGTAAGTTTGAAAGACTTTTAATGGTTTAAGACACAGAGAAAGAATTAAATTGGAACAAAGGTGACTCAAGCTACTAAGCATTTTCCTCTAAATGCTACAACACAGTTAGCATTCATCCCACTGCCTGAGGCAGGTCAGGGTAGTTTGGAATCATAAAAGTGGCATTAGCATGGCTAGGTTTCTAACTTACATTTGTAGTTTTCGAAGTCAACAGTGTGCATGTAGTCCTGTGTTGCCCTGACTGCAGCATAACAGTGTGCACGTCTGCTCAGATGTACAGCAGTCGTGTTGTGCTAATGAAGGCGTTGCGGCGTAGTTTGAGCCAGCCACCCGGCAAGGTCAGGGAGAGGTCAGCAAGGCAGCAGGAGTGACACTTGCTCCTAATTGCCACGTCTGGCGAGATGGTGGGAGCATGTGACAGTTCTGCTTGGAGGCCTCTTTAATGACAGGCTAGTGCACCTGTGTTAGCAGGTGTTGTTATTTGTTAATGAGAACTCTTTAGAGTGGTCCTCACATCTGGTGAGAATACTCGGTGTGGTCGCACCCAAACCACTCAGGAATAACGATTCGCCGCAGCCATCAGAAGGGTGAAGGCTAATCTCCGTAGCTTTGAAATAAAGTTGACCTGATTGAGATGCTAGTTACTGTGGCGGTGCATTGAATGTGTATACTACAGTATACTTCTCAAGTGTTCTGTAGGTATATGAGGCATCTCTGGAAGAAGCTCAGCAGCTTTGTGGGATTATTACATGGACACACTAAATAAGCACCGCCACCAACCAGCTGCAATATTGCCGGTTGTTGACAGTTGCCTTGAATGTTTCATGACGCGTGTACATCTATCCGTGTTGCATTCTGACATTTTTAATATTTCAAAGGCTCCGGAGCTCAAACAGAAGTTGAACTTTAACAGATCTCCTGTGTGTCCTGTCTATTTCATCCCTGGCGCAATTTAGTCACTTAACAGGCAGGGCGGCTGACAGAAGGTGGAGTCCGTAAGTGGATTGCCAGCACCCTAAAGCCGATTTATCTGATTGATGTTCGGACCTGGTCCGTCAGCCTGACCTCTGGGGCAAACTGTAAATTAGATTTTCTTTTTTTTTTTTCCTCCCAGAGCTGCGCTGCATTGCCACCTCCTTCCGTCACCCCTGCCGCCATCTCCCGCCGAGGAATCTGTTGGTATACAGATATTATGAAGTCCACAATAATGCGTCTTATATCTCCAGAGAGCAGGCGCTGTCGCGGCTGGTGTTATCCCATTATGCCATAAAACATGAGGAGACAATGGAAACAAAGGAGGTGGGCTGCGAGGGATTGATGGCGCGGTCAAGCAACGGGCCTGGACAAGAATGCTGTGTCAAACACTCGAGCGGTCGGCCATTGATTTAATCGCGTGCACTCTCCTGATCCGGCTGCACCTCAGCGAGATTGAAAAGCCTAAACGAATGCGTGGTTGCGTTGGCTCACCTGAGCACCGCTCCAATAAACCCGCAGCGAACCTGAAACTGGGCTGAAACGCCAGCATGGAGCAGAAGGGCGGGGCCGCGCATCAGAAGATACTAAGACAGCAGTTTCAGGCCCACTAACAAGCACCTAAATCCACCAGAGGGGCCTTGACTATTGATTTATATTGGGCGAGGAGAGAGCTCATGCAACTGGATCCTTTCTATCCAATAGGATTTCGACTGGGAGAGCCGCAGAGATCCCTCCGGCTGCGCGCCATTGATCGAGCTAAAGAGAGTTCTGAATGATGAATATTCAGATGTGTGTCATTTTTAACGGGGTCAGCTGACCAGTTGAGAAGATCCTGTTTGTCTGAGTCGGACAGCGACTTTTAAATCCCCAGGATTAGGCTGCGGGCTGATGTTTATGTATTGCAGAGGGAAATTGATATTGATCGCAGGGCTTCTGCTGTCAGGCTTCCTCTCATTTCTCTCTGCCCTGCACAGTCTGTTGCCCTGGACCACAAATGTCAAAAAAATAATAATCTTTAATTAAAATTAAGTTTTGCCCATGAATAATATTAAAATTTAAAGGATATTCTTTTTTTTCCTCTCCTGACATTCATCCAGTTCGCAATGCATTATGGGATCAGTCAATTTTCAGGATTAGCTGTAATCCCCGCATTTGGCAAACGCCTTCGTTAATTGAAGAACGTGTTCAGACGAGTCGACGCAACTTTTGCTGACTTGCTGTGTGACCGGAGTGCGTGTGCGCGTGGACTCGCCCTCCCGGTCAATAACCCAGGTCATAGTTATTCTTCACCCGAGGTATCTGTCTGCACATTATGTGCATGTCCACAGCGGACGAGCTGCTTAAAGAGGCAGCGAGCCGCAGATCCCGCTCATGTTTTTCAGATTGAGTGGCAGCTTTACCTTGACCTCCCGTGACTCTCCTGTAATTCCGTATGCTGCTACAGCTCTCAGGTCTCTGTTACATCATGCAGGACAATCAATGCAATATTAGCGGCGGCGCTGTGATCACACAGGCCTGCTTCTGGACCCCAGAGCCGCTGCAACATTCAATCACGCGGATCTACTCGGCTTCCTCGCGCCATTTATCAGCCGTCGGCCTTGAGTTCAAATGTATTTTTAATGTGGAATCAGAGACTTTCTTTAAGGATCAAAAGCAAATCAACTGCCTTGGCATGCAGCAAACGATCGGATTTGCACTCTTGTATGGCTTCATTCAAACGTCACTAAAATATTGATCCATGCGGGCGAAGAGCGCGCCATCTGTGCTCACATATATACACACGTCTGCATGTGCTCAAACACATCATCTTATACAAGCCGGGCTGATTTCTGTGATAATCTATCCCTCGTTCGCGCTCAGCCCAGCGGGTAATCACTCCAACCCAGGGCGGCTGGTGACTCGGAGGGTGAGTTTGAGTTCAGAAACGGAGATGTTGTTGCAGCAGCAGGTTTCGGTTGTCTTAAGGTGTAACAGCAGGGTCCAACATCACAGTCCGCCATACTGAAGTCACCGAGTTTCAGACACTGGTGCTGAAACTGCTTTGCGTATGCGCCCGTGCACACGACACGCCCTCCCCTCCTGTTGGTCGTGGGTGTTTGCACGCCGGGCACAAATAACCAGGTTGCATAATGGGCGTATGTGGGACAGAGAAGCACCATGAGGTGCGGAGCATATCTGCCTGTACTCGCTCTGCCCCCCCCCCCGCTCCTTCATCAGCGCTTGTACGACAACATCGAGACTGTGTCGACACGCTTTCGCCGCATCCATCTGAGGTTGACAAACGAGGGCGATCAGCCTTTAAGTCTGTGCGCCCCATGCAGCACCTTCAAAGATTCATTTGGCATCTTTTGGCACATCCCATCAGGGCTCTGGCAGGACGACGTTGTTCATCGGAGGGCTTTGTCGTAGGGAGCCCAGCCTGATTTGACGTCCACTTGAGCTTATTAGATGCAGGCGCTGATTTAAATATAACCTTTACCTCAACTTTGTTCTCTTGTTTATAATTCATGCTCTCGCCGTCACATGCTATTTACCGCAGAGCTTTTTCACCCACCACTCGTGTTTCATTACTGGGGCAGTTAAGAGTAACGTTTGAAGACCTCCGTTGGGACCGACTGGGCTTTGAACCGCCGGCCCCCGCTCGCTGCAGAGGAATCACAGGCGAGGTGTGAGAATAGCACTCAGCTAGAGAGGAGGTGCTGGAAATTTTACTTTGTTGCATTTTTAAGGGGAACCAGACACGGTTCTTTTTGATAGACACCAGCACGCTGGGGGACACGAAAAAGCACTGTGCAGGTGTTTGATAGTAATGAATTTTAAATGCCAATGAGACCTCCAACTGCTTTTTTGAAACCTTTAGTGCCATTAAGTCTTCAATTTAGTATGAGCCGGCTGTTGTGGGCAACTTTTCTGTTATATACAGTATGTCTGCTATTCTATACTCTCAAAGTGGAAAAGTCAGGCCGACGTTAAAGGAAACGGACTCATATGAATGAAAAAGACTCATAAGTGTGACAGGCGGCTTTTCACGTTGCGGAACAGTTTTTAAAGCCAGCAAAGCAGCACCTTTGTAAATTATTGTGAAAAGGTTTCTCCTTTCTCAGCCTTTTGTCGTGTATTTTCCCTCTATAATATAATAATTATGAGCTCTTTTAAATCAGGGTCTACTCCAAACAAAGGGCTCCCAGCGGTAGTCCGCAGGGATGTAAACCAACCACCCTGCTGAGTATAAAGTGCAACCCCATTCTGCAAATCATTCCAAAATCACAGGGCAAAAAAAACATTCTAATCATGATTAAGAGCAACTATTGACGTTTAGGAGTGAGACTCAATCACTGTCTCAAATCATTAGCAGAGAGAAGCGACAGATGAAACATTTACAGCAAACCATGTATATATTTATTCATACTTTGCCTTTGTAATTAAGTCACTGACCTTATTTTGGTCTGCGTTGAAACACTCTGGAAGTAAAAAGGGGGGAGGAAAATGAGTGTGAGAAGATAATTTTCTAGAGTTTCACTTATTTATCAAGCGCCTTTACAAAGTGCATTCATATTAGAGTGAGCTGTCAGGTCGGCCATGTGATTGCAGCTGGAGCTTGTGCACGCTGCACAATGCCTTTAATTATGTTGCTGTCTCCTCTGTGTCAGAAAAGACAAAATGGATCAAAGGCTATACGGAAAAGAGTAAGTAAGCAATTAACTTCCTTTGTCTGCAGTCGCTGTCAGTCACAGGTGCTCTAAACTGCAGCAGAGTGGACGCGCAGAATGAGTAATGTAGCAGGAGGTAATGATGCTGCTGCATGATACACATCCACCTAGCTTAAATCTGCTGGCCTTGTACCGCTCCCCGCAACACTGTTTACACTTTAATTACACTTTTGATAAATGTCTCTGGTTTATAAATTGTTTACGAGCTTTCATTCAGGTGTTCAAGAATGCATGAGCACACGCATCATTTGTGTCATCCTGGTAATACACATAATCTATTATAGATTGTATAATAAAGATGTGATTTGATAAAGTTCCTCATAATCCTGTAAAGGCCGTTTTCTCCATCCATCACCTGTGTTTCTGATGTCTCAGCCGATCAGGAACAACATCCTCCTGTTTTAACATGCTGAATATGAAAGCCGTAGACAAACATTCAGCTCTTTTCTTCTCCTGATTTTATTTTTTTGGGGTTACTTTGACATCCAGGCAACCCACTTTCACTTCGGAATGTTTACTTTTTGATTATCGGCAGAGCTGAGGGAAGCACTTTTTTCCCCCCCCAAGTCTACCAGAACCGAGCTGGCAAGCTGTCACATCAGCGATGGAGACGCTCCCACCGCCGGGGTGTGGGTGATGCACACACACACACACACACACACA
>BJFM01001053.1:462293-473163 GCA_016586285.1 Arothron firmamentum
CCGCCGGGGTGTGGGTGATGCGCTATCAGAGATGATGCACACACACACACACACACACACACACACACACACACACACACACACACACCCCTGCTGGGTGGTCCGTGTTATATTTGTTTTGTCTTCTTGACACAATGTTGACAAAAAAGTGCTGAAATCTGAGAGGAATCATCAGAGATTACTTTGATATTTTCTGAAATGTGAATACCATGAAGACAAGAGTTACTAACAGCACCATGTACCTGAACGCCACACGAACTTACCTGTCAAATTATCAGTCCAGTAAACGGTGAAAACCTTTTAATCCTTTTAATTCTGAAGGACAATTAAAGTGTTTTCTGTCCCTTATCTCCACAAACAGCAAGTGAAAATAAGCAGTTGTGATGCCCGAGTGATGAAATCTAGTGCAAAACCTACAAGCCCAGCTTAATTTATTCTCATCACATCTGGCTGAAAAAAAAGTGTTTGAACATTTACGAAATTAAAATAAAGTGCATAAAAGAGAGAGTTTAATTCCCTGTCTATCAAAACAACACTCGGGGAACCATAAAACCGAGATAATTAAACATGTTAACAAATATTTAACGACGCATGGGTCCAAATGAAAGAGCTAAAACACAGCACCACATCGTTCTCACTCAGCCTCTGCATCCCAGCACAGCCATCAAACTCACACTCCTTCCAGTGGCCAAACTGTTTCGCCTCCTTCTCCTCCTCCTCCTCCTCCTCCTTCTCCTCCTCTTCCTCCTCTTCATTTTTAAAATCGCCCTCCTGGAAAAGCCTTTGCTCTCATCTTCACAGTAGAAGAAGCAGGAAGTCCTCACAGTTTTAATGAGTTCATCAGCAACGTGGCAAATGTATAAAACCAGCGCTGAGGCTCCAGCGCCAGCGTCCAAGGACTCTGCAGCCTGCCAAAGACATCCACCACCATGTTTTATTAGCAGAAATGCTTCATTCACTATTAATAATTTACGGCCAGGGCATGAAAACATTGCATATATTGGACACATGTAATCCATATCTGCAGAGTTTGAGTCTGTTTGTAGCGTTTACAGGCTCTGGCAGTTTGCCTTCCCTCCTTTAAACCAGTAATAAAGCCAGAGCAGCTTCACGTGCCCCACTCAGCAGCACCGCGGATATCTGGATGGAGCCTGCATGTTGGGCTTCTCCTCCACTATTTTCCTCCATCTAGGTGTACTTACAAAAGGTTAGCAGCCCCCCCACCGCTCAAGAGGAGCTGCCGTCGCTCCGATAAGACTTGATACACAGCGGCTCTTGCCTGTTGACATCAACAACATGTTTCCTGAGACAGATTTCCTGCAATGTATGGAAATAATTAACAATGCGGCGTAAACGAAGGCTGCTGCCGTCAGAGCAAACATTTATCCGTTCTTGTTTGGATTGGACAGCAGCTGGCATCTGGTGTGTTTGTCTGGGAAACGTTTCAGTTGTGGTGCGTGCACACACAGGAGTTGCTGTGTGTGTGTGTTTTGTGCATGCACAAGTCAGTTGCGTCCTGACAGAAGTGAGTTTTCCATCAATATTTGAAGAAAGTGTTTTGGCATCTTTCTCTTTGGAGGCCACGCTGCGTGGTGGGTTTCTGACTCCGATTTTCACTTTGAGGTTGAGGGCTTTAGGGCTCCGTGCAATTCTGCAGATGACTGCAGTCAGAAAGCAAACAGGGACAGTGACTGTTAAATATTAAACCTTCATGTTTAATTTAGAACCATATTTTAGTGCATTTTTGGATGGCGGCGTATTAATCACACAGAGATTCTGGAGTGTATCGCTCATGATCATGAAGCAGCTGATTATCTGTCAGATTGGCGTGTGGATGCCTCCGGGATGACCGGCTGGAGTGTCTGCAGAGCACCAGACACAATCTGGCTTTCTCTAGCTCCCGACGTTCTCGGCTCTTTCTGCCGAGAGATCAAGAAATCATTATTCCTGCCTATCTTTCCCTGCGGAGAAGATGTCATTCAGAAATCTCTGCGGGGACTCCGGAGGCGAGTGTCAGGGCTGCACGTTGCAGAGGCTGTGATCCTCCGGCGCTCCAGACTCTCTCAAGGAGCACCTTCCTCTCCGGACTCAGGTTTATAAGACTTCTCTTTAAATGATGAACACTTTTTTTTTTCCTCTCCCACCTTCCTGCAGTGCTCGCGGTTTATCTGAGCAGATGCTCTCCCGGTGATTCTCGCTATCTCCAACACCCACCCATCATCTGCTTCACCAGTTTGCCTACTCCTCCATCTCCTATGCTAGCTTCACCTCTGATCCTGGATCGAGACCCTCCATCTGCCTCACAGAGATCCGCAGAAACACATGTATAATTAATGCATTGACCATTGCCAGGCTGCATTTATTCATGCGCGCATTAGTCTGAAATTCAGCCGTTATACAAAGACTATAATCCACAAAAGCTTCTCATTCTTCATCAAACAATGCAGCATATCTCTAAACCAATTATGAAGTGTAAACACGACGAGGCAGTTAACAAACAATCGCTCCATTCTCTCTCTGTGTGTAACAAAAAAAAGAATCGAATCAATTAGTGGAATTGTTCGGGAATTTGCAGCTGCGTCTGCCGATGACTTGCAATTAAGTGAAATAGCTCCGATTGGCTCAACTGCTCATTTCAAGATTGCGCATTTCTAATTCTTCTGAGTTTAATGTGGGGAAATCGTTAACGCTATATGTTCAATGTCAGACATTATTGAATAACACATGATGGATCATTTGCATTTCTTTCACAGCCCAACTCAATCAAGGTGTTTGCTCTCTCTGCCTGTGCATATCACTCGTGCACGACTCAGGCCGTGTTATTTAAAATCAGCGCGTCTTAATGAACATGACTTCTTAAGAACAAATGGCAGGCTGGGAAGGGATACAATTAACAGGACCCCTAATTTAATTTAGAAAGTATACAAAGTGACGGAATTTTGAAAGTGCACGTGATTTGTATCTAATAGAACTCTTTCAAGCGTAGGCAGTCGTGATTAGAGGGATTAAGATTCAAAGACCGCTCCTCACGATTTGCCCAATTTCAGGTAACAAATCCGATATTTTGCTGGTTTTTCCAATGGAGTTGAAGGAGGTGATGGTGCAAATTTGACAGAAACGAGGAGTGAAATGGAGCAACAATGGCTTCCTGTAATGACGAGCAGAGACAGGAGGTTCAGGTTGGAGTCAGCAGCCCACACAATATATTCTGGATCCCAGAAGGTGCGGTTGAAAGTGTTTGTGCAGGTTGTATTGTCAAATTGAAGCAGAAATTTAGTGGTAGTCTGATGCTGGGTGAGTCACTGTGACAGCGCCGCAAGCAGAAAAATGAGAAGTGAGTCCACAGTAACGAGACGAGACAAGAGAAGACAGACCGCCATGTAAAAACAATAACGATAATCATAAAGAATGTTGTGGCTGCAGCACTTGACTGCAAGTTAGGAGGGAAAGGCATCTGTCGGCAGTGTCTGATCTTCCGCTGTTGTCTCCAGGCACGGCTGACATTAGCAGACAGCTGGATCCTAACGTTGCAGTCGTTCCCAGCCCTTGATTGTCACCCCATTTAATTTATATTCCTGTCTGCAAAGCCTGGATACTGGCAAACAGAGAGGGAGCCCATGGTGCTGCTGTTTTCACTTTCAGAACAAAGCATCAGTGCAACCCTCACAAAAGGTGGAAGTTCTGCTCCTGCCAGCCTCATACCTGCATCAGAATTTCCTTTTTGCAGCCACACTAGAGAGGCTGGAGTTACAGTCACACTGAAATGAGCTTTATTAATGTTATTAATTACCCACACTAGAAGAGATAACCCAACAGGTTGAAGCGTCCTGTTCACCTTGGAAATATAACATCAGATTGTAGCTAAGGGGGTCCATTTCCTGTTGGATATCCGTCTTTTAAAGGCGATATCTGTCCGATGTGTCGTGATCTGATGAGTCGGGGTGAGGCTGTGTTGACTCTGCCGTGTGCCAGGAGTGCCGAACAGAGCATCGCCCCCTCCTGCAGCTCCTGGCAGAGGCAGATTTGGACACTCTGTGAACACGAAATGAGCCTCTCCATCCTGCACTTTGAACTCGAACCCCCTTATGAGTGGAAGGCGGTCTCCCCTTGTGTCCAGAAGCCAGTTATCTCCGCAGGATCGGACAGGTTGAGAAAGAGGACAGCAGTTTGTCTGCAGACTCAGCCGGCACTGGCTGGCTGCTCCCTCCTGTCTGTGTGCTGGAGCAGCACTTATCTTTCTCGGTGTGACACAGCCTCTGCTACAGCCAAATTAGCGCAGTCAACAAGGCTTTCTGTCTCCCCCAATTCTATTAGATTTCCACTAAATGCTGCAAATACATTGAACTGACAGGAGAGACCGCAGTTATGCTGGAAGCTGCACTTGAGGAATGAAATTCTCTGGGTTTTTTTTCCTTTGGGTTGCAACCACGAAGATGTTAGCAGAGCTTGTCTGCATATCTAGAACAAAAAGTTTAACGCGTGCCTGAGGCTACAAATTAAAGAAGCATGTGTGTGCTGGACTGAAACATCAGCTGCAGATCACTACCAGAGCACACCAGTCCACTGAGAAACACAAGAACAAATACCAATAAAGCAAGCAACTGGTCAGAGCCGTCAGATGGATTAGTAATTTCAGAAAGGCAAAAGGAAACACGACAGCTCCATAAACACTCCAACATCACATGCTCACGTTGTTTAAGCTGCGTTTCTTTTAAGCAGTGGCCAACAAAGATCCACTGGCTCAATATTCATCTCGCTAGTCCGTGCCAGTTTTAATTATTTATACCTTTCATATTCAGTCACTGGCTCATAATAGCCGATCAGTCAGCCAGTATGCTGCACTGGGATGGTGTAATGCCACTGAGTAATGATTTTCTCAGTAACAAACAAAATAATTTCACAACGACTGCATAAATGATCCACTTGTGCATAATTCTTGTAAATAAATCCCAGGAAATAAGATATATTACTATATTCTTGTGTATCCTGCATCGATTCATGGGTATATTCAATTTGTATTATGATTTTTTAATGTCAGGGGCCAAATATTATCATCAGATCTCATTTAATTTCTTCTCAAAAGTTAGTTGAATTAAGAAGGTTGTGCGTAGTATTGAATGGAATGTTTTAGATCTACAAATATTTTCTACTTGACACAAAGCCAGTTTCCTTCTAATTTCTTGAGTAATCAGCCGTATGGCGCCGCTGTTGGAATAACAGCGGATCAAGTGACAAATGAGTCAGGACACGGAAGGCTGTGCATTTCTTTAACGACTGTTTGTTTGTGTATTCGCGCTCCCATCTATCAGCGCCTGAATGCACATTCACGTCCGACCCAACACAAGCGCAGCACGTCGGCACGCTTTGCAAAAGAAATCGGAGCACTCGAAACAAAAAAAAAGCTTGCCTGGGGCTCGTAATTTTGAAATTAAAAACGTGTCTTCCCACTCAGCTTTAGTTGCAGGAACCAGGAAGGGAACACGAAAGTGCCGCGCGGAACGCCGCGCCAGTGCTGTAGTTTTCACAGCCGGGAAATCGCAGTCTTTTTTTTTATCTTTTCCCCTCAATCAGAAGACATCCAGCAGCAAAGGAGGGAGGATTAGAGGAGCTCCACAGCGGGGAGAGAGAAAGAGTGGCTCCTCTAATCCTGATGGGGTTTTCAGAGGTACCACCATCACTGCGGAGATGCGCCCAGCGTGCATTGAGGATCAACCAGGGGTGCGCGCGGGACAGTTTGCTTTAGTAAACTCTTTCCACGTGCATGGAGGAGTCTCCAGCAAACTAGGGGGATTAGTCAGAGCGTAATTACACTTGCAGGGCTTCAGAGGAAGCCAAATATGCTGCCTGGAACACACCTCTGTTCAGCACGGTGGTGTTTTCTGTTGTTCTTGTCGGCGTCTTTAATAACTGAGTTAACTCTTTATTCAACAACATCCGAGTGAGTCATTGATTTTGCTGAGATTTGAAAGGCTGAGGTTACAAATGTGTGGACTTCTTGATGCAGTGGGGAGAAAGAGCCATTTGGCTCCTTTTTTCATTCACTGATCTTTTTTTCTCGTCCTTCATGAACTGCTCACGAACAAAATGCACACCTTTTAAAGACTAGGGAGACAATTTTATTCCCATGATTTTATAAATGGCTACGCTGCAACAGTCACTTTGAAAAACTGCCTAACTTCCTGCAAAGGTCCTTTTTTTTAACTCCTGTTCTCAACAATTCCCTTCATGTAAATGCTGTTTGTGTACAGCGGCTGCAGAGAATGGACTGTGGGATGTTGCTGCTCAGCGTGGTTATTTCTCAAACTTTACTCTACAGCAATTTGTCGAGAGCACAACGTCTCTCTGAGGAGTAATGGCCGCCATTTGGTCTGCTTTTGTAGCCAGAGACGATGAACGATAGCGCAAGGAAAGGCAAGACAAAGAGCAGTCTAGAAAGAATTTATATTTGTGTGTGTGTGTGTGTGTGTGTGTGTGTGTGTGTGTGTGTGTGTGTGTGTGTGTGTGTGTGTGTGTGTGTGTGTGTGTGTGTGTGTGTGTGTGTTGAAGACACACACACAAGAGGTTGAAGAGGTAAACTGCAGGTTTCTTTGAGAGGGGAGAAATGGGAAATAGCTTGAGCTTGATATATGGCTGTAATGACTTATTGATTCCCTTTTTTTGTTCCTCTGATTTGACTCTTAAATGTCTCCATCGTTCAGGTCCCCGGGGTGAAGCCCAGCAGCACGGCCACAGCGTGACCCTGCCCCGTTTTCTGGAGGAGCCCGTGGACGCCTACATCATCAAGAGCAATCCCATCAAGCTCCGCTGTCAAGCGCGTCCCGCTCTTCAAATCTTCTTCAAATGCAACGGCGAGTGGGTCCACCAGAGCCAGCACATGTCTCAGGAGCACACGGACCTGCAGACAGGTACAGCAGAAACAGACGTGTATGTAGGCCAGGGCGAAGGCAGCTGACTGACTGCTGCATGCTGCATCAGTTTTCTGTCAGCTGCAGTTCATTCCTGCTTTTTTACTTAATTAGATCTGAAATGGGCCATTTTCTCTGCACAGAGCTTCTTCTTCTTCTTCTTCTGTGAGTGATTCCAGCTGCAGATATTTCTTTTTTGTGTCTTCACTATTTTTTTAATTATTTTTTCAAAATTGCGGATTGTCTTTAAAAGCCTGATATACAGTCAACAATAGACTGCGACACAGGAGCATACCTGTTGGGATTACCTTTAGGATGACAGATTCCCTTGAATGGCTGTAATTATCCTCCTTGGCAGGAATCCAGGCAGTATAGATACAGTATATACATTCCGGTCAGACCTGCACACGCGAGGAATCTCCTCCCATCAGTTTAATGTGCGAGCAGAGCATTCTCAACCCCGATGTGAAGGCTAAAAGCCTCAAAGCGAACTTTGCAAATGGCTGAATGCCTGCAGCAACATGCAGCCCTGCAATTACGACTTCTCCACCGTGTGAGTCACATCATCCAAGTAACCGAGCCGACATTGTCAGGCCACAGAAGGCACTGGCATGTTTGGCTTTGTACTCCGGAAGGCTCCAACTGATGCAACCTGCTGAAATGCATTTTTTTGTTGTTTCAACACACAAGGAAGCCCCGAAAACAGCCCTCACAGTTTTAGAAGTGTCTTTTATATGTTTTTGTTCCATTGCATCACCTCGCCGTGGTCTCGTACGTCATGAATTTGGTTGTTATATGGCAAATGTGAAAAGAAAAACAAAGCAACACCCTGTTGAAACTGTAGAATTCAAAGCGGCTCAATATTTAGTGCTGTCCTGGTTTTTACTATGACTGGGAGGTGAAAGCCACAAAACCGTATGTCATAATTATGTCCCAGGTCTGCACGACTCCTCGCTTGAAGCCTGGATTTGCCGTTATTGAATCCCCAGCACTGGTGCCACACACGGCACACAACACCAATCAATCTCCCCCCAGAGTTAACAATGGAACTCTAAAGTTTTACGACCTCCAGTCTGGATTCGTAGCACTCCACTCCCATCTGGCTCTTTATAGCCATTTGTATCCATTTCCGCCGGGACAGAAACGAGAAAAGAATTCAGAAGCCATGTTTCTGTGAGACGAGGAGAGTAAAATTTGAAAACGAGAGCATGTTAAAAATTTAGTAGTTCTGGTGTCTTACAATTTAGACATTCAGGACATGTCACAATAATTGCAATTCCACCTGACACTTGGAGCTGTAAGGCCTGCCAACACATAACATCAGCATTTTACTACCTAGGAACACATTTTACAACCTGCTCCTCAAAAATCTACAGTATGGCAATGTATGCAGTGTGAAACATCAAAGATAGTAGGTAAACACGGATCGTCACCAGTCAAAGGTCATGAATCCAGCATGGAGCATGACTCTAATAAAAACCATGACCACACAGTAGCAAATAAATGTCCTACAAGGCATTCAGCACCCACCAGGAAGTGATTTCCTATCATCACTGATCAAAAACATCTGGGGGAACATAAGCAGGCACACCTGTTCGCAGCTCTAGCACAGCAGATAAACGTTCATGGAGTTCTGCAGAGAACTCCCTCTGGCACGGCGACAAAATACGGCGAAATTGTTAGAGCAGTTTAAGAGACTTAGAGGGAGACGGTAATGTTCCCAGAATAAAGCCAATATCAGTTGGTTTTTAAGAACTCCAGACCTGGCCCTGTTTCACAGCCCACACTCAGCCTAACTGATTACACGCTCCAAGAGCCTCCTCTCAGCGGCTTCAAACGTGGAAAAAAAAACCTCGTTAATATATGATTCACGCGCAGTGAGAGCGTCATTATGTTTAGGTGCCAGTCAATTTCATGTCCCTTTTTCAAATCAACTCCACACAGGCGTCATTTTGTTCCTCCTGCCTCATTTTGATTCTGCCTGATTCTCGCAGTTTCATCTGTTTCTCTTGTGTGAAACTGACGTGGATAAAAGTCGTGTGGTCAATTTATGCAGAAGTCTGTTTTGCAACCTTCAGAAGGCTCATTTTTTTTCCTGGAATCTGAAAAATAATGTGATGCACTAGCTTGACTGTTAGCCTGTGTATTAGAGTGTATATGTGTTTCTATGTTCCACATATTGTATCATCTCGGTTGCTTGTGTTCGCTGCAAACCCCACATATTCAATTCTAAAATCAATCTCCTACATCCATACTGTCTGCTCTCCATGCCCTGGTAGGGCAACCGGCAAATAGATGTAAGGCTTTGCTTTTCAAATCTCTGAGTATCGACAGTGACGAGTTCAAGGGGATTTCTGGGAACAGCACCCGGGTTTTAGCAAATATGTGTGGCTGACAGCATCCGTGTGCAAAAAGCTTTGAAAGCTGGCAGAACCGGACCGAGAAGACCAACACCGGGGCTCAGCTGAGGCACTCCTGGCTGCTCATCCGGCTTCATCAGCAGGAGGCACTTGAACAGCTGGATCTTTGCTGTTATAGTCTAGCATGGCCAGCGGGGAGCAGAACACTGCCACTATTAAAGCACTAAGCTGTGAATGAACTGCAGACAGACTCCACAACACATGTCCTCACATTGTCTGACCCGGGGCTGGAAGGCAGAGGACGGAGCCCTCAGAGACGCTCTCCAAAAGCTGACATGGCCCGGGCGCACGCCCTAGCTTCGCATTGTGTTGTTGTTGTTTTTAGCTTACATGTGCCTTCCAGGAGACAGAGTTGCAAAGAGAAGAGGAGCCAGAAAAAAGAGAACATCCATTAGAGTTTCTGGGAACTCAGCTGCTGTTGCCATAAGAGAGGAGTGAGGGGAAGAATTTAGCTGTCTTTTCCGCGCTGTGAAACAGGCAGCCTTGAGGTTTCTATACACACGTCTGTACTGTACATGAATATTCGTCTGAGAGGACCGAGGCAGGGTGGGATGCATCAGACCGCTCAGCTGGTCTCATTACTGGTCCCATTTCTTCTGAACAACAGCGGCAATCAGAGCGGCAGTTTGAAAATGGCAAGTTTACAGAGACGAGAGCACGCTTCTGAGGAGGAAAATAAGCTTTAAGTGGTGCACTTTTCGTGGACGAGAATATAATGAGGCACAGCAGCGTCCGCTGGGTTTGAAGACAGTCAGTGCCATCCTTCTGTGACGCATTACATCCTGTCGTGCTTGACCTGCGAACCGATTCGTAATGAAAACAATTTCTTGAAATTATGATTTCATATTTGAAACACGCTTAATTGCTTTGGAAGGCTGGTTTAATAGAGGGAGAGGCTTTGATATTTCCAGTACCTTTACTTGACACATACTGTGACACGTCTTCGTACACGTCTTTTGTTAATTCCTGCTGAGTTATCTCGTTTGCAAGCGTTTATTCATCCCAATTAAAACTGTTGATTGCACATATATGAGCCATACCTCCTTTGACAGATACAATCACAGACTTGTGTTATCACCAATATTTCTTGTCACATCCTTATGTGTTTCCTTTTTCATTTTATTTCCTGACAGTTTTGCACCAGGTGTGAACACAAAGTTTTCAACTACAGAGTCATCAGAGAAAAGGCAGACGTGGTCCCCAGCAGTTTTACCCTTTTTGAAAATACGTCTAATTTGTTGATTTTGCGAGAGAGTGGATCGGATCATCAGTGTTGAAAGTAGGGTTTAGTCTGGAAAAAAATCCCTGACACACAGACGCCTTTAAACAGCATGTATTTCCTTGAAAGATCTGCGTTTACATGAAGGAGGGTTTGACAGAGATTCACTAAAGAAGTGTCTGCAGCTAAGCTAACTAACCCGAGCAGTTAAATTAAAAGTTAGGTCTGCATGTCTCGTGCTGAAAGTGGATAAAGTGTTCACTTCTCTGTGAGAGAGAGAGAGAGAGAGAGAGAGAGAGAGAGAGAGAGAGAGAGAGAGAGAGAGA
>BJFM01001053.1:488415-516179 GCA_016586285.1 Arothron firmamentum
ACGCACAATAAGTGGATTTTTCTTTTTTATTGGTGGGGGTGGGGGGTGGTCTCCAGCACAGCCTAGTGCAGTAATAAAAATAACAATTAGAAGATGTTTCAGAGCGGATTTCAGTTGATGATCCTTTTATTTCCCTCAAGACCACCGTGATCGGGGAACCACAGGAGCAGCAAATTTGCTGCTCGGGTTTGTTTAAGCCAAGTAGAGGCTCGCAGCAGTTGGGAGCCGGTTAGGTCAGAGGAAGGGCTGAGGCAGTTCAGGTGATCAGATGGTTTTGGCAAGGCCGAGCAAGGTTCCCTGGGGGAGCTGGACGGGGAACGGGATAGCAGTCACCTCCAACCAGGACAAAGCAGACAATCAAGGTTATCTCAGAAAAACAACAGAGAGAGACGATCCGGAGAGGAGTGGAAGCTGAGCCAGGGGAGTTCTGATTGGACAAGATGAGTCGCAGGTCTGAGCTGGTGCAGGTGAGGTTATCAGCCATATATTTACTTTATGGAACAGTTTGTTCCCATCATCACCTCAACTGTTCAAAACTAAAATCTGGGCTCAAACATCTTTGTGACTGATCTATAGAGCGGCTTCCTCACCATTGCACAGTTGTACTGTTTAGCTAAGCCAAGTAAGAGTTTCGGCTTTATTTGAGTAACTTTGTGCATGAAAACAATGAATTCCTCTCCCACCAGCAACCAGCTTTATAAATAAATGCATTAATGTGAGGAGGTTCTCCGCATCGTGGCAATTATTGTCGGGTAAAAAAGTGAAGCACGTTTCAAATTTCATTCATTTGAAAGGCAGGAAAGTCTGAAAGTTTTGAAGTTTGGAGAGCTCTCCTCTCAGTGAAATTAAATGTGAAGCACGGCAGGTTAGCAGCACAATGGCAAACAATGATTTAGGCCTCTATCTCAGAAGTGTGAAGTTTAATTAAATGGTAAATGAATAGAAAATTGATGGGAAAGAGAGAAAAACATGAGAAACAGAACAAGTAGAAACTTAGAGAAGCAGCAGAGGGGCACCACTTATTAAAACTGCGGAATCTAATCTCAAGTATTTTCTCCCCAGATAAGCCTAAATCTGCGATTGCAACACTTCACCAAAAATGTCCATGAGGTCCTGAAGGAGAAAATAAAAGGGCAAGGTTCCAAACCTCTAAATTTATCTCATTTTGGCCAGCTTCTAATTCCTGCCACCCCATCTGAGTTCCAGCATAAACAGGATGCGTTTGTGTTCAGATTAACGGAAGAAAGGAGCCTTTGGAGCATTCGGAGGTGGAATGGAGGCTTGATGGAGAGGTGGCGGTCTCGGTGCCCTGCAAAGAGGAGGAAAATGTTTTTATACAGATAGTGTTGCAGCTTTTGCTTTGAACCTGTTTTATCATAAAGTTCCAGCCCCTTTCTCCAGCTCACACACAGGCTTCCGTTTGCATATTTTCCCTCTATGAGCGTTTGCCTCAGTATGTCTTCACGGTATGAAGACGTGTACAGTAGGTTGACTGAAGATTTTCAGCTGCATCCAGGTGTGACAAAATGGTTTATCTGCCTACAGTTGTCTGTTCCTGCCGGAGCAGCAATGCTAATTAAACTAAAATGAACAAAGGATCGATAAAACGAGGCTTCACTGTGACCTTTGTGAGCGTCTTTGTCCCGTGCGTCAGAAAATCCATCTATACTCATCCTTGTCTTTGTGACTGTTTCCCTCAGTGGACGGCAGCTGGAGCGAGTGGAGCGTGTGGTCAGCGTGCACGTCCGACTGCGAGAGGCAGCGCAGCAGAGAGTGCACGGCGCCCGAACCCAAGCACGGCGGACGCCTCTGCGACGGGGTGGCGCTAGCCAAAGACAACTGCACGGGCGGCCTGTGCACACAGAGTGGGTGACAGTCATTCAAAAACCAGCCAGTCGCTGTGTGTTTACAGACTGTGTCCTTCCACATTTGCTGTTGCTACTCTTTGGCAGTGTGAGCTCAATCATGATCAACATTATAACGGCGCTCATTACCGCCACCCTCATCCATCTTCATCATCCCTCACCTCGTCTGTGACACACAGCAGGCAGAGGCGAGTGGCGCTCCAAAAAAGCGACGCTGTCTCGGAAAAAACTTTAAGAGATTAAATCTAAAACGGTAACTTTTCCATCTTTGCAGATCGAAAACTGCTTCATGATGCCAAAGCACAGGGTGAGTTCTCCATGAACGCTTCCCACAGTTGTCTGTCTTCGCCCATGGTCTAGTTGATCTTTGTGTGTACAGTAGAATTACATGCTTAATTCTTCCCATCTGTTCATATCTATATGTTATGGTATATCTGTAGTCAGCTGGCAGGTCAGTGATTTAGCCAGCCCAGGAGAACTTTTATTGCTATAATATAGAAAACACCATATTGTGATGGCCAAGGAATAAAAGGAATAAATCTCCCTGCCCCCATCCCAAACTCTGTGAAAAATAACCGGCTGTGATTCCTTCCATGCTTTCTTCCTCCAGAATCCTGTCTCTAACGTTTTACCTCGCTTTTACCGTGGTGAATTTTATC
The DNA here is from genome assembly GCA_016586285.1 of Arothron firmamentum. Lineage (NCBI taxonomy): Eukaryota > Metazoa > Chordata > Actinopteri > Tetraodontiformes > Tetraodontidae > Arothron > Arothron firmamentum. The sequence goes on from BJFM01001053.1 coordinate 490,940, forward strand.
GCTGCTGCTGCCGTCTAGTAAAAAAAAAATTCCATCTGATTCCTTCTAAGCTCCAGCACGTGTTCTCCTTCCTCGTCCTATCGTACAGTTGTGTATTTTTGTTGGCAGAAATGGGGGAAAAAGCCAAAGCTTCCCAAGCCCTCAATTAACCTGCAACTGTAGCTTTTAATGCCACTTTGCATATTTCACCAATTTCCCCTCTTTTGAGCTTCAGGCTTCTTGGAGGCTTTTTTTTTCCAGGCTGCCCTGTTTCAGTGCAGATCTCATTATCTTTTAAGAATAAGCTCGCAAACTCTTTTATTTCCCGCTCGTTCTTTTTCCTTTGTGGAGTTGGACACCGCTATACTTGTGGGAGCAGATAGAGCATAATCGCCAGCGATGAGCTAATTTAATGAATTGGTTTTGTCACGTTATCCCAGCGGAATGCAGAAAGCCTGCAACAGCAGAGCCAAGCAGCGTTTGAAATGACAATCAGGTGCTGGGTTGATTGTAATCTCCTTCCTTCCGAGGTTGCTCATTAGCAGCTTTAACAATTCAGGATGAAACAATGAAGCTGTGCATCAGGAGGCAGCAAAAGACGACTAACAGAAGAAAAAAAAAGAAAAAAAAGGCTGCTAAGTTGTTAGCCCAATTCAAGGTAGACCTGCCTCTTGTGGAAAACTTTCACGGCTCCAATTCAGTTGCTTTTTAGTGCTGCAGCTTTTCAGTTGAGTGCAGCAGAAAATGCCTCCTAGCGCCCCAATTAAGCGTGCATTCAGCAGAAAGGGCGAAGTAGCTTACAAACCTACGCCTGCGTGTGGGTGTGTGTCGCACTCCCTTTTCAAGGTGTGGAGAGCAGCAGCGACGTGGCCTTGTACTCGGGACTGGCTGCAGGCGTGGTGACGGTCGTGCTCCTGATCGTTGCTGTCACCCTGTATCGGAGGAGCCAGAGCGAGTACGGCGTTGATGTCATCGACTCCTCCGCCCTCACTGGCGGCTTCCAGTCCTTCAGCTTCAAGACCTCACGTCAAGGTGAGCCAGGCGTTTCGGCGGGTTTCCACCCAAAATGGCCCATCTCACCTCTGAAAACCACATTTAAAAAAGTTTTCCTTTATTGTTTTCCGGTTAAAACTGAACGAATCAACAAGAACCAGATTGAACGTGTTACAATAACTGAATTCCAGCTCTGTGAAGAAAACCTTTTATTTTGCTGTTAAAAGAGCCCTCTGAATGATTGTGGACTGGAGGGGTTATTTTCTGTAGTCAGCCACCAGAGAGCTATCAAAACTGCTGTTTGGGGAGCTCTTGTCCATTTTTATAAAGTCTGCTCTCCACTTCCATTTGTTTGTGTTGCACTGAGTTTTTCTTTATTTACACTTGTGTATCCCACCTTCCTTCCTCTCACTCCATTCCACACAATGATGCATAGTTTACTAAAAATGTGCCTATATAAATATTGAGCAGCACCAAAAATCAAGATAAGATTATTACATTTATTAGAAAAGGAGGATAATTGAAGCAAAGTTTTGTTTTTGAACTGGTCACAGTTCTCCAGCTTTGCCCTTTTATCTGTGTATCATTTCACAGGCTACAAATTAATTAATAAATAAAACTATGGCTGCAATTGTGTGAAAGATCAAGGGTTTGGTTATAAAGATATTTGAATGGATCATTCATATGCACCCTTATATTCATTGTTCTGCTTCTCCATTTACACTGCAAAACACAAACCTTCCATGTCTACATCCGTGCATATTCTTGTACATATGTAAATTATGCATTAATTTTTTAATATTGCAATATAGCAACATCAATTATTAAAGCTCTGTTAGGGTAATTTATAGGGTTTTTTATTTATTTTAGGCCTAAGAATGTTGCTGTCTCTGCTTTCATGCATTAAATGAACAATAACGCACAAGATAAGGTCTAATGTGCAACACCGTTGCATTTATTGCTTTATGGCAAACATCAGTGTGCCCTGAGCAATAAATGTCTGCTGAAAATGTGTGGCAACAAGCACTTTTCACAGTGCAAACTAAATTTTCGTTTGAATTCTTTATTGCTAAGACTTTTCCAGCATTTTTCTTACAACAAAATAACAAAACAGCAATTAATTATTCATCACTCACAAATTAAAAAGTCATTTATGGGTTTTTTCCCCCATGCACCTGACTCCCAAATGAGGCATTTGTTGTCTCATATCACAGCTCAGAAGAATAGCAGGGTACATTTTCACAAGGCTGGCATTGTGGGTCGTCATAGCAACAGCTCAGTGAGATATAATAATAAGTTAAATTTGATACCACAGCGAGGTAGCGTTATTCAGGGACCTTACACACTGACTACGACATCCAAACCTCCGCGGAATCAAGCCCTGCTCATGTTCTGCAGCCCACGGCGTGTCACAAGAGTCACCATCATTCTTCCCCAGTCACACCCATGATCACATCAATCGCCCTGACAACACCGCGCTGAATTTCCAGCATGATAAATTGGCAGCGGACATTTCTCCGCTCATTAAGAGAAATCACACTGTTTGCTCAGCTTCTGCATCCTGTTGTCATCTCTATTGGCTACAGCTTTGTCAGCCAAACATTACTCACCCAACTTCTCTTTACAATAAACAGATTTATCTTACATAATCCCCTTATAAATAATAAAACTATTATAATAACTCTCCCTCCTCCCAGAGTCATGATTCATGTGCAGGGTTCTGGAAGTTGGTGCATCCATTCCAGATCAAAACAATGTAATAATTACACCCACGCCATATGTTATTGAAAGAGAAACAAAAGCGCCATAAATCCACAAAGGGATTCAGTGGCAGTGTTTCAGATTAATTTCAGAGATTTCCCTAAATCACTGGGACGTCAAATGAAAACACATTAGCGCGCCCCGTCTTTTGCTGTTTGCCATTTGTCTCTTCTAATTGAGATATCAGTCTCCTTGCAGTTGTGCAACTTCATTCTCCCCGCCGACCCTCGGGCTTTCAGTTGTTATTGTTCATGGTGTCAGTTTCATTAAAAGGCTGCAGAAACGTAAATGTTGCTGAGAGGTGTCTGACTGTTGACGGCCAAGCGCTCGCGCTGCTTTGTGTGTCTTTCAGCGAACCCCCTGCTTATTAATTCATCCATGCAGCCGGATCTCACGGTGTCGCGCACCTACACCAGCCCCATGTGTTTCCAGGACTCCATCGACAAGGAGCTCATGGCCGAGCACTCGCTGCTCGACCCGCTGCCTGACCTCGAGATCAAAGGTCAGAGAGCAGGTTGCACCCATGGGAACCAGCTGCTTTTAAACAATCAATAACTGCAGAATGACGAGCTCTTTAAAGGGAAACATGACAAACGTGCTTTTATTTTGAAAATATTCCAGATTTTGTGTAACGTTATGATATTAATGCCCATATTGATCCAGTACACACACACAAAAAGTAATTACATGATGTAATCTGGTTACAATATGTTATTATGTTGCCCGTATGCACCCCTCCAACAACGTCTGAGTCTGCCTCGTGCGGCCAGGCGACGTGCTGCACCAGAAGGAAGGTCCACTACACCAGCATATGGTCTGTCAGTGGTACCGAGGATCTCGTCCCAGTGTCTAACAGCACAGCAGGTAGTTCTGAGCCACAGCCAAAGCAGTCATGGAGGGTGTTGCAGGCAGCAGAACGTCTCCAGACTCTTGGGCATCTGCCACATGGGCTCCGTGTGAACCTGCTCTCGTCTGCAAAGGGAACAGGGCACCAATTACAGATCTGTCCGTTCTAATGTTCCAGCACCAGGCTGTGAGCCCAGACCCCACTTGTGGTTGTTTGCCCCTCATGGAGTCTCTGTCTGACAGTTTGGACAAGATCAGCCTCTCCTTTCCACCTGTTTCTCTCCACGCATGCACCTTTTGTTATAAAATGCCAACATTACCTGCTTACATGCCTGGCAGGCAGGTTGTGAGGTAAAGAGAGAATACCTGCGTAGATTTGTACGACTTCACTTCAGCACAATGGCAGTAGCCGCGGTTCAACCTTTTTGGACCGCTATTCTTTCGGGATTTGTTGTAATCCAGCCCCACCGAAGCCTTTTCAAGCATGAGCTGCTCTCGTCACAGCAGTTTACAGTCCATTTGTATCATCGTCCAGTCGCATGATCCAGCTGTGCTTTTGCTTTAGATCACAAAACGATATGAAATTCTCCTCTGATATTTTCTGCTTGAGAGCAGATTTTGCGGCTCCATCAGTCATTTAATGGCCTTGAAAGAGCAGAGCACCCCCCAGACCAGAACATTAAACACCAAGAGGGGCTTTTTGTTTTTTTTTTGATGATGGCAAATGTGACAGGCGCTTGTGTCCAACACTGGATTAAACTTTCCAGGGCTTTTTTTTTCCCGTCCAGTGTAGAATCATGATGTTCATGTTAATAATGGAGAACTGGAGTTCTTGAGATCTTTATTATGAATTATTATAGTACTCCAAGGACATTTTAGAAGGTTCATTACAGCTCAGGGCTCATTGTACTCACTGACTCAAAAAAAAAAATCATTTTTTATAAAAGATCAGGTAGGGTTTAAAGATTTTAGTCTTTGTTAGAATGATGTTTCTGAGTTATTCCAGTTTGCTACATTCTGTGTACCGTACAAAAAACACAAGGAGCCAAGAAAGGGCAGCACTGTGTTCATGTCTTTGTCTCTTGCTGATATAAAAGGTTTTTTTGTCTACAACAAAATCCTTCCATTGACTCTCCAGGGATTGCAGAAAGGGCAGAGTATCATGTCCAATCCCACCCCCAGACATTTCCGAGGGGCCTGGCTCCGGATTACAGAGCGGTGGGGACGATGCTGGGCAGACGAGGCAAAACCCTCTTCGCTCCCCAAGCCTCTTTACCTCCCAGCAGACACGTGCAGAAAGCAACTGCGGTGTTTGGACGTGCTGGGGGGAGGCTGGTGGTGCCCAACACAGGTAAGCGCCCAACGGGGCATCTCTGCCAACATAAAATCGGGACAGGAAAACAGCAGTCTGCAGCCGAAATGTTGTTGTTGCGTGATTCGGCTTTGCCAGTTAAAAAAAAAAAAAAAAAATCCAGAACAAGCACATTTTATGGCTAATTTCTTAAGCATCTTTAATATTTAAAACCTGAGAATGTGCGGCGGGAATGTGCACTCGAATATGTTGAAGTATTTTGATGTGCAGTCTCCAGCTCTTCCCTGTGGCCTACATTCATCAGCGCGTCCCTGGTGGGGCTTCATCTTCTGCAGCGTAGATTGAATGTAATTGTTTATTACACAATAAAATATTGAGTGAGCGCATGTGTGTTTTGTCTAAGAAGAGGTTGTGTGTGTGTGTGTGTGTGTGTGTGTTGAGGAGACCTCCAGCGGCGTTGACTCATCTTAAGGCCTTTGGGATTTGCTTCCGTGTCGTCTTTCCGGGGCCGTCACCCCTCTGCCTGTCAGCGTGTTAGTAAAGCGACCTGACAGCCGGGCAGGTGTGTGCGCGTGTGTTTTGCGAGCACGTGTTCTGATCGTGTTTTGCATCCCTCCTCCCTCTCCGCAGGTATCAGTCTGCTGGTGCCTCATGGGGGGATCACAGAAGACACTAGCTGGGAGATGTACATGATCATCAACCAGGAGGACAGCAGGTGAGCCGCCCTCGCTGCAGCGCCTCCGCCTGCTCTGCTTTAATCTTGCACCTCGTCCTGCAGCGCCCCCCCTTCCCTCTTGCTGCAACTTTGTCTCCCCCGTTTGATGCCGACATGCGCGCGGATCGCCCCACGCGGCGCATGTGGAGTTTGCGTACAGTACCGGCGCCCAGCATGGGAGCATGACTTGTCTGGTGGAAACCGCGGGGGAGCTCGCGCGTGCCACAAAAACCACCGACAGCTGGGGATGGATTGTGTTACTGCCTTGAGCAACTGTTTGAGGAGCGCAGCCGCGCACCTCGTGACTGTGTCAGCCTGTTTCCTGTGTGTGGGGGACAACATCTCTGTCCGCTGGGACTGGCTGGAGCGGTGTCACGTCACTGTGATTGATATCGATTTGGTTTTTCCGATCAGCGGAAGGTGATACACTGCCACGCCGGTACAGCCGTTGCCTAGAGGCAATCTTATTCCTGTGACTTTTGCTGTTTGGATTTCCACAAAGCTATCACTCGAGGAGAAAACGGCATGAAAGATAAGAAGCGTTTGAAGAGTTGCCTAATGCCTTTGACTTCTTTGTAACGGAGGCTCAAACGCTATCTGACAGCCAGTCCGTTTTTGGACACATTCTTGATTTGCGGCAGACAGCATCAGCGCGTCAGAGTGTGAAAAACCCACTAGTCAGACATCGCCGCAGAGACGCAAAATTTGACTTCGACGACCACGGCGGGATCAAAAGTGACATTTAGATTCATCTGAAATTCAAATGTCATTTCACCTCACTCCCCACCCTGCAGTCATTTGCTCAAAGATACAGATCAAAGGTCACTTCTAGGCTTTGGCTCAGAGCTCAGTTAGTGGGCTGGTTTTTGCCCCACCACCCACCACCCCCCACCCCCGCCTGCCTAAAGTCTCTCCCAGTTGCGCCAAGCTGCTCCCCTCCAGGCTCCTGCTTTGCTCTGATAAGCCCGATACTGTTTACTTTTCTGGCTGTCGTTTAAGACGCCGCAGGAGCCGCGCACCGCTGAGCTGTCAGTCAAAGCCTATCTTCTGACACCCGTAGAGTCTACGAGAGAAATTGGATCCTTTCTTCCCATTCAGGCCTCATCCATCTACATAAGACGCCGCTTTCCTCTGCGAAGAATGGGAATCGATCAGCTCCAGCTTGGTTTCAGGTGTTCGCCCAGGCTCTCTCGTCCGTCCTGTGGGCATTGCAAGGTTGCTTTGTGTGTGATCTCCTCTAGCACAGCAGGAAACAGTGGATAGTTCAGGGACGGGATTATAGTTTGTGACTGAATACACGTGTGGAGAGCCTTTGCTTTGCAAGGACGTACTTGTAGTATCACTTTGACTGGTTTAGCATAGCTCGAATCTTTGAAATATGTTGATCATTGTCTTATTAGTACAAACTGACTCTCTTTATCAGCCACTGATACCTTCACTTGTGACCTTTTGTCATATTTTTATCTCGTTGGGCTGTAGAAATAGCGTCAGCATCATTATTGTAACCCACATCAGCAATATTGTTTTGCAGTTGCATCACTGGCCACCAAACTAATGCGTGTCTCTGCTGACACCTGAGGGAAATCTTTCGCTGTAAACACGCCCCTGTATATTCCCCAGCTGTAATTTTGTCTGTCTGCTGTTAGTATTTTGCAGGTAATGTAGCTGCACGCTGCTCCGGCTGAAAACAGCACTGAGGGGAGTTGTAGCAAAACAGCAAAGTTGTGTAAAATCCTGACTTTTAATTAAAAGTTGGCTGAAACGCTTCCAGAGCTGAGCGGTGCAAACACCTTTAATACAAATCTGGTGTGTGAGAAGGAATTCTGTCGTAAATGAATAATTTATTTTAGTCTATACTTACTTTTTAGCTCTTTTGAGAGAATATTGTTGTTAGCCTGGTGATATATTGGTATTTAGGGTTAGAATTAACACAAACATGCACTCAGAATTACTACACAACATGATTGGAATAAAATGATGGTAGAAGCGTGAATAACGTGTGAAGCTAAGTAGAGTATGTTTCCAAGAAGAAAGTTCGCTACTGGTTCAACAGCACTGGTGATTTTCCTGCGTGTGTCCCTTTAACCGACATTCAGCAACACCAAATCCTCTCACATGGTATTTTGTGGATTAAAAATGCAGTAACAGGGAGATTGTTTCAGGAAAGAGGATTATTTAATGTAATTCTTTAATGGTGTTAGCACCAAAATTCAAATTTATACTATGCATGAAGAGAGTTGTTTTGCAGAGTTTTCTTATTACCTTGGCTCATTATTCTGTGTTCAGATGTGTGGAATGTTTTTTCAGGGTAATGTCTGCAGTTTTTGTGAAGGTTATGTCTTCTTTTGTCTCTGGTCGATCGCCCTGGTAACCTGTCCCTTTTTGTGCGCTTCTTTGTTTTTCCCTTTCTGTGGTGTTTTTTTTACTACAGATTGGCATTCATTTGAAAGAAGAAGGTGCTGCAACGAAATTTGAATTACATTTCCGGGTGTGTACATATTTAAACCCAGGCTCAAACAACAACCTCAGAATGTGTTTTCTGATTATGGTTGTGGGAAAGAAACCCACTTGTGCTGCCCATTTTAAGAATAATCCCCGTCTGCTGTCTACATCGTAACCTTCATCCCAGTGCAATATCTCTTTTGTTCTTATAAACACCATCAAGGATGCTAAATAACTTCGTTTAATCTTTGCTCGCAGAAAATCTTTTTAATTACCGATGTCTTAGCAGCAGGTAACCTTGGTTTCTTCCATGTCTGCAGCTGATTAGTGCAAAAATGCAGCTACAGGGCTGTGGGGATATATGGGTTTAATTTTAGACAGTGGATTATGACCTCTTTTCAAGAGTTTAATGGTAACAGTTTAATTAGGAATCAGATTTCTTTGTTAAGTGCAGCCAAACAGGCTGAACAGCACAAGCCATCACTACTTTTTTTAACAATACTTGGATAAAGAAAGTGTGCTTACTTTCTTACTAGGACTAGAGTTTGTGCACATCTCGGCCTAAAATACTGTATGTGGAGAGAAATAGTTTGGTGCATAACTGGGGCACGGCTTCTTGATATGCAGTGCTTCTGAACGCACGCTTTCATGCAAAGTGATACCTCCGCATTATTTCCTCTTTTTCTACACGTGTTTACTTGCACCTTTCTGCATCTGTACCTCCGTGTCAGAGGTGTGCCGCCGCAGTGCTTCTATAAATGGCGCCGAGAAAACCTCAGCGACGGTTCGGCGACAGCAGCACCAACGCGGCGTGACGCGTTTGTGTGTGAGGTGTCCAGACAGGCCAGCTGCATGACTGATGGTGGTCCCATTGATTGCTCCCAGTATTCGAGGCTTCTAGCCAAGATTGGGCCTATGGCCAGGAGCGGCTTGGCCCAGCTAATCTTTCACCGGGCCGGCCAGAGCAGGCTTCATAAGCTCCATCGACCCTTGAAGCCTACATGCTGTGTGCTAAAGCCTGTCCTCCCTCACCTCACTGCCCATTAGCTGTGGTGCTTTAATCTCCCGCTATCTGTCTCCGTGTCAACCAGTCAGAGATTGATTCATTATGAGTTTTCTTTGTCCGCGGGTGTGGGTCAAACGCCGCCATCTGCATTTTTATCTCTGCAGAAATGCTCCAGCTCAGGTGTCAGAGAGCTGTGTGCGTGCGTACGTGCGTGCGTGTGTGTGTGTGTGTGTGTGAGAGAGAGAGAGAGCTGCACTGCAGTGAAAATTAAATGTTTGATATTTTGAGGATATTTAATGTGTTCTCTCCCTCTGTGTGTGCAGCGCTGTGTCGGAAGAGGAGTCCGAGATCATCCTGAGCCCCTCAGTAACGTACGGCCCGCTGGGCCTCGACCTGTCCTGCCCGATAGCCGTGACCGTAGCCCATTGCGCAGAGGTCGCTTCCGATAATTGGACAATTCGACTGAAACGGCAAGCCCAGGACAACAAGTGGGAGGTGAGCTACTTAACTCTCCAGCCCAACAGTCACACAGCATCTCAAAGTACAATTTTACCTGCAGCAGCAATATCAAAACGCAGCGATGAAACCACCGCGACTCACTTTGATGAAAAATCTTCATCCTGCGATGTAGTCATGCAAGTGCGGAGCCGATTTCAGGGTTGCCAGCTCAGATTCATCAGTCTGCCTAAGACGCAGCCTTTCAAGCTCTACCTCATTCTGTCGTACATCCAAAAGGAAATGTGAGACCAATGCAGATGATGGCGATTGCTCATTGAAATTTCATGTGTCTGCGGTTTCTGAATTGCCGCCGTTCATAATGCAGCAAAAGCCATTTGCATGATGGTAAAATGGCAAACATAACTATGTTTATATTCCTATTTATTCTTCTTATGCTGGCTATAGTTTAAAAGCAATCTTTGCTATAAAACTCTACTTTCAAAAATTTGCTTTGAAAGTTGTGCAGCTCAGTTCAGTACACTGCTGTTCTCATATGAAGAAAAACGTCCCTATAATTGCGCCTCTACTGGCCTGCAGTCAATAATACACTGTCCTCGTGTCCACTACCTCAGGCTGTCATCAGTTTTTATTTGATATATTTCACATTCAACTGCTGTTCCTACAAGGCATAGGGCTGTACAAGATGTTTTTTTCTTAAATAGTATCAGCAATGTTTCACTGGATGATAGTTCCTGGAGAGACCAATAGATTATATCTCCATTTATATGAGTCAGATTCACACCTAATGAAATGCACATTAAGCAATGGATCATAATCTCCCCCAGTGACACCCTGACTTGTCACGTTTGCTGCCCCCCCCTTGGGTTTCAATAGTGTCTTTCAGACAGACTTCAGATCCTGTCAAAGCCCAGATTTTCATTATTTGGCACAGAACGTACCTGAGAACTGAAGATTATTGAATGTGGGTCTGAAGAATAAAGCCAGTGGTGCATTATAATGAATTAAATAGGTTTAATATCCTCTTTTCTGGAGAGAACTGAATTAAGTCTAGAATAAAAAACTGCATTTCTATACGTTTGGATCCAATAACTATGCGGTAAATATTCTCCAACAGTGTGCAAGGGAGTTGTGGAGACATTTGTCTCCGTGTAATGACTAAAATAGTCATGATTCACTCCTGAAAATAGATGCTCAAACCTTATAAACACAGCTGTTGTTCCAATTAGCTGGAAAACCTGCGGTGTCTTGATATCATCACGTCTCACGTAAAAGGTGCTTTTTAAAAGATTCAAGACCTAGTGTGTATAAATGCAATCTAGCCCCCAGTGCTCCCGTTGTTGCTGTCGTTCTCCCAGTAAAATCACACCTCTGAAGGTCTCAGCCCTGGCCAGTAGAGCCTTGTTAAGACATCCGACTTGAGTCCAAACACCCTGGATCTGTTTTCGCAGCAAAGGCAGACATGGCTGCATTGCTCTTTTAATGTTTAAATAACCTCATCAAAAAGCTTTTGGGACCTCATCTTGGCAGCGTGACCCCCACGGCCAGCGAGTTTGCGTGACCTTGGAGCGCCCGTGGATCTCTCCCGGCCCGGTCCTCTCGGTCCGTGTGACATTTACACAGATGTAATTTGCCAGCAGCTATGTTGCACAAAAGGAGGCTATCAAAAGGCCGATCAGTGATGGCAGCTCGGTGCCATTCTGGACGTGGAGAATAGAGGAGCCGGAGAGGCAGAGAGGTTCGGGGAACGAAGAAGAGATTTTCTCCATGACCCGTCTCTGTCAGTGTGAAATAATGAGCTCTTTATCTTAGGACGGATGCTCTCTCCAAACCTAATCTCTCGAATTAGTAATATAATGGAAGATGGAGGTCTTTCTCCCTCTCTGTCTTCCTTTCTTTCCTCCTTGCTCCATCTGCCTCTCAGTGCCATTCCCATTAAAGCTTGCACTTTTGTACGGCTGGAGTTTGACTCCATCATTCCTCCCTGCCAGGCAGCCAGGGATGAGCTATGCCATGGAGATCCTTCATGTCTGCCGCAGCGTTAATGGGGGAGGTTTAAGAATCCGTGGGCCACTAAATTGCACAGCATTCCCTTATATGCCGCAGTCAGACCATATGCAGGGGGAACCTTCAGGTCATAGTTATGTTTCATAGCTGATTTATTGCAGATTGAGTGCAAGATGACGAGCCATTGGCTGTTGGATGCGACTGCACCCCCGCTAATCCATTTTGTCAGTGTTGCTGTATCTCCATCTGTTTAGCGAGATGTGTGATTATTCATTTGGCTCACATTCAGGTTTGCACAGTTTGTGCTTCCTCAGTCTGCCTGTGACAGAGAGTTTACAGTTTCCTCCCCTCTCTCAGCGTCTCCATGTGATGACACCATTTGACCTTGTTAACGTCAAGGTTAAAATAGTCAGAGATTAGGGCTCAAGCTTACCGTTCTCGCATTATTGGCTTAAAAATGAGCTTTTCCTTCATTTCAGTCTTAGAATTTGTAATTGTGGGGAGGCAGCTTTTAACACGTCGAAGGGTAAAATGATGCCTTACACAACAAAGCATCTGCTCATATCGCCTTCAAAAGTCTGTCTACCCTTCAGCCCCAAAAAAGCTTGTGCAGTAATTGAAATGTTAATTGTGATTCGGGCTCAGATCTACTGTGGAGCTCTGAATCCTCAAATCCAGACATCTTCAAAGTAGGTGGCAGGATCCCCTGAGGGTGTCCCAATGAAAGTTCGCTATACATTAATCATGTCCTATGTGGGACTAACGTGCTGGAATGTTTGTTTTAATCAGTCCAAATTCCATCCCACTATTTGCAGAAACCACTAAAACTGAACAACCAGACAGTTTCTGTTTTGTTTTTGTTTTTTTGCTTTGCATAGACTCATGACAGACAAATCAGTCTAGAGGTCATCATTAATGGTTTTTCCACCATGTCTTCTTTTATTCTGTTACCATAAGGTTAGCATTAGCAAAAGTTAGCATTCCACTGGACTGTTGACTCCTTCTTGGTGTTTTCCCCACAGGAAGTGATGTCAGTGGATGAGGAGAGCACTTCCTGCTACTGTTTACTGGAGGCCCAAAGGTGCCACTTGCTGCTGGAGCACCCGGGGCGTTACGCTTTGGTCGGGGCACCAATGAGCCCGGATGCAGCCAAGAGGCTAAGACTGGCTGTGTTTGGCTGTCCGGACCCCAGCAGCGCTCTGGGCTTCAGTCTCAGGGTGTACTGTGTGGACGACACACCTAATGCTTTTCAGGTATGATGGTGGCTTATTTTGACATTTTATTCAGTTTGTGACACATTTTTTGGGTTTTAGACTTGGAAATCGAGTATTTATGGTTATGCAACTACAGTGCACAGGTCAACTCCTGCTGAAGGAGTTTTATAACATTCATACTGAGATGTGCCAAATTTAATAGCAGTCAAGTTAACTCAATAGGTGCCCTGACATTTTCCTTAAAAAATGCAAATGCCAATGTCGCAGGGGAGCTGAAGAGAAAGTTAGACTGTCAGCAGATCTCACTGCAGACCTGCTGCCTGGACACCGGGCCCATCAGGCCTGTGGGGAAACTGTAAAATACACATAATCACGGTAATTTGATGGCGAGGTTTATTGGTGCAGATCCTGGTTGCGCCTGGAAGAAATGTCGGCTGCATTTTTCTGTTCAGTGACATCACTGATGGGAGATGTATGATGATGAGAAGACAAAGGGAGGCTCTTAATTACAAGGACAACAGATGCTCTAAGGTTGCCTCTCTGCCCTCTCCGTGCGTGATTTAATTTGCTCTCTGTTAATTAATGGAGTTGCCGCACTGGATGCATCGAAACGGTACAGCACCGGTTCAGGCGTTAGCTTCACTGAGGTAGCCATGGTTACTGACCCATACAGCCATTAGCCTAAGCTCAGAAATGTATGTAAAGGACAGAAATGAGATTTTTGTGCCACTGCGCTCCACCCCTCCATCAGTCAAGCTTCACTATTTGCTGATTTGTGCTTTTAGTTCTTGCTCTGGCTTTTTCTGTTATTTGGTTCTCACGATAATTAATTTCCCGTCTGAGCTCGCAGCCAGAATTGATCAGCTTTGAAACAGCCTCATGTGGCTTTCCCCACCTCCGTGCTGCGAGGAAAGATAAGCTCTGAGCATATAAAAACCCTACGAAGCCACTGCGAGGATGTAATGTTACATCTCCTCACCAACACAGAGATGTTATTGTTTGCTGTAGATCCAGAAAAAATAATCTCGCATGCAAAAAGCAAGAAAATGCAATACTGGCTACTGGCAAAATACTGTTTTGCGTGTCGAGCAGCAGTGGTTCATCGGAGCTGCTGGACTTTTCGAGGCCAATCACCATGGATGCATATAAAAAAGAGAAATATAAAAGCTTGGAAATGCACAGCATGCCACTGGGCTTTTATTGTTCTATTTACATCACATCCACAGTTTCTCTGAATGTGCTAAGAACACCAACAGATAAAAGGCGAGGTTTCCAACTCAAGGAAAGCAATTACTGGAGCCTGTGTGTGTGTGTGTGTGTGTGTGTGTGTGTGTGTGTGTGTGTGTGTGTGTGTGTGTGTGTGTGTGTGTGTGTGTGTGTGTGTGTGTGTGTGTGTGTGTGTGGAGGGTTTGTCCATTTCTCTGAGTGCGATTCCAGAACTGGTCTGGCAAAATGAATCATATCCTGTCACTGAACTTGCAAAAAAAGTGCTTGAATGACTGAATGAGAATGTCATGTCTCAACCTATTAGCACATGTAGGCGTCAAACGTTTATCTGCAAAATGCCCACAACACAGATTCTGTCAGACATTTTAGTAGAAAAATTTTAAAATTTTCAAAAGCATTTAATTTGTAAGAATATACAATTTTGCCTTCTTTGCGAGTCACCTGTGAGCCCAGACAGCCATGATGTGTTTGAGTCTTTCCGTCTCTGCTTCTCCAACTTCCTCGCTCACTGACCAGCCGTGTCTGTCTGTCACCAGGAGGTGGCGGTGGGTGAGCGCGGCAGAGGTGGGCGGCTGCTGGAGGAGCCCAAAACCATGCTGTTCAGGGGGAACGCTCTCAGCCTCCAGGTGTCCATCCAGGATGTCCCACAGTTGCTCTGGAGCATCAAGCCTTTCACCACCTGCCAGGTCGGCACTTTTCTCACTGATGTGCAGCAGATATCGCTGCATTTACTGCATCTGGATCTAAAAAAAAAAAAAAAAAAAAAAAGAGGCGCCGCCATCCTTTTAAATTCCTCTTTCCCATCACTTCAACTTTCTCCTCTGCTGGTTTCAAAGGACAGCAGCAAGGACGCAGCGGGAGACGACTGGGGCTGCTATCTCACCCCCACATACACACTTGTGATATTAATTATGACTGCCGGCCAGGCACGCACATCTCATAGATTTCTGGCCGGGGGGTTACACACCACATGTTCTGTGCTGCCCTGTGATGTTTAGACCACCAATAACCTGTGATTAAGCAGAGTGAGCTGACCGCAGCGCCTCCAGAATACAAACCAGGTCCTCTCTCAGACGAGTCCTCTGACTCCTCATTCATTCTTGAAATCCTGTTTCTGACCTGCCCTCCCCCCTTTTTAGTTTTAAAAAATGGAACTTTTTCTGTTTAGCAGCTCCTTTTGGGGAGAAGAGTGCTGGGTAAATTGGGGCAACTCTGTCCTAATTCCATAATTGCATTTGTCTCCCTGATTAAACATTTACAGGTGTTGCGTGTTCAAGGAATATTAAGGATCCCAGGATGAGCAAAAAGGTCCTGAAGTAATGAATGGGTTTTAGTTCCCGTTGGAGCAGGATTGCGGAGAATCGAGTGGTTTTGAAACTAATGATTGCGGTTAAGGTAGCCATGCTGTGAGCTAAGCTAAGCTAATTATTTCTCCCAGACAACATTAAGTAAACTGCCTAATTTATTACGCATCTGCAGCTATTTGTGGGTAAATATTCTCGCCCTGGGCTCTCTAAATGTTGTTTTGTCTGGTAGGTGATCTGTCTGATGAGCTAATATCGTTGACCAGCTAACAAGGTGCCAGTATTAATTAATCATGTAAACAGCAAAGTGCAACAAAGCAGGTTCGATAACCTGTTTTTTTTGCAGGGGTTTAATGACTTTGTGCCCTCCTCCGTCTGATTCCCTTTGTTCTCCGTTTCCCATTTGTCCTGGCTCTGCAGGAGTTCTCCTTTTCTCAGGTGTGGGCCAGCAGCCGGCACCCCCTGCAGTGTGCCTTCTTTTTGGAGCGATACAGCCACTCGTCATCGCAGCTCTCCTGCAAGATCAGCGTCCGACAGGTCAAAGGGCAGGAGCAGATACTGCAGGTCTATACCTCTGTGCTGGAGGTGAGAGGCGCTCGGGTGGCTGCGGCGGCTAATGAGCTTCTTTTATCACGCTGAATTACTCTTGATTTTAATTGAATCGCTTGCTTAATAAGCATCTTTCAGATCTTTTCCTACATAGATTCCAAAGTGTCCCGATAAGTCCTCCTTCCTGTCTGGGACTAATAGCTGCAGGTTACAGCTCACTCTCGGCTTCTTTTCCTTTTTTGTTGCTGCTAGAATGAAAAGACAGTGGTTCCGTGTTTCTCCCAGTCAGACTGCACCGTCACCTCCCAGACAGGGTCACGGGCCTTTAAAATCCCCCTGTCCATCCGTCAGCGGATCAGCGCCACCTTTGACTCTGCTAACACCAAGGGGAAGGACTGGCAGCTCCTGGCTCAAAAGCTCCACATCCACAGGTACGAGTTACATCACTGTGCAGCCTACGTTCCACTGTTGTAGCTCAGATGTGAGAATCCATGTTGTTTAGGTTATTACAGAGTTATAACCGGAGAGGAGCGCTGCATGCTTGCTATTTGCTATATAAACACCCTGCTGCGTCAGTCGTTATCTTCATCCCATCTCACAATCGGCCCTCGGTAGCGCAGCGCACAGCTGATTTCATTATAGATTGAAACACACGTGCACGGACGGAGGAGACAGCCACAGCTAACTCCAACTCAGTTGGAATTGCAGGAGAGAAAATGTGGCGTTTTGCAGAAAACAGCGGTGTCTTGGCCCACTGAGAAGCCAGCCCCTGGCAACAAAAAAGAAAAAAAAAAAACACCAATTTATGTCAGTGCTGCATTTTTTCATAGGTTCCATCCTTCAACCCCCACCGAAGGTTGCGCACGGTCAGTACTGGTGTGGGCTGGGGACGATGCAGCTACATAATAATTCATACAATTACAGAGAGACGTGCACAGCAAAGGAAAAAGCACTTTATCCACACAAAACAACCTGTGCTCCACATTTTCCCCAGTTTTTCTATTTGATTTGTAATATACATTTATAAAGCAGGATAAAATCACATCAATGAGTAAATACACAAGGCCTGAAAAATGAACGTGAGTGTTAATTACTCAGAAAATGTGGAGCCAGATTTTCATCTTGGGATTGACTTTGTGCTCAACTCCTTTTGTTTTTTAAGGGTTTATTATTCAGACTCATAGAATTCCCTTCACCATGATGAGACAGACTTGATTTGTTCCTAATGGCTTGTGCAGGATAACCTTCACATTCTGGGTCAGAAAGCCTGAATTCTGTTCACGTCACCTCGTCACACATCCAGCTAGACCTGACGAGCAGCTAGTAAAATCCTAATATCACGCCCTAGCAACAGCAGCGCTAATGGCTCCAGACTCTGACCTGCTGCCTCCTGACGGTCAACAATGAGAGATACGGCCTGATGATTGATGGCCTAACAGGCATCCGTCAGCTTGCAAACGCACCGTTCACTCAGGCTCAGACACGGATAGATGTCTCAGGCTGTACACAGGAGTCGATAATGCAGCCGTGAAAATGCATCTGTCACATCGGCGCTTGGTTTCCAAGTTGGAGAATTGTGGGCAGAACAAGAAACTCTAAGCTGTGTGACTTATAATTTAGCCAAAAAATCTAAAAACAAATGGCTAATGAGCGGAAAACATTTTTTTAAATAAATTTTTATCTGTCTTTTGGAGCCTATTGTCATTGCACAGATGGAAGGGAAAAGAAAGCAGGATCATGTCATTTGAATGAAACAGCGCCCTCTGTTGGATAGATTTAATAATAACAGCAGTGGAAGGAATTTGATTTTTGTTAATTAAACAGATTAAACAGATTTTATGTACTTGCTGTCTACTTTAAAGCTAATGCAAAATACTTTATGTGTAATTAAATAACCGTTAAAACCTCACAGATACACAGCATTTACCCTTTTGTTAAATGTGGTGATTTAAATGTGTAAATGTGATGTCTTAATGATGTCGTCAGGACTTTCCATGGATTAAAAACTGGAAGAATTCTTCTTAAAGAAAATAAACTATTCTCTTGCCGTAGATAGGGGATGCGGTGTTTGATGATTACCATCTGAAATAAGTTACACACAGGGACATTTGGATGTTTTTCCACATTTGTTTTTGCATTTTCACGGCTTCCAACTGCTGCATGAAAGTCAAACTTTGTCTCCATCCCATAATCAATGCCAGGCTCTGCCACTCTACCGCCCTGTGGTAATGAATGAACTCGCACTGATCCACTTTACTCTAATATTTCTCCTGGCCCGTAGGAACCTGAGCTACTTCGCTTGTCAGGAGAGTCCATCATCGGTGATTCTGAGTCTGTGGGAAGCCCAGCACCAGGACACGGGGGACTTGGACTTGCTAGCGAGTGCCCTTGAGGAAATCAGCAAAGACCAGTCCTCCCGGACCGCTGCGCTCGGTGGCAGCGGGGACGAGCAGGACTCAGAATTTGCAGACCTCGGGTAGGTCGGGTCAAGCAGAACAGATGAGACAATGGCAAACTCTCACTGCATGAAGAGTGATGAGGAGGAGGAGGAAGAGGAGGAGGAGAAGGACCTGTGAAGAGGATGGTAGGAGCCTCGCTGTTTGACTGTTACTATAGTAACATCTCAGCTAAACCAAATAGTGCACTCAGACAGTTGGAATCACGGAACCCCAAAAGAGAAGCTAAAATCATGGGAACAATTGTGACGGAACTAAATGTTCTAAACGTGCAAAGCTGTCCAGCACCCGTCCCCGAAGCAGAATATTTGACAGCAGACCCATCGAGGAGGACGGAGTGAGACAGACTGCCAGTCAGGCTGCTGCTGCTGTTGCTGCTGCGACCTTCAAACTTGTTGGCGTTTGCCCTCAAACAGTCATCCGGGCCAGCGAGATGTTAAGTGTTCTGCCATTATGCTGTCATTTCTTTTCAGAGCTTCTTTCTTTACCGTATTGTGTCTCAAATTGTGTCTCAGAGTTATTGGCTCCAGAAGATGCTGCTCAGTTTAAGATTAAAAAATAGAAGAAAAAAAAGAGGTTTATGAAACGCACGAGAAGAGGCCAACGTTAGTGCCCAGGTCTGCAGAAGAGGATGGCTTACACCTTCAGATCATCTGGGCTCTTTTGACGGAAAATAGATAATCTGCAGAGTGATGAAAGACGTATGGCTTCAGACAGCTGATGGATGTGTGACTTCCCTGGAGCCATCACTTGAACAAAACGATCCTATCCTTTGCTCCACCTGCCCCTAAAAACCTTAATAAAGTGACTTTGTGCTCAACTCTGTCTGGAATCTCTCTCTTAATGCATTCCTTTCTCAGTAAGGAGGCCGTACAAAGTCCAATTTCCAGGAGGCTGAGAGATGTCTGTGTGCAGTGTTTGCTGTTTTGATGGGGGGGTTTTCACCCAGGCTGAGCAGAATGAGAGCAGTGCCTTGAACTGTTCTCAAACATGCATCACTGGAACACGACCCTGGAATTAAACCCAAACAGCAGTTTCATCATTGGAAATCAAAGCTACTTGTTGCTGAAAGCATTATTTGGCGTCTACATGTGATACGGCTTTTAATCAGGAAGTTTCACACGCTGATATGACACCAGATTCAACGCAGAACGAATATATCAACGTATCCATCAGCATACTCGCTGCAGCCCAGCGAAGGGTGACGACAGGGTTTGGGCTTTTATTTTGGAAAGCTCTGGTGTCATCCATTTAAGCAGAACAAACAAAGTCCGAAGCTTTAAATCTGTCAAATTTGTGATCTTTTGCTCGTTTCCATCACAGTTTCTGTGCTTTGGTTGGCACTTGTTTCCTGTCTGCATGCGACGCTAAACTTAACTCACATTTGGTGTTAATCTTTTAGCTTCCAGCATCAGGCCAAGTTCTGAGGGATGGGGATTCCAGTGTGCCCACGCTGATACATCCCTGATGTGACCACAGATGTGTATTTCATTTGACAATTGAGGCTTTTGGAAATCCTATAGTTTCATTTTTTTTTTTCAGCGAATCAAGACAGCCCAATAATCAAAGCTCTCACCTGTCTGTGAGCTTTTGTCCTCCCGTTTACACGGATCAAAGAACACTGGGCGGAAAACTGTGAGCGGGGACCAAATCTCCACCATCGGCTGAAAAGGTCAAGTCACGGAATACATTTACGCCTAGCTGGAGTCACGTGACAAACTCAATCTGGGACTTTGATGAACTGCTTTGAACTGCGAACTTCCATCTATCCATTTTCTCTACCTGCTTTATCCACACTTGGGTCGCAGGGTTCTGCTGGAGCCAATCCCAACTGTCACGGGGCGAAAGGCGGGGTACACCCTGGATAGGTCGCCAGCTTGGAACTGCAAAACTATTTAATATTAATCATCCCAAATCAAAAAACCTGAACATAAACAACAGTTTGATGACTTGATCACTGGAATTAAAACCGAGAAAAAGAAAAAATGGATGACGCATGACTGCCACCTCCTGCTGTGGGCACACATTCATGCCAGCTGCATCAATCATGTTGCTCGTGTGCCTGAAAGCCCTGAAAACACCTTCCTGAATGGGTCAGTCTGCAAAATGCCTAAAATTATGAGGAAGATTTTTCACAAGCTCACAAGCCCCTGTGTGTCCCGGTGACCCAACGCGTGCCTGGTTTGGCCTCACTGTCCTAATCGTAGCTTAGGCTGAAGTGAGCATCTGCTCCCTTGGACTGGTGTCTGCGGCCCTCTGCCAGAGTGGGTTATACTTCAGAAAGAGTGATGTACTCGTAATATTTCTCAAGTTTCCCTGTCTTTCTTCTATGGTATGTAACAAATGAAAAATGAACATGTGGGAGCAACAGAGATCACAACTGTGCAAACCAGTTGCAGCTGCTGCGGGTCTGCACCGCTGCTCGGAGGAGCACGTCCAGGGCAGTGGAGGTGTGGGTTGGCCGTAGGTGTCATGTACCCAGGATCCCAACTGGAATAATGGCAGAGTTCTGTCACAGGATGTTCCACAGGCCGTTAGGTTTGGTGGGAATCCAGTCCTCCCAGTCCTTTTTCATTTGGGGATCACAGCTTCTTCCCATTAACTGAACCCCCAACAGAGGCATCGGGTTGAAGGCACCGAGCAGTGTTGTTCTTGGAAAAGAAAACTGTTGCCCTTCTCAGAAAAAGAGAAGTTGAAAGACCCGACCTCTTACCAGCAACATACCCCACTGATGGGTTATTACTCCCAGAGTCGGCTCCCTCACGACTCTGCAGAAGAATGGAAAACGACCTCCCACGCAGCCCTGCGTGCTGAACATTTCTCTTCTATCTACAGATGCATCGGAGCCGCGATGCGACCAGTCAGCTCTTTCCTGGATCGCGAGCAAAGCGGATAAATCGCTTATTCATGAAAGTCAGACATTCTGGCTGGCTGCAGAGGGATCAGAGGGTCCGAAAGGCGTTTGCTGTTCTGGATGAAGGAGACGTATAGAAGAAGGCGGGATTTCTTTTGAAGAGAGCAAACAAACAGGTGCTTCGACAGTTTCCCTGCCTCCATCTTTACGGGTTGGAGAAAATGAAATGTGACGGTCTGCTGAGCAACCGAGGTAGCAGCAGAATGTAGAGAGGCTGTAATGTTTAGCAGAGACAAACTCGGCGCTGTGGAACAACAACTCCGCTGCGGAGCCTTCACGTCCCAAAAGCCCTTAACGTTCTCATGATCACTGCGGCCGCTCCTTCCTGTCATGAGGACACAGGTACCCTCTGCTCTGCGCGCATCTGTGGAAAACGCTGACACCTTTTTTGATCCATACTGGCTCATTCATATTTTATGGACCCTGCTGGAGCACATTATACAGCTTTTTTACATTCTTGGCAACCACTTTTACAAACTATCCACTTTCCAATCTGTCAGTTTAAACATTCTTGCAGATATTGAGCGTCGTAGGTGGAATCCAGCACTCCTCCTCACACAGTCACATCAACATCTTCATTTGCAGGACAATGTTTTTGTTTCTAACTGGCCCTCTGACTGTCTGATCACAATGGTTTTCATCGTGCACCATATCGAAAAAGCACTCCTGTGCACTCACCTGTGCACTCACCTGTGCACTGAGGCATTTCTGTAATCGACCCTGCTGACTGTAAATTGGGCTGTCTTTCACCTGAGGGAGATTGACCTTCACATCAGTGGCCTCGGGCTCTCTCTCTCTCTCTCTCTCTCTCTCTCTCTCTCTCTCTCTTTCTCTCTCTCTCTCTCCTTCTCTCTTTCTCTCTCTCTCTCTCTCTGTGAAGGAAAAGCCAGATGCAACTTTTTTCCCCAACTTTCTCCTGTCTGCAGTCAGGCTATTCCGGCAGCCATTTTCAGACCCTGTTGTGATGATGCTGAGTTTAATGCAACGATTTATTACTTTATGTTTTTAGTTAATGGCATATTATATCCAACAGAAACAACTGTCCTTTTGACCATGTTTCCCCTCTAAATGTGCTGGAATTCTCGTTTTAGCCGTCAATGTTTGAACAGCATTTATTCAAAGTACCTGTACAGATCTGATTGACATCATATACGAATATTTATTTTTATTGTTAGAAGCTCAAAAAAAGAGTGTGTGAACTGTAACACTGTTGATAGTTTCATTGTCCTTATTCCTTATTTTGAGCCTGTATACAGTGTTCTGTGTAGCAATAAAATGCAGCAACTTCGCATGATTAACTGTTCCTAGATTAACTCGAATTGGTTGCAACCAGAGATATTGTTTAAAGACCTTAGTTTCCTCCTCCAACATGGACGTTTCCAGAAGAAGCCGTTCAGTTTCCGTCAGATTGGAAATGAAGTGATCGGGAGCAAAATCAGACACTCTGCAAGGCCACTGCGATTTAAATATGTGAGAATTAGCATATAAATAACTGTGCGAAAATGGAAAGTACAGAACATAACAAATGTAAGTAAATTTTATCAGCGGTTTAAACTGTGGAGCAGTTCTCATCATGCAGAGCCTTAAAAATAGGTTTCAGCATTTGAATTTCCAAAATATAACTACTGAGCATGTCAATGACTTACAAATATATTTGACGTTTGCTAAAACAGTCACTGACTGTGTAAAACTTTTTCTGTTGCCCATAAAGTTGGAAAAACTTTGTTTTCAGACACATTCTTCTTTTTATTCTTATTTATGCAGATCAGTAATCAGATCAGTAATCATGTGTCCAGATCCAGCCCTTGAGGGCCACCATCCAGCCTCGTTTTCTGTCCTGTCAGGCAGAAGAACCTTTCACTAAGGTTAGCCGGATCCCAAAGTGAATGCGTTGTCTGCCTGGTAGGACAGAAATCCCAGCTGGGATGAGGCCCTTGACGACTACCCTGGACCAGACTGACCAATACAGATTTGAGAAGGAGAAGGCCTTTTACCATCACAATTGGCAGTTAGTGACTCTTCCTACAGTTTTTTTTTAGTACAACTGTAAGAAATTACAATAGAAATCAGTTAAAAATAAATATATTCAAACATATTAAGTAGCAAATTATGCTTCTCTTCCCCCCCATATACATTCATAAAAAGTTGATTGTTTTCTAAAGGGTCAGCGTCAGGTTGTCATTGATCGTGGCAGGAAACGGTCGGAACAGGAAATAACACCCGAAGAAATGCACGGAAACGCACACACGAAGCCAACAACAGTCCAGCAAACCTGGAGCAGAGCATGGATTTACTGTACACACAGGGAGCAGGACAAGACAATAAGACACAGGTGGAACAAATGTGGACGGGACAGAACAATCAGACCTGGAAGGGAAGGAACAAAGGGAGGAAGTGTGGAACAGGAGGAGAGGAACAAATCTTCAAAACGGCAGGAAGCAACAAGCAAGAAGGACAAATAAAAACCTGAAACACATTTTTTTTTTTTATAAAAAGCTGATGAATGTCAAGAACCTTTGAAGATTATCATTCATCAACAGCTGAAGAGGTCAAGTAGATCCTCACACTTGGTTCCCTGGTTCAGAATCATCAAGTTACAACAGCGTGTTCATGAAAAAGGATCCATCTCAGACAGCAGGGGGCGCTGTGTGCTTCCTTGTAATGGTAATACAGCACACAGGCATACCGCTATAGGTTGTTTCCATGATGTGAGACTCACATGTGTGGCCTCCGGCTGGGTTGTGTCAGGCCTGGCACTCTGCAGCAGCTACACCCTGTCTGACAGCGCCAACTGTTGCTCGGCGCTCACTGGGTGGGGGTGGGGGGTGGCTGCTGCTGCTGCTGCTGCTGGTGGTGGTGGTGGTGGTGGTGGTGGCAGCTCTGCAGGAATCTTGATCCATTTAAAAATGTTTAGCACTGAAAACGGCGTCTGAGCCGCACGCAGGCCCTTTCCCACAGCGCCGCAGCAAGCCTCCAGTTAATTTTTATCTATTTAACTCGCTCTTCCTCACCGTCTTCACTCAGGCAGAACAAGTCCGAGCCGGATGTCGCCTGTCCCGGGAAGGCATGGAGGCAGATGGAAGAGTTTCTCAGCAGGCCTCTCTCGCTCTCTCGCTCTCTCGCTCTCTCGCTCTCTCCCTCCCTCCCTCTCTCTCTCTCTCTCTCTCTCTCTCTCTCTCTCTCTCTCTCTCACACATACAGTATACACACACGCACGCACGCACACACACACACACACACACACACACACACATACACATCCCTGGCACAAGCAGTGCCCTCTCACTCTGTCTAAATCGCCCCACCTCTCCCGCCTCCGGACAACTGCTCTGACTCAGACGGATTAAAGATGACGCTCTCACTTTCCTTTTTTTCACCCTCGCTCTCTCTTGACTTCTGTCTTTTTTTTTCCATGCCGGATGAAAGGCCTCCCAGACACCCACTCCATGCACATACCATTCAGGCCAGGACACACAGGAAGTCTATGTGCTGCATGGAGAAGGAGGGGGGTGGGGGGGGGGGGGGGGGGGGGGGNGGGGCGACCTAGGGAGGGAGGGAGGGGGGATTAAGAGAAGAGGAGGGGAGGCAAGGGGACTAAATACAAGTCATGTGAAGCTCATAAGAACCAACCTACAAAAGATGCAACCTTGTTTTCTTTCAGCAGTTTTCGCTCATTTGTTATTTCCAGGTTCTGACTCTTTCTTTGCACAAAGTTCCAAAGACACAAACAAAACACTCAATCCGCCTCAGAGGTTTCTGCGATGGAATCATACATCGCTGCTAAACATCAGCCCTTTGACCAGCCAAGCCAGTCAACTGTTCTTTTACCTGGTCTGCTCAAGTCAAAAGGTCGACTGTTAGACAGGAGAAGACCCAGAAGTTGCTCCAGAAAGTTGCTCTTCTGTGAGCGCTCCAAATTTACCATGAAACTGTGAATAATTGCATCACATGGAATGAAATGCATTTGCCCCTTTTCCATAGTGTGTGTGTGTGCGTGTGTGTGTGTGTGTGTGTGTGTGTGTGTGTGTGTGTGTGTGTGTGTGTGTGTGTGTGTGTGTG
>BJFM01001053.1:516198-550448 GCA_016586285.1 Arothron firmamentum
TGACTGCGTGTGTGTGTGTATGTGTGTGTGTGTATGTGTGTGGGGGGGTGGGGGGGTGGTGTTAGCAGGCCCAGCTTGTGGAGAACGGTGTCGCCTCGCATACTTTGAATTACTGTACATTTGTGGCTGGTAGCAGTCTGCTGCTAACATCAGCCCTGCCAAGTTACCTCCTCAAATTCCCACCAGCTTTTCTTTTTCCACTTTTCCCGTCTCACATGTACGCAAACAGCTCCTCTTCACCACGTCTTGGCCGCCTCGGCGCACCGAGACAGATCCGTCTTGTTATTTATTCATACCATAGAGTATTTACAACACCCACACATTCCTGTATTCAGCGCTCGCTAACACAGATTTGTTGACACGGTTCACCGGGCAGCTAATCTTTATGGCCCTGCCGACTGAAGTCTGCCTTGTGTTGAAAAGAGGCTTTAAAAAAAAAAAAAAAAAAAACAGTCAGGTGACTGATCAGGCCACACGGCTGGATCTCTGCCTCAGAATGCCCGGCCCCCCTCCTGCGAGTCGTGCCCAGGTGCTGCCATGGAAAGTCCTGGTGACATCACCACAAAGGTTCTGAACAAAGGCTAGCATTCCTCACTGTGATCCGCCACAGCCAGGCTTCAACCGGACAGAACCTGTCAAGAAGGCTTTCCTCTGGCACGCCTGCCCTCCTGCCTGCGTGTTCATTATAAAAAAGCACCATAAAGTCATAACTTAGCAAACGTGAAGACACGATGTTAAAAGTAAAGGCAGCTGCTGATTTTTAGAGCCGCTGACACTCAAAATACTTTTTGTTCTCGAACAGAGAGAGACATTCAGGTGCCGACCATACACACTTCTATACAATCTTAACTTGTGAAGGCTGCTGCCAAGGTCATTTACAAGGTCGCCGAGAAAGCTAAAAGCTAATTCTGCAGTACTCATTAGAAAATCCACCCCAAAACGTGTTTCTTCACACTTTCACATCTGTCAGTCTCCAAAGTGAAGCAAAGTCGAACAATTTTAAGTAGGAGAAAATGGAAATACTCAAGTTAGCACCAACTGCAATAAAGAGTACTTCAACAGGCTTCAGTACTTGAATAAATGTACTCAGTCGCATTCCTTTGCTGTTGTAAGTAAACTGCTCGGTTTACTTGGTGGTGATGAGGATCCCTGAAACTGGATTCATTTTACGTAAAAAATAAAAGTAAAGTAAA
This sequence comes from Arothron firmamentum, assembly GCA_016586285.1. Classification (NCBI taxonomy): domain Eukaryota; kingdom Metazoa; phylum Chordata; class Actinopteri; order Tetraodontiformes; family Tetraodontidae; genus Arothron; species Arothron firmamentum. The sequence goes on from BJFM01001053.1 coordinate 517,392, forward strand.
AGTAAAAAATATAATTGATATTTGGTTTCAGACAAGAACTCTTCCATAATTTGTCTCGACTTCCGGACATGTCATTTTAAAGACAGTTGGGAGGTCAGCGAACTAGATTTCAAGCCCCCCTTTTTTTTTTTTAAACTTTCAACTCTTGGGAAAAAAGAACAAACATGTTCTTCTGCAATATATCATGTATTGGCTGTTTTACCTACTAAAGTTGGAATGTATTAGGCATGCAAGCTAACAGTTTGAGCCCATTTTGGGGAAAACTGTCAGATTTTATTTATTTTATCTCAAATATACTAAAAAAAGGTGGTGGTGTTAGACTTTGGCTTCTTTGCTATGCTGTGCCTGAGAGAATGTGGAGTTCCTCAGCTGTTGGCGCTCCTGCAGATGGAGGAGACAGAGGTTTTGAGCTGCGGGTTTAAGGTCAGTCCATTTCTTTGATGAATACGGAGGATGTGGGTGATTTTTGTCTGGTGGGGTCCTAAATTGGCCATGTAAGGCCCCTGGCCGTACGCCGGGGAGGGGGTTTGTGGGAGGGAGGAGGTCGGTGATGGAGACTTCAGGGCCAGCATGGAGGGGTGCTGTGTGGTTGACCCACAGAATGGTGTTTAGAGTGTTTCTCTTTTTTTTTTTTTTTAGTCTGTCTCACCAGGTCGAACTCTGTCTGTATCTAATTGAACTGCTTCCACCTCCCATTTAGGAAGAGCGCCTTCCTTCCCCGCCGTGTTGACTTAGCCCACAGGTGAACCCCGCATCCTGCTGCTGCCCCGCTGGAGGTCAACACGTCAGCAGCAGCCTGGCTGGACGATCATATGCTGGGAACCACAAATCATTTTTATGTATGGCTGTCTTATTTATCATCTGCATCAGCACCTTCATCATCTGGGTTCAATGATCCCCACATATGCTGCCGCGCTCCCGCTCAGCACGTGCGCCTCTGTGCGTGAGAACGAAGAGGAGCCCCGAGTGGGCGTCCTGTTCCCGTCCTCTACAGACGAGAGAAAGGTAAACAACATCATTAACTTCTCTGTCAGGCTGCGGCCCCTCATCTCAGCACATTCGCGCCGTGACCTCTGAACTCTGACCCTCGATGCTGCAGTCAGCCACCCCCCCCCCCCTCGGGCTGTTGTTGCTCTCACAAATGAGACATCCAGGGTGCAAAGATGTCAGTGAATCAGTCATATCTAGTAAGGATGAGAGGTTGTTGTCCGCCTGTCTCCGCTCTTGTTAAAGAATGCTTCCATTTTTGCACTTCCTGCTCTGTTTTCTGACATAAATCAGCTGTCAGGTGTTTTTTTTTTAATTTAATGACAAAATCTTATTAATTCGGAGAATCCAAATAGGACAGGAGAAAGAGGAGAGCACGTTTGAGCTGTGTAATAAGTTTCCCTGCTCCTTTTCATTGTTTTTTTTGTTTTTTTTTTCAACTTTCCAAACGCAAGTGAAACAATACCCAACAGGCGTCACAAGATAAGTGACTGACGCTCAGGAAGGTTTCCCTTCCCTTTATTTTTTCTCTCTTTGTCCTCCACAGGTTGCTCTGGAAAAAAATTGTTATCTTACACAACCCTATACCATCAGACATAGAATATGCAAATGACTCATTAATCACATCTTTAACTCTTCCTCAAAGACTCTTCCCTAAAATTGTGGAAGATAAATTAAACTCTAACTCAAATTTGTTATCTCAGGCGTCAGCCATGTGAACTAATCACCCCGGTGGCCATAAATACTTGCTTTCCGAGGATAAGCCTGCAAATATCTCAATCATACACTTCCTGTTTTTGAGCACGTAGCCAGTGACCTCTGAAGGAGAAGCACGGGATGTGATGCAAGCGGGAGATAGAGATGGAGATTTCCTCGATAGTTTTAATTGGAACACATGCTCAGCTTTGGCAGGGATGCATCTGTCGTGTAGCTGGAAGAGCGTTTGTTTTTGTTTGTTTGTTTGTTTTTTGGCGTTTAAGATGATTAAATCGGTCCCAGCTCCCGCAGAGCTCCGGTGACACCATCCTTTCTTCAAGTTTTAAGGAGCCTCGGCTCTAATTAGCTCAGTCACATTCATCAGTTTCATGTGAGTAAACAACGCTGCTGTGAGAGAATTGTCAAGTCAGTGTTTTCTCAGCAGCTCAAAAGCTATTTTTAACTCCAATCCGACTCTTTTCGTGACACTTATGCCACATTAAACCGCTCTTTCACAACAGTTTTCCTGTGACAGATCTGAGATGTTACAGTAGTCACGCCAGAAGTTCCTTCAGCTCATTCTGGCTAAGCTTGTTTGTTTGTGGCTTTTGTAAATGACCCTGGCATCATCTAACGCAGGTTTACCCCCCATCCTTTCCGTTCTTTCCTCCACAGACACACTTTAGATAAGATTTTGTCAGCAGGAACCACATTGGAGGGATTTGTTTGTTGTTTTGTGTAGTTTAGCGGGACTATGGAATAATGTTGTGTTGTCATTAACTGCTGGTTTACTTTAGAGAGTTGGCTGCAATGGACTGTTTTCCCACATATGCTGTAACCAGGAAAAAGCTGAAAAAAATGAGTTTGCATGAGTCCCAAATCATGGTTTTTACTTACAGTGCCTACTGGCTCTACAGTATGTGCCATACTTCATGGTGGTATTCAGTGTGGCCTGTCCATATTCCTGCCCTATAACCATACCCTGAATATATATACTCGATATAATCCAATCTGAGCACATTCCAACTGAGACTGTGGAAAAGAAAAAAAATATTTCCAACAATAAAGTTTCCAGTTATCGAGACTTCAAGCTTCAAATTAAAAAAAGAACCACCTAATATATAATAACACAAGAGTCATTTTGGTTTGTGTGTTGGTGCTTTAAGTTTATACACACTTTAGAAATCAGGACGTGTTCTCAGTGCGATGGAGAGCTGCAGAGTGCCTTTCTTTACCAGAAAGGTCAGACTTTTGGATCATTAATTCGGTGGTCTTTAGAGTTGATCCTAATCAGTTACTCATTACATTTCCGAGTTAACGATAATGCTGGGATTGAGTTATACATAATAGTTACTCCTCTGAATCACTTCAATCATAAACAAGCAGTTTCAGGCCTTAAAAATGATTCAAAGGCTATAAATGTAAAGAAAAGGGACGTTAATTCGAGTGAGAAGAAAGTAAAAAGCCGCAAAAACGCTGCTTAATTATTATTCTCGATGCTGCGCTCTGATTGGGCGAAGCGGATGACGTCACGCAGCAGCGCTGGAGCGAGAAAAAAAAGTAGCCCGGCGGTTCTCAGAGCCGGAGAGAAGCGCAGCAAGTTCGGCGGACTGTGATTTGCTCCTGGAATAAGCCCGTCAAAGGATTGTATTAATGCTGGACGCTGGTTTTGTTGTTTACCCGCTATAACCGCGTTCTTTCCCCCGCTGGTTTGTGGCTTATAAAGAGAAGTTTGAGCCTCTTGGATTTTCTCCTCGAAGTTCGCAAGATGAACTTCGGTGCGTCGTCCGGGCGAGTTTTCGTAAGTGGTCCGATCCTCTAAACACGGCTTAACCGCATCTACACCAGCCTGTTTTGGTAATGTCACTTTACGCGATCTGTGTCAAAGCACTAAAACAGATTAAAATGTGATTCATTTCAAATCTTGAGACGTACACCGTAACTTAATTAAGCTAGCCATACTAATTCCATGCTAATGTCCACGGTCGCTGCAAGATGAAAATATCGGCTTCTGTCATTAAGGTGAAGCTGATCATTTTATGTTTTAAACTAATGGGGGAGGGAAAAAAATCACTGCAAGGCCTTCTGAAGACGAAACAAGCCTGCATTGTCCCGGTGCTTATCATGTGCAGGAAACAACGTTGAGCCTGTTGTTGATTAAAGTGTTTAATCCTCCAAAAAGGTCCGTTTGCTGACCTGAAGCACGTCGATCTCGGTGTTCTTTCTGTGCGCCCTGTCTTGTACAATCATCCAGCCCCCTCCACATTACAGGCACCATCTGTCCTGGATATCATGTGCCCATGTTGCTCAGACATCCAGCATATGAAGGCTCCTGCTCTGTCACAGCGGATGGAACTTTCTCTATAGGGGCTATTAATACATGCAGCACTGGCCCAGCCTGCTGCTGTGGACTGCTTTACCAGCCCTAAAGCCAGTTTTTATGGATGTGATGTGCCGCATTTGGCTCTGGTGACATCTCTGCTTTTTGTTTCAGCCAAAAGTACTGGTGATAGCTCACCTTGCTTCTATTCACTTTTGGTCTCTCTCACTTTTTTCCTGTCCCCAGCAGACAGTTTATTGAACTCCCGGGCCGACACAGAGACGCCTTTTCATTCCCCGGCTGTTATTTTTTCCAACTGGCACCAAAGGCTGACATGACAAATGCAATATTGCTGGCTGTAACCAATTTATAAAAGTTCTTCTTTTTTTTCTTTTTTTCTTTTTTTTTTTGAAGGTAAATGTGCTGCTAAATTCTTCTTTTTGAACATGGATCCAGAGGTTGATGTATCATCAAGATCTGTGCACACAGATGCTTTACATGACAGTGATGGATGGAATGTGGTTCCTGGAGCTAATGACAGCTGCTTGATGGTTCAGATGTTGTGTCATGGTGTGAAATGCCACATCTGCTTTTTTTTTTTTTTTTTTTGGTTTGCATCCTTGTTTTCTGTGTTGTCTGGTCTGTGTGAAGTCAACCTTCTAGTAGTGAAAGCATCTGTATTTTAGCGGCTGGCAGAGTCAATGTTTATCTCTTCCCTGAACCACAATGCGTTCTGAAGGCCTCGACAGCAGGCCCTGTTGCTAAGGGACTGCGAGGAAACCTCCCCCCACCACCACCACCACCAGTCCTCCGCTGTCTAATCCCCCCCACCACACACCCTCAAATTGCCAGAGTGTACGTGCCTGTCCCTCCAGTAAACTTCCTGCCTAGTTTGCACAGATAAGCTGATATTAGTGGCATCGGTTTACTTCTGAGAATTATCAGGCCGATGCAAACGTACGCCAGATTGATATCAGCGATTGTTTACTGTGCGTCTGGGCTGGTTCACACAGGAAATATCTCTCCGTCTCTGGACAACACAGACAAGGGCAGGGCCGACATTTGGGACAAGCAGAGGCCAACTCGTGTCATTGGGGACCGAGCAGCGGTCGACCAACGGGCCACTCCGCATTCTTAATTCTGCTCATTGCTGCTCTGCATGGCGACCATGTGAACCGATATACCAGAAGGGATCGGGTGGTTTAGAGAAGCCCCAAATGATGCAACAGGGGTGTAACTCACCCATGAGCATCCCACAGGTGGTTGCCCTTTTTTTTGTTTTGTTTTTAATGCCTGCCTGTCAGACTGTCTGCTCAGGTCATGTATTTGTTGTCTGAGAATACAGATGCGAGTGTTACGCAAGTGGGCGAAACTGCTTCTCGGACCTGTTTGTATGAATCAGTGCAGCTATCTAAGAGTGGCTGAGTCACGCGGGGAGTGTCACCTGTTCAGGTGTTGCCTGCTTACCTGCTGCATACCAACACAGGCACATCACTGTTCACGTGAACCAGCTCAGAAGAGGCGTGCGTTTGCTCACCTGGGAATGTCGCTGAGACTCGAGTTTTTTCTGAAGAGATGTAAAGCCCACACTCGGATTTCATTCCCAGACGTGTTATCGCGACCTTCCAAGGTAAAGGATCTTTTATATCAGTGTCATATCGTAACTATAGTGATTCAGGTTTGAGTCTTTTGTCGCCTTGAAGTCGCCATAATTGAGCAACAGTTACAGGCTTGTTGAAATGAGATCACAGGAATGAATATTGAATGCTGATCATTTTTGGATTGTCGCTGCCAACTCGGCCTTTCTGGAAGGACCGGTTCTGGTGACATTACCGTTTTGATTAATCATATGTATTGAAAAAGAATGTTGCTCAAAGCCAAGTGAACCCAGTGTGATGGGATTCACAGCGGGTTGTGGAATGTACAGCCCTTCCACTCCTGGAAATAATCCGTTGCTTAAACCTTGAGCTTTGCCAATTCCAGTAATGTTTTTTTTTAACTTAAACAAAAGTTGTCTTTGATTTATCCACATGTCTTATTCTAGTGTTTAGCAGTGTTTTAAGAAATGAGTGTCAGATTTTTCATTGGAGGGAAAATGGAGGTGTTTTTTTATGTCCTTCCAAAGAAAACTCTGTATTCATACGTTCTGAGACAGAACAAAAGATAAAAAGTTCTGTTTTCCTTCAGCTAGGACACTGTCCTTAGCTTCTTAAAGGTACCTGGTTGCCCATTAACACCAGCTGTACTAAATGCAGGTTAATGCCATCATAGTTAATCATTAAACCTGCTTTTAAGCAGGAACTGATGGCTCTGATTCATGGAGCGTTCACCCTCCGGTCAGAAAATGGACCCATATTTGCAGACATTCATTTCGAAATTATTGAATTATTGATCACCAGTTTGGTCATTTTGCTCAGTCATGAGGTCTAAATTTGGTCCACTTTAGTGGAGCTAATGTGGTCTTCTCTGAACTGAAGGGATGGATTCCCTGATTTCTGCACTTGCCTCAATCTATTAGTCATCCTGCCTGGTTGTGTTCACTGGCTCCCCGTCACTCAGCAAAGGGCCCAGACAGAGCATAAAACGGCCTGTTTAAAAGACGTCTCTCTTTTTAAATTCAATTTTTGGGTTGTTGTTCAAATTCCAGGGCCTGGCTTATCCTTCAGAAGGGTTGTGTGTGACTCACTGGTGATGTATTTGTGTTCAGCGGCCGGTCCTTGGAAACCACAGGGACCTCGACACAAACAAACGTGGAAACTTGTGTCACCCTGCACCTGCTCGCAACTTCTGAGCCCTTCACACTTTCAGTGGTGCTCTGTCTTTCAGCCATCAGAACAATAGGCTGCTTTTCCCGGCGGTCCACATGCTTGCAGACTGACTGCCAGCAAGTTTTACTGAATTCTTCATTGTTTTTCTTTTAACCTTCTCTACAAATCTACCTAATCTACTCGTGACACTCCGCCGCACTTGTCCAATCATGAAACAGACCCCCTGAGGAAACTGAAGAATTTGTGTCATGGAGCTGCAGCTTCCCTGAGTTATAAATATCCCGCCTGGCGGATATGTTGTGGATCTAATCGGCGCGCAGCTCAGAGGCAGGGTGCTGCGGAGGGAACGGTTTGGAGCTGAACCCTGCATGAAGCCTCAGTATTGTCTTGAGCTTCCTGCGCTCCCTGAGAGGAGGGGGCAGCTGCTTTTCACACGCTCCCGCACACAACACTTCACTCCATTTATTATGTGCTCCTGGGTGTCTTCTTCACTGTGTGCGTGTGTTTTCTGTGGTGTTTTTAAACTTTAACATGGTGAGGAGGGAGCTGCCATCTTTAAAATATGTACATCGGCTTTATAATGATGGATGTCCCCAAGCTCGGGTGAACCTTGGATTTATTTGCAAGTGTCAGACTTGTTTCTCTTGACATAAGCAGGGTTGTACTCATCTTCATTGTCTAACACAGAATGTCAGCGTAATTTATCACTCAGGAAAAGTCACGCACGAGCGCCTCCGTCTCCGTTATCTGCACACAGAGAGTGCCGCTGTCACATCAAGGTCAGCCTGCAGATTTCTGTTGTAGCCTCCAGTGTTTTAGCAAGATTAGAGGACTGCTTACTGAAAATTTGATGGAAAGTGTATTTAAACTTTCAACAAGTAGAATGAAGCGACTGATGAACACCAGCAGTCTTGGATTAATCCTACAGGATCTCTAAGTAAATACTGGCAGATGGACTGCAGAGAAAGGCTGTCACTTCCATTAGTGTTCGTTTTTATACACGACGTGGGAGAAATGAGAGGACCCCCTGCTAGTGGGCTTCTGATGCCTCTGAATGGATCAGAAGAGTCTCTGGAGCAGGAAAGACGTCTTCCAGCTATGGAGGCGCAGACATCAGAGAGCTTCTGGTGCTGAATCCATCAATCCGAGTGCCTGTAAAACAGCTGAGTGTTTACTGAGGCCGATGCAGACGTTCTCCTTGAACAGACAGATGTGGAACCATTGCAGATGCAGAAGGAATTCAGGCCGTTTTGGTTGAATTTGTCATAGATAGGTGGAAATGAAGGTCATTTTAAGCAGTGCTGGTTAACTTGGGCATCAACATTCCTGTCTGAAAGGATTTACACGATTTAATCCTTAACAAAACAAATGACAGCTTTTTACTGCTATATTTCATGTATATTATTTATTTTGGCCTGTCTTTATACATTTTATTGAAATCATCATCTATATCTACGATATAAACAGCATAAATTGGGCTCTTCACCATATTTTCTGCCAGTTTTTGTAATAATAGAACGCACTGTAAGGAATAAGGAGTGATCACAGCCTTCTAAATGGCCCATTGATAACCCAGGTCAACGGAGAGGATGTCCTGTCATTTAGTCACAAATGCGCGCTCAGTGGACTTGGCATGCGCAGCCTTTGTGCCGGGGCAATTTGGAAGAACCCAGGGTGTTTGGAGGAAGCGGAGTCAGCTACTGTCATCAGATAAACACAGAGCCCCTCATTATTTCATTCTGGGTTTTATTAGTTTAACTTGCATCCACAGGAGTGTGTTATGGGCACGCCATACACACGTCAATGGGACACTGTTGAGCTGGACAGTCTGCGTCCAGGTCAGAGCACAGAGGCTGTGAGCTGGACTGATTCCCCGCTCGCCTGGAGTTGGACGGTCTCCAGGCCTGTGGCTCGGCTGAGGTTGCTGTCTCTGCAGCCTTCCCGCTGCCTGGGTTAGGGAGGTAGAGCGAAGCCACACTGCGGCTGCCCCCAAGTGTTCCTGTGCTCTGTTGCTGCAGCAGCAGCTGTAGCGCGTTTGTTTAGACACACGGTGGTTTCATAGCATTACATGACCACAGGCAGGCCGCCCCCGAAACGTGGACTCTGAAGTGTGTGGAGGGTCGAATATGGAGATTATGGCCATCAAACATTAATGATTGGTGATCAGGAATATTAAATAGTTCTACATCCTTGTTTTAATACAATGGAACGGTGTTTGTATACTCGAGTCCATTTGGAACAGCAGCTCGTGGGGTCGTAGCAGAGCTCAGAAATGGACAAAGGTTGGAAATGATGTCACCGTCACCTGAGTTGAAACATTTTTACTACCTCTAGTGAGTCATTAACTGCTGTGGAAATTGTTCTTCGTGTTAATTGAGGATCCAGTGAGCGCGACATTATGTTTGGAGCAGATCTCTGTCGATAACTTTGACTGTTATATTCGTTCCTCTCATCTTCCTCCCTTTCACAGCCATACGCAGGGCTCCAGTTGAAAAGACTACGAGCCGCTAGGCCCCTTCTCATTTTATCTCCCTCCTCCTGTGGCTCCCTCCCTCTGAGAATGTTTGGATAGATCTAAATGGCGTGATTGTGACTGCTCTGCCTCTCAGCAGTGTCTTTGGAAAGTCTGACGCTAACGGGGGCAGAGAAGGAAGGGAAAAGGCAGAGTGAGTGAGAGGGAGAGGAGGGTGGGCTGGGGGGGTTTGGAACAAGGCATGGCTGCCCTCCAGAGACGCAGCTCGGCGTCAGAAGTCAGCCTGTCCCTCGTTCTTCACCTTGATCTTCCCGTCCTCTGTTTTTTATCCAACCTTTTCCTTTTATAGCATCCCATCTCTCGCTCCAGCGTATACAGTTTCCCCCGCTTTGAAACAACCCCCCCTCACCACCGCCTTACCTGTCCACCCTAACCTGTCAGGGGCGGGGGCAGACAGAGGAGACAAAACCCCTGAATACAGGCCTCTCCTTTACTCCGGGAGTGTCGCGTTGCGTTCGAGGCGCTTGGCGGCGGTGTCACATGTCAGGGCATTCAAAGAGCCGGGCTTTAAGAATGTGGGTCATTTGAAGTAGAGCCGCTAAAGCGTGTTGTTCGCCAGTGAATGGAGCTTTCTCATACTGACATGGTGAAAAGCGTGTGAATAAACACCACGGCCTGGGGTCCACACTAAAGTGTTCAGCTCTATTCTTCTCTGCACCCCACCTATACAAGCCGGTTATTATCAGCCACATGAATGGACTTCTGAAATCACATTTGATATGGACACTGTGTGGGTGTTGAATGACTTTATCAAACTATTACTGCGGTGCGGAAGTGGCTGCCACTGCTTTTAAAAAGCTCCCACAACAAAAGCAGACAATTGAGTAATGAAATTTGCCCGCCTCTTGCCCTGCGCGCACTAAGTGTAACGTCCTGCTTTCAGCAACATGGAGTTCTTTTGCCTCCACTTCCAAATAGCTGGATAGCTCCCTTAATTGCTTTCCCACGGCAGATGTTCAGATCAGATGGTTCAAATTAAGTCACAGATTGCTCACACAAGGTTTCCTATGAATATAGACTCTCCTTGCCATTCAGTTACTCTGAGTACGGCTGCAGGCTGTAATTCTGCGGGACTAATCCTCCTCCCTCTGTCTCGTTCTGTCTCAGATGATTCAGGTGCTGCTGCTAGCCGTCCTCTGTGGGCTGGAGTGTGGCGCAGTGGAACTTCCGGCATCTCAGTGGTCCAAAAAAGAACACCAGAACCTCACCCTCCGCCAGCACAGAACATGTGTGGAGAACGAGCAGTACCTCCATCAGGGGCTCTGCTGCCTCAACTGCCAGGCTGGTAAGGACCATCGCAGCGAGCGCGGCAACATGCAACTGTGTTGAAACAGTACTCTGCATCACGCAACTAACATATATCATAGCAATCCATACATTATAAAAGATTCAGTTAGTTAGTATTATTATTCGCCAAAACCTTTTCTGCCTGGCCTGGAAAGAATGTTGGCCAGAAGCTAAACCTTACTGCTCTAATGAGAGTAATGTACAAGATATGGATCCAAAGTAATTACAAGAACTATCTATATTGTTATGGTATCAGGCTAATTATTGTACCACCTTTGATATCTTTAGCAGAGATGCTAAATACAACGAGTTGATTCCATTATTTAATTTGCCCGGAATCTGAGAAATCACTTAATAGGATTAAATTTGTACAAAAAAAGAAGATGATCGTTTATCTGCTTCTATTTTAATCCTAAAACCGTGTGGAAAGAAAGCAACCCAGAAACTGTGTCGTTAAAATCATCTACGAACCACTGAAGCCATTATGACTACTGACTGGTTTTTGGTATGTCCCTTAGTTAAGGTTGTTTTTTTAACTGTTTTTGTGTCTGATGTGCAGGAACTTTTGTACACAAGGAATGTGACAGAGATCAGGAACAAGGGGTTTGTCTTTCCTGTGAGCACGGACAGACCTACACGGAGCACTCCAACGGCATGAACCGCTGTTTGCCCTGCACACACTGTCGCACCGGTAATGACATTGTCTGCTTCACCTTATCGGTTTGATGGAGAATTAGAAGCTGTGTAGCCCTTTAAATACAAACTCAGGTCTTCTGTAATCCAATCAAAGATAGACCATGTTGTTTGGGAAAGCAGAGACCTTTTGCCCCCCTCCCCCACCGCCAACCTTTCAGCTGCACTCACGAAACTGTGCTCTTATGATGTTACACGAGGTTGCAGGGCGTGACTTTGTTGTTTTGTTTCCTGGCCTGAATGTGAGCATGTTACCTGTCCCTGGAGAGTCGCTCCAGTGTCTGCCTTACCTGGCTGAACTGGGTGTGGCCCTGACTCATTGTCTCCCACACTGGGTGTCTTTGTGTGCAATGAAAGTGTGGAGCAACAAAAAGGCAGATTACTGTTACATAGGTCGACTTTTGTTCTCATTCATCGCATGGAGCTTTGCCTCTTTTCCTCCAGTTTTAACCATTTTAGAATTAATTGTTCACCCTGGACAGCAGCTGATTTCAGAAAGAGCAAATAATATAAATCCAACAGTGGCTCTCTGAGGGGGAGCTAATGGTTGGCTGTTGCTAACCTGCCACGTCTGGATGTGTTGACTCTTTAACAGATATTTTTAGGGATTTAAATCTAATATAAAGCTCCGTCACTCTGTTCTGCACGTGTTACATTCCAGTCAGTTTTGAAAATAATTATATAACAATAGTCTCAAAATGGAACCATCCAAAATGGGTTTTTTTCTCTTCTTGTGTAAAGCATAAAGGGAGCGAAGAGTGTTGTGTTGTTTCTAAAATGACTCTGGGTGGTTAAAAAAAAACAAGCACAAATTCTAACTCGCTCAGGTTAAACACACACCAAGTCTCTAAACACAAGAAGGGATTCACACAAATGCACCAAAAGTAATCACCGTGGACTTGTCTTTAACTTATAACTAGCTTGTGATTTTCATTAAAGAGGCTTTAAATTTTGGGAAGTAGATCAGTCTGTTTTCCTAAAAGTCTAAAATCAGGGTGTGTATTTAGAGTATTTGCTGTGTGTGTGTTTCCTCTAACAGTCCAGGCTCTTTTCCCGCTGTACGAGCAGACTTTGTTCCATATATAGTGTCGTGTCTTGTGATCATAATTTAAATCCAACCTTTGATATCTTCAAGAACTCCTCCACCAACAGCATTCCAACCTCTGCTGATCATAACACTGATATTGCCTGATAATTATAGATAATTGTAGTGACATGATGGACACAAAGACTTCAGTGTTCAGGCTGTTCAGTCTCAGCTCTGTTTATTGTTTCTCCCGGGCTCACACATCCCTGAAACCACTACACTTATTAAACTTTTCCACTTTACCCATGAATCAGTGATAGGACTTCTGTCGCAGGATGTCCTGACCTTTGGAATAGGTGATAAAGTATGACCTCATACGAACATAGATCATAAAAATGCCTCAGAAACATTTTCAAGGCCAATAAACAACTAGCTTAGTAACCAAACAGTCACTCTCAAAGCATCATCCACAAATGGATGTATTTCATTAACGTTTGCCTGAAACGTTAGGGAAGATCTTGTTATCTCAAGTAGAATGATATAAACTGCCATCAGTGAATGTTTCTCCTCTTTTCCTCCCACCTTCAGATGAGATTGAAACAGCGCCCTGCACCACAACGTCAGACACCAGATGCCAGTGCAAACTGGGGACGTTCTGTGTCCCAGATCAGGCCTGCGAGGTCTGCAAGCGCTGTGCCAAGTGAGCATCTCACGTCCTGTAAAATCAGATCGCTAAAGTCAGGGTGTTGATGATTAAAAGCCTGGGTTTTGTTTTTGTTTTTTATAAATTTGCAGGTGTAAAGCAGGAGAGGAGGAGGTGAAGAAGTGTACCCCCTCGTCCAACACGGAGTGTCGGAAACGGGACCTGTCCCCCACTGAACCGTCCCAGGCTTCTCCCACGCCGAATCCATCCTCTTCCTCGGGAATCAGTAATTTACCGCAGTCTTTAACTGAGACCTGACAGGTGTCTGACGTTCCTGTACGCTGATGCGGTTTGTTTGTTGGTGTCTCCAGCCCTTCCTGTCTGCATTGTCTTGGGCATCGCTGTCCTGCTGTCCCTGTTTGGACTGGCTGCCTGGTGCTTCCGGCGGCGTTTGTGTGAAATTCCCTGTGAGTTGGCGTGATTTGTGCATCGTTAAGGCTGTTTTCTACACCTCTGTTTTAATGCTGTTTGTTTTGTGGTGCAATAGGCATCAAGAGCCACTGCGACTCCAGTGAAATCGTCAAGATTCCTATTGTAAGTTCTTCTGTTTTGCACTTGCTTCTTTTTGTGTTAGCGTAGCAATAAAGACTGAGCGAACCTCCTGTCTGTGTCCTGGAAGCAGGACGAGAGCGGAGCCACAGCAGAAGAGAGGCAGAACAATCAGAATGCAGGTTTGGAGGGGGAGGAGTCCCGGCCAGAGTCTCGGCCGCTGCTGCAGGAGACCCAGCCCGGGATGACCAAGGCCTCCCCCCCACTGGAAGATGAGGACCGTGGTTTAGGAGACAGCTTACCCAACACCACGAACTCGTCTCAAACCAGCCTGTCCGGCCTGCCAACGTTGACCTCTGCTATCACCCCACGCCCGAGCCCCTCAGCCGTCAGAATAGCACCTGCAGACGTGGTGAGGAGACATTATACATCACTGCCTCTGCTCTGTTGACCTCTGATCACTTTTTAATCCCCATTTTTGTCCCCTCAAAGGATGATCCTCTGCGATATCGACTGGTGCCCGTAAAAGGTAATGTTCCTGTGACGCAAACACTCCTTTACTTAAGCGACTGTAGTCTTACTTGACGTGTGTTGCCCACAGAGGCAGCTGCACATGCAGAGCTGCAGCACATCACACAGTTCAAAGTATCTCTTCCAGATTTCACAGTAACGGCTTGATAGATAAATAATCTCATGACATTCAGGCAATCCTTTGCAGTATTTGGAGCATGTCATCTTTTTTCCGTATGCTAAATTAATGATGTCTGGGCTGGTTTTTTTTGTTGTTTTTTTTGGTTAATTTGTGCCGTTAGCAATAGCACTCAACTTTATCATGTCTCCTTTGAGCTGAGGAAACTAAAATACTCCCTTTTTTATTTATTTAAGGCTCTGAACAATCCTTGAAGCTGAGCTTTGATCTGTTTGACGAGCACCTGGACGTGCAGATCCACAATAAATTCTTCAGGATGATTGGAGTTAGCGACAACCACATCCGCATTGCCGAGAACGGCACCCCACCTGACAAAGTCTACGAGCTACTGAAGAACTGGATGCAGAAGCAGGGACGCAAAGCTGACATTAACAGCCTGCTGGATGCGTTGCTCAGCATGGACCAGCGGCGCTCGGCTGAGAGCATCGCCTCAGCAGCCCTGCTGAAAGGCTACTACAAGCACGCAGAAACACCCTGAATGCGACCAGAACTGCACGTGAACTCAACACTAAGTACTTAAAACAAAAAAACTAAAAGGTGACGGAGGCTACGAGCAGACAGTCGTCCACAGCGGGCTTACCTCTTTGTGGCCGGCCTGCCATGTCTTCAGAAGCCAGTAGTTTGTTTTTGTTTGGGGGTTGTTTTTTTTTTGTTTGTTTGTTTTTCTTTTTTTCAAGAAAAGAAAAAAGGGGAAGGTCGAGCTGTACTGATGCTGACCGCTCACTAAATGTAGAGCAATGTGATAATGAATGAAGTAGACGTCAAACTCTCGCCAAAGGCAAAATGAAGGCGTTAAATTTGACGTGCAGAAATGGCTCCAGCCGTTCTCCACACATCCAAAAACCTTCAACGTGTAGGTCTCTGGCCCTCTAACGGGATCAGGGGACACTTCTTGGAGACGAGGATATACACTGGTTCGTAGGAGTGGCATTAGCTGTGCCGCTCATACTGTGCCTTTTTGTTGCACTGGCCTCTGGCACATGTAGAATTTCAATCTACAATCACGCATTTGTAGATTTTAGACTTGTTTGAAGTTGGTTTGTCTGTTGTCCATAGCCATGCTAATCATCAACTTTGTCTCTTCAGTGCTTTCTGATTACCTTTTTGTTAGAATAGCGCTTTCAGTCATGGTCCTTCAGGTTTTTTCGTGCTTTGTGTGTGACAGATACACGCAGATACAATGTCGTCGAAAGAATTTCAACTGTCTCAATTGGAGCAACTGTTAAAGATTTCCATTGTGAAACTTCTAGGTCATTTAATTTATTTATGTATTTATTGCAATGAGTGATAATTCATTATTTATACCACTGCTAAAAGTATCTCTGGAAGACACACACACACACACACACACACACTTCTTTAGTGTCTTCAAAGCGTTTCGCTCCAAAATGACTGATTTTGATAAGAGGGCTCACACTTGTTTTCATGTGTTGCTCCGGTCCACATGTCTTTCCTGAGCATCAGTTTAGATTTAAATTGAGGTCATATTCACCAGAATAGGACACACGGCCGTCCGGTGACTGTTTTGAACTAATGTCGGGCTAGACGTTTAGCATTTACTTGCTGGAGATGAGTTATCGGCTCTGCAGTGTCATTTTGCACTTAGGATAGCCAGAATACATGTGCACATGGACAGTTCGTTTTGCCCCGATTGGACAAGATGAAGGAAATTTCTTCCGAATTTAGAAAAAGACGTGTACATAAAACTTCCCTGCAGTTCTCTCAAATGTACATAAAGCTGCCCAGAATCCAGCCTCAGAGTATATTTGTATATATGAAGCTCTATTATTGGATCAAAAGAATATTGTGAGGCAGTTAACTGAGATCAACACCAACCGCAGTACTTGGCTGTTGTAGTTTAATCTAGAATGTGATTTTTTTTTTTTTTTTTCCTTTCCGTCTGTACGTGTGAAGGAAACGATTACAGAGATCTATGCTATTATTGCTGAGTGATGCTACAGTGCTGGCACTGCCATCTACTGACGGACAATGGAAACGCAGCCTGCAGCAGTTAGTCCTTCACCTTCTTGCAGTTAAATATGTTTTATAACTTCCCTGAACGTTACAGCCGTTATGTGTTTTCTCCTCTCTGTGTTTTGTTTTCCATGTTTTCACTTTTACCTGTTTTATTCAAAGTCTTTCTCTTCAGTGTTGCCTTTTAGCCATTTGATCGCCATAGCTGTTGTTGGGTTGTCCTGAGTTTCAGGTGTAAGTTATACAAATGCATAAAGGCTGTTTTTATGTACATTTTAGATGTTTTGTACAGATCGTTTGAGATGACAGAAGTTTGTTTCCATGTTACAATTACAATAAATGGTAAAACTGTGTAAAACCAATAAGTCGTGCGTGGATCTTTGGGAAGGGTGCGTCTCACTGGGGGGGGGGTGTCCTCGGCAAAGGGCTCTCAGGTCCACCAGTAATCTGGAGGTCACCGAACATGCCTGCTATGTTTTTTGGATTTTTTTCCCGCAGCATTGGCAGCCTTCAGGCGGCGTGTCTCTCTGGTGCCTCTCTGTCTGATCACTTGACAGAATCGTCTGGTTCCTCAAAGCGAGACGGAAAGGCAATATTCTCTGTGTTTTTCATCTTCTTGCGGTAGGCTCAGCCCTCTTGACTCCTCTCAAGACTCCACAAAATAATGGAAATGATTGTTTGTGAGAAAAGGTCTCTCCTCATGCCCAGAACCGAATCCATGAGTTCACGTAAGGTATTTGATTATCCTGAGCTGATTCCTTCCAGCTGACTTCGGTGTAACGCTGTATGTTGTCAAATTGCAAAACATATTTTAATATTTGGTAATGGATTACTTCTGAATTTTTCTGTCAGGAAGTGATTATGTTTCCTGGAAGGGGACCAGGATCCGGAGCACTCCGGGCAGGTTGTCTGTTAGTTATTAGCATTTTGCCGGCAAAGTTTTGTGAATGTAGATGAATGCAGTTTTGAATCTCTTTGAACTTTTCTTTCAGTCTCTGTTTTGTTTTCAATCCTTTCTTTTCTCAGGCCTTTTCATCCTTCAACTGCATCACCTGATGATCTGTGTCTTTAATGTTAATTGTCTTTAATGTTAATAATGTGCTTATTCTGAAGTAAAGTGTGTCTAATTTTCCTCTCTTTCATTGTAATTTGCGGCCCGTTTTTCCCCTTCCTACTCTTCCATGATCCATTCTTGTGAAAATGCAAACACGGTTGTTCAATCTGCTGCCCTGTTTTCAATCCAGCTCGTGTATTTCTACTGCAAATGGCCAAAATGTAAATGTTCCTTTGTTGCAAGTCATGGCTGATCCAACATCGTTTGATGTCTTCTGCCCTGTGTCTGTTTTCAATACGCATTTCCTCTCAAATGACGCTCTCTGTCTGGAAGGCACAGCGCAGATCCGTGTTCTCCGGCCTCGCCGAGCATTTGTTTGTAATCAACGTCATTAGCATCTGTTAGTTGGATGCATGCTAATCCCTCTTGGTTTCCATTTTTAACAGTTTTGCCCTGCTGCCTGACGCCTCCTCCCTCTGGGCATGTCGACTCTGCCCGCTCTGTGACGATCTGTCCTCCTCTTCTCAATGTCCGGGCCTTCAGCTCATGCTTCTGTCTTTTTAGAGGATCCTTTTTCTTCTTTGTGCATCATAACAGGCGCTGCATCTACACATAACATTAAATGCAACAGCAAGGCTGTGCTTGGGAGTCTGTGGTTTAAGCATGCAGAGGATCAGTTTGGGGATCCTCTTTCTGTAGATTACACTATGTTCTTGCAAATGAATTCAAGTTTTGTGTCTCTCTAATGAGTAGAACTCAAGATTGTGTGCCGAGTCAGTTGTGCGTCCATGCTGGAATCAGGGTGATGCTGTAATCATGGAGGTATGACTGATTTTGGAGCATCGCAGCAGCCCATCTGCACTGGGCAAGAAAAAACAACCTAAAGGGACTGGAAATAAAAATGAAAATTAGTTGCAAATAAAACACCATGACAACAGCACATACATTACATTATTCAAATTACAGTCTTTAGTCGCTCCAGTCGCATGACTGTGATAATATCTGAAGAATTATCAGATTGGTTTTGTTTCAAACATTATTAATGTGGGTGTGTGAGTCAGATAAGATCAGATTAAAGAAGCATCATGCGGATCCTTATTTTTTTCTACTAAATAAAGAGAATAAACCTCTGAATAAACCTTTTTCCAGTATTAGTAAAGAGGTGGTTTCCAGGGGAGGCAGATGACACTCAAGGAGCCAACAGCAGGGTCTGGTGAGCGAGGCCAGAGTGATGGTGACGCTGCTGCTGCACAATGCACATTCCTGTCCTCACTCTGCAGCAGACCTTTGATATTGTGAGGACCGGCCAAGACGTCCTCACTTTGCTAGCAGAATGCATGTTTCTGGTCCTCAGTACCTAGCATGTCCAAGAACATGTATATGATGGGCTATAAAAAGCATCCCATACAGCATGATGGTGGAAAATCTTCCGGCCCAAGTCTTTAGAACCAGGTCACAAGACACGTCTGTGTGTTTATTTTTAGATTTCAGCTTTAGACTCGCATGCCAGCTATAAGAGAAAGCAAGAGCAATTCAACCAAAGCAGCTCCTCTGCATCTGTCACAGAAGAGGATGAAGGCAGACAACCTTCTCGTCAGGGTGGAGACCCCGCTCACCCGCTCTCTCTCTCTCCATCTCTGCCCATCTCCGCCGAGGCTGGTGATGGAGGTGAAAATATTTGTGACATATTGATGAGCAGCCTGTTGCTGAGCTGCTCCACAAGGCCTTGGTAAACCAACTGTAAACAGGAACCTGAAGCTAACGCTCTTTTATATTAGGAGTCCTTTCTGTGCTGTCGCCAGTATTTACACCACTTTCATGCAGCAGGATGAGAGCAAACATTGATTTACATGACTGTTCCTCTGCGATCATCTGCTTTTATTCAGGGACGTGAGGTTGTCCAAAACATTGGAGCCTTTATCCAGCACACAGATCTGTGCTAAATTAGATGACACAGTGAGGAGCCGCCAAGAGATGCATGTTTGCTTTTAAACAGAAAGAGTGGCAGTTATAGGTTGTGTTGTACAATGAGATGAAAGAGTTTCATCTCAACCACTGGAACCATCACAAAAATGTTGCGTAACTTCACTTTTGAGCACATGTATTATATTTAGTTAATATCTCTCATTCTGTTTGGAGTAATAAGATCTTAGCGTCTTCTTTTTTC
This sequence comes from Arothron firmamentum, assembly GCA_016586285.1. Lineage (NCBI taxonomy): Eukaryota > Metazoa > Chordata > Actinopteri > Tetraodontiformes > Tetraodontidae > Arothron > Arothron firmamentum. Next base: position 536,799 of record BJFM01001053.1, read on the forward strand.
AATTAAAGAGAAAGCACAAGAGAAAGTTTTGATAAGTCATGTGATAAGCCATACGAACTCAAATCTGTGTTTTCCATATCACAAATAAATAGTTTTAATTTTAGAACACTAAATATCATCAATACCTGTCAGAAAAAATTAAACCCTCAACCATAAGTCAGTGTGATTAGGCCTCCATTAACTGATACAAGTCATTTTTCTCTATATTTGCTGTAGATTTACTTGGAATTTTAATTTCAGACTGGTGAAAGCGGAGAAGCGTTGTTGTACTCCAAGCTGTCACTGGGGGGAGAGTTTGGGATTTTAGTTTTAGAGTAAACGATGATGTAGACGTTTATCCTTGATTTCAAACCAAAAATTAAGTCTTTTAATTCTGCACTTGGTCAAAATAACAGTGTGAATTGTGGTCAATTGTTTAGATAAAGGGAGAGAAACTTTGCTTTATCCTGTTCTTCCCTCTCACTTGGAAGCAGGAGTAGCACATCTGGAAGCTTCTGCATGAAGGCCTGAGGTTTTTGCTCCTGCTACTGTCCATCCTGGGCATGTGTGGTGTTTAAATTTCACAACTCTCCCTCTGCACAGCTGGGTGGGCATCTGTATTGCTATATTTCCATTCCAGGTATGGACAGCACCGTTTACGCTGTATTTATGTTGAATGTCTTCCATTGTTTTGTGAAATAAACAGGAACACCAAAACTTAACAAAACACAGACTCATTGCCTTCTTGTCATTTCCTCTTCCTGCAGGATCGTGGGTTTTTGGCCCGGCTGTCTTTATGTTTCCGTGTTCTCTGCTGCGCTTCCGCAGAACCCTGACAACCATGCACGTCTGGAAGCTCCTCAGAGTAACCTCTTGTATCAGCGTTATCAGAGACAAATTAATAAACTCTTCTTTATTTTGTCAGTATTAAGATACACAGCATCACAATACAATATCCTCATTATTTTTTAAAAGGAAAGTGGCCAGAATCACACACTGGCCAGCATGTACGGAACCAGGTCACATGACAGACCAATATGACTGAATAACTTTTTTTTCCCAGTAGTGAACCTTTCAACTCGCTGCCTCTGGAAGCAAAGTTTACAAATTCCATTGGTGGCCTCACTGTGGCCTGTGGGATGCTTGTCTTTGGCATCCTGTCCATAAACAAATGACAGTGGCCGGAAACGAGTGGTGAGAATGTTCATGGGAGTGTGGATCCTGTGACGTGGTTGTACTTTAGTATTAATATTATTATTATTATTATTATTATTATTATTATTATTATTATTATTATTATTATTATTATTATTATTATTATTATTATTAATATTGTTGTTGTTATTGTCACTTAAAAATACATATATGCACAAAAGACACTTATGACAAATGAGCTTGTTAGCAAATCATGTTTTGTTTTCTTTGTTTTTTTAAGCACTGGTGATTCCAAGAACTGAAGTAGTCATGCTTTGAAAATGCAATTTTTAAATTAGTTTTTAAGTTAGTTAGTTTTTAAATTTTAATCATGTATGGGTAAAGACTGATTTTTAATTATTTGTTATTTTTCCTTTGGGAAATTATTCTTCCATTTTTGTACAAAAACTGACTTTTTTTTTTTTTCTTGCATTATAATTCGTTTGTTTTTCTAATGGAACTACACATACAAGTCTTGACAGTTATTCTGCTGTGGAGGAGAATTGGCATTTCTTGTAATTATCCATTTGCCCTTTTGTCACAATTCCTTATAGGAAACCAGGAGAGGTGGAACAGATTCAGAATGAGTGACAACAGTTGCGTGGTAAAAGAAAATAAAGTGTAATACCCAATCTGTGCTGTCGGTGGCAGTATAGAATTTACACCAAGAAGAAAGACGTTTCCTGCGAGGTCAGAGTTTACGGCTCCTCCAGCTATCTCATGACAACAGTAGCCAGCTAGCATTACAGCTAACATTCCCAGAAAAGACAGGTTTTACAAAATGGATGTCAATCAGGCAAAGCAGGAGCACCTGCTCGCATTAAAAGGTATTTTTTCGTCGGTGTAAGAAACTGATTGTGACTTCAGAATTTTTTTTGTTGACATAAGCTCTAATGGACGCTAATATACAAGCCTGGCAGCTCCAAGTCACAATATGTCGTTTTCCCTATAAAACCGTAACCGAAATGCAAAGATATACATTTGCTGGAGTTAAGGGATTGTCAGTATAGTGATATGCGTTTGCTTTGTTGTCAGTTAAATGTAATGCGTCCAGTTAACTGGACTTACTTTTTTGCTGCTTGTCCAAATTAGCTTTGGCACTGGAAACCTGTTAAACCATTTTTAATAAATATATAGTTATTTATATATATTTTTATATATATTACGACGATGAAAGTCACGTATTATGAGCTTTTCGTCTAAAGAATATGTCAAAAACACTGCAGGCGATTGCTAACTAGGTGCCACCAAGTGTTTAGGCATACATTAACAAATGCTTCTTTACTTTATAGTGATGAGGTTGACGAAACCAACACTCTTCACAAATTTGCCAGTGACATGTGAAGATCGAGACCTTCCAGGTAAACCTGATTGATCCAGAGATGTGAATCTGAATGTATCTGCGGTTAACAGTGCTAAATCTGAAGCAAAAAAAATGGCTAAAGTTTATTTATAAAGGAAGTGAAGTACATCTACAACTGATACAGTAAAAAAGTGGGCATAACACGAGAATATACATTTACCCTAGGTAAATCTGTGTTTACGACCGTGTGCGACCACAAAAGAGATGCAGAAATTCTTTGTCATCCTTTTTGCTTTTGTTGTGAATGTGCTTCGGCTTGGAGGATTTTCGATCCAAGAAACCTTGGAGTTGAGCGCCGATGAACAAAATCCAGGGTGGACTTTGAGGATGTGTCGTTTAGGGTCTTTTAAGTGATTTAAAACTAGTTTGGAAATTATTTGCAGCTGCACAGCTGTTGCAGCCGGCTGCAGCCAAGGAATCATAGAGGACGGAGGAAATGATACTTGCCAGTCTTCATATTTTTTAAATAACAGTTTTAACGGCTTTGTTGTGCAGAGTTTGCATGTTCTTGTGTCTGTGTGGGTTCCCTCCAAGTACTCCTGCTTCCTCCCACAGTCCATTGACGTGCATTCTGGGGCTAGGAGAATTGGCTGTCCCTGGCAACAAACCCAGGGTGTACATTGCCTCTTACCCAAAGGCAGCCCCCGCGACCCTGCAAGGGAACAGCGGTTAGAAGGTGGATGGATCTGAAACATACCACACAAAACATACATTTCCAAATATTTTTATAGCTTTTCCTGGGTACAATGAGATGTTTAAAAGCTTTGCAATCTTGGTGCTTGTGGTAAATTCAGATGAGGTGAATTCCATTGTGCAAGTTCTCCCTCAGAGCGGAGCCTGTTGAGATGTGTTGGCAGCGCTGGAACTGGAACTCATAATAAATCTTAGCTCTCATTGACACTTCCAAGTAGGATCTCTATTTATATGCAGTGGCAGTGCTGTGGCAGCTTATCTAAAGTGCACTGTGTTGAATTGGTTGGATTTGATCTTGGAAACATGAAACCATTAAATGACTTTCTACACTGGTTGACTATAGTCAGTATTTCTATCCATATATGCACCATTATCTAACAAATAATGCTTCTCTACAAATGAAACATATTTATGCCGCTTAATAAAAGACAGATGAGATATCGACTTTTACTGTGCTTTACATGCCAACAGAAGTTACTAAAGATGTCATTTTGAATGTGCCTTTTTGTGCTTCTCTTATGTTTTAAGTATTTGTGGTTAAGCACCAGACTGGACCTGAAATGGTGCCATGACACCCACAGCACCCCAACAAGTGTAGGCAAAACAACACACGGATGTTCAAGTACTCCAATACTCCTTAAATGTTGTCAGCGAGTACTCGAGTGCTTGTAACCAACTCTAATTGTGAGTGAGCTGATCACAGCATGCAGCGTTGTGGCCAACCTTTTTGACCAGAGCCGAAACCTGACCCCAGCTCAGTGGTTTATCCCTGCTTTGAAACCAGATCTTCTAACAAAGTATCCCCACCTTTGATCCTCCCTTCTTATTTTATGTGTCTGCGTAGTCCATTAGTTTTGCAGTAGCCAAAGACTTCAGAGCAACAGGATACTTGAGGTTGATTTTAGTACCAATTTGAAGCTGTGGTTAACCCAAAAGGCATTCTTTGGATTGAACTGGACTAAGACGGCAGAGTCTTCAGTCCTCTCTAAGACTCCTGAAAATAATTAAAGCATGTATGTTTATGAGGAATAATGAACATTTCCTTATTTTCACCTCGACTGTCGGTGGAATATGAGCCGAGGTCATGAACAGGTGTTACCCTTGATGCATACGTACGTGTGAACAACTCTCCTTTAGGGGATTTGTTCAGCCAGCTAATGAGGGAGGACCCGTCCACCATCAAAGGGGCAGAGAATTTAATGCTGGGAGAGATGCTCACCTTACCGCAGAACTTTGGGTAAGAAATTCTTGCCCCGTTTTATTTCTGTCGCATTAAAGAGGACTCACCTGAATGCTTTTTTTCCACATCCCCTGACAGAAATATCTTCCTCGGTGAAACCTTCTCCAGTTACATCAGCGTGCACAACGACAGCAGCCAAGTTGTGAAGGACATTCTTGTGAAGGTGCAGCATATAACAACAGTCGAACACTGCCTGCTCACTGATCAGCGTCAGTCATGGTTGTCTTGCACGTGTTGATCTCCGCCAGGCCGACCTGCAGACCAGCTCCCAGAGGCTCAACTTGTCGGCGTCAAACTCCGCAGTAGCAGAACTCAAACCCGACTGCTGCATCGATGATGTGATCCACCATGAAGTGAAAGAAATCGGAACACACATGTTTGTATTTTTCTCCCAGTATTCTGACTGCACTCGCCCCTGTTTGCGAGGCTAAAACAGCGACCTGCTTTCTTCCCAGCCTCGTCTGTGCAGTCAGTTACACGAGTCAGCATGGGGAGAAGCTCTATTTCCGCAAGTTTTTCAAATTCCAGGTGAGATTTATTTGTGTGCCGTCATTAGCCAGGACCAGCGAAGCCACATGTGAGCTTGGAGAAGGCCTGAGAAATGTCACATGTCTACGCCAGAGTGAATGAAATGACAATCCCAGCTCTGCACTTACTGGTCTTCAGCTGTTTTTGAGCAGTAACTGTCGCCTTTAGAACTTTGTTTCAACGGCTTCCTGTTTTCCATTTTGGTGAAATGGCCATTCCTTTCTGCTAAACAGACATGCAGTGTGAGAAAACCGCAGGGTTCAGTTTGCAATCTATTTTTAATCAGGTTTTGAAGCCGCTGGACGTGAAGACAAAGTTCTACAACGCAGAGGTGAGTCTTGTTCAGATCACCCCGCAGCTAAATGAGCTGTATTGTCAGCGTGTTGTCTGCATCATGCTTCATTCCACATTTAATATTAATAATTAGAGAGTGTGCTGGATGCCTGTAGAGGCAGTCAGAGTACGAAAGCACTTGGACCTCCACAAAAGCCAGATGGAAGGTGGAGAGCAGGTGTTTTCCTCACAGAGGCAGCCATCTCTTTAGTTTTCATGTGTGAGCTTTATGCAGGTGTTCATTGGCATCATGTTTGGCTTGTAACTCCATTTATTTATGATCTCCTGTATTTTATTTTCTCCATTAGAGTGACCTCAGTTCTGTGGTAATTGTTCCTCCTGTTCTCATAGCTGAACTCAAGCTTCTCTTCATGGTTTTTCTGTGCAGCAGTCTGTCTTTCTGGGGCCCAATAGGAAGGTGCAGAATGGAAAGAACATGGAAATGGAAAAGCATGCAAATTATAGGAGAATAATTAGCTTGATGGAAAAATTGTGTTACTTCATTGAAACCTGCAGTAACCTTAAAGAAAGATTAAACAAAGTCATCAGCATTAATTAAATGATGAGTTCATTAGAGCTTTCCATCCTTACTTTTCCTTTGCCCTTTCTTTTGGATGCTCACGCTTTTTTGCAAACTCATCCTACACTGGGCTTGGACTCGAACGTTTAATCTTAATTTGTTCCGTCAAATTGGCATGGGTGGGGATGGCTGTTGATCACAGCATCTGTCGTCGATGGGGAGAATCTGCGTGTGCTGACTGTTTGAAGATAAATATGAAAAACTGCTTTTGCAACCTTGAATTCACGAATGATGAAACAAATGTCAAATTGTTTTTGAAGGTTAAAGCGTGTGTTGAGTTAATGAGACAAATCTTGGTCGATTGCATTTAACCTGACGTGTCAGCAGTCGGAATGGCTTTGCATGGGTGAGAGACGCTCGGTCCTGATTAAACCTTGAGCAGAATGGTTCCTGCTACCAGTTGCAGACATGAACTAATTCCTGCTTCTCTTTATGGAATCTTGTTGTAGAGGTTGCACTGAAGGGTCGGATTGCATCAACTAGTGAATACGAGACAGAATTAATGGTTAAAGTCAACATTTTACATTTTTACACTTCAAAACGTGTTTCCTGCTGTTGTTGGAGGTGTTGATGTGGTGTGTGTGTGTGTGTAGATTTAGTCTTGAAAAATTTATTGGTTTAGGACAGCTAGAGCTCTAAATTAGTTTGACAAATGAACATAACTGTAAAAATTGAATATGATACAAAGAATTATTATTATTATATTTTCTCTGATTTAGTACTGAAAGGTTGACCTTTGAAGAGTTACCACGGACGTCCTCAGATACCTGGATGATGTGTTATTTTTGAGTGAAACTCAACGTCTCCAACCTTTTCACTATTTACTAAATCTAGATATTTAAGGGGGAAAAAAACAATCACTAGTTGATGTTTGGGAGCAGTTTGGCCAGTTGTCCTTGTGCAGCCCCTACTGTATAAAGTTTAAACGCTGTACTAACAACGTCCTCAGAGGTCCACTGAGCAACTGTGAAAGACGTATAAATCAGACACAGGGAGAGAAATGCGAGGGATAGATTTTCATTTTTTAATGTATGTAATATTCATCTCCACTTTAATAACATAGAATCCAACTGAAAAATGTAAATCTATCCACGATCTCAACTGTTCTCCGGCGAAATTGGTCGTCCTGCTCAGTGCGCCTCAGAGGCTCTTGTCCTCTACGTGGGAGCAGATTTGGATTTAGCTGTTCGTCTCTCCAGACAGACGAAGTCTTCTTGGAGGCTCAGATCCAGAACATCACCACCTCGCCCATGTTCATGGAGAAAGTCTCTCTGGAGCCGTCCATGATGTACAACGTCACAGAGCTCAACATGGTCACATCCAGAGACACAGAGTAAAAGCAGCGCAACGTCACAGTCACGCAGCCGAGAGCCACGTTTCCACTCTTCTTCTTCATTCCGTGTTTCTCTTCCAGGGAGTGCACCTTTGGGAAAATGTCCTACCTGCAGCCCATGGACACCCGGCAGTATCTGTACTGCCTGAAGCCGAAGCCGGAGTACGCGGAGAAGGCCGGGGTCATCAAGGGCGTGACGGTGATCGGCAAGCTGGACATCGTCTGGAAGACCAATCTCGGGGAGAGGGGGAGGCTTCAGACGAGTCAGCTGCAAAGAATGGTATGACCCATCACATCAACGCCTAGTTTATTCTTGTTTTTCTGTTTCATCTGCCTTCTTTCTCACACAGGCACCAGGATACGGAGACATCAGACTGTCTTTGGAGGTGATTCCTGACACCGTCAACCTCGAGGAACCCTTTGACATCATCTGTAAGATCACCAACTGCAGGTACAACTGTTAGTCCTGCTGTGACACCATGTTGAAGGTCCAGAGAAACAGCATTTCTTGACCTTGTCGTTGCAGCGAGAGAACCATGGACCTGGTGCTGGAGATGTGCAACACCGCTTCCATCCACTGGTGTGGAACGTCAGGGCGAAAGCTGGGCAAACTCAGCCCCGCCGTGTCCCTCTCCCTGCCTCTCACACTCTTCTCGTCCGTCCAGGGTCTGCAGGTACGAGCCTGAGGTTTCCAGAAAAGAAACATTGGTTGTTGTTGTTGTTCTTCTCTTTTTTCTGGTCCTAATGTCCTCTGCCTCTTTCTTCCAGAGCATATCGGGATTAAGACTCAAAGACACATTTCTGAAGAGGACGTACGAGTACGATGACATCGCACAAGTGTGTGTGATCTGCCCGTACCAAAGCAACGAGCATTAGGGATTTAATTCCTTTAACTCGCCTTTTAGAGCTTAATGGACCAACAGGACTGTTTTTTCACTTTGTTTTTGCCACCACTGTGGACAATGCTGTATTTTAAAATGAATTGTTAATATAAATTGCTTTATTTGCAAATAAATGTGCAGTATTATAAAACCTCCATAATCTTTGATTTCCTGCTACATTTTTCGGGTGTGATTAACTGAACTAATGCGAAAAAAAACTGGATTAAGATCACCAGATGTTACTGGTCTTGGTGCTCATAGTATGACAGAGATTATATCAAATGAAAGTACTTTTATCTGTTCAGCAGGTAAGTTCCTTAGTTCACAAATCTTTAACATCTTTAATACTGATTCACAGCCTCTCACAGCCTGTTTTTGTTTTTTGTTTTTTAATTTAATGTATTCTAGGATTGCCAGAATTATTTCAAAGGGGAAATTGGATAAAAATTACTGTCCCGCTTCATAAAGGTGGAAATCTTCAAGCTGCAGATCTGAAAAGGGCGATCAAGGCAACCGAGACCAGGCTGTGCCCAGGATTTAGCTGCAGTATGTCACAAACACACAAAAACAACCTCACGGCTGCAAGCTGTTCCTCAATTAGTGGACATTTATTCGCATGTCATAGACAAAACAATGTGCTGTCCTAGCATACCTAATTGTCTCCGGAGAGCACTGGTTCTCAAATATAAGATTTAAGATCATGCAAAATGAACCATCTGAACAGAGCAGTAGTTAAACAATTAAGTAGGCTTAAAGGGGAGACATTTATATTTGTTAAAGTGCAATAACAACTTAACGCAGGCTGCAAACACTGCTATACCGTCAAACGGATGGCTAGATCCAAAAAGTTGAGAAGCAGTGGCATACATCTTCATCATTAGCAAACAAGTACAATGTTTGCTGTCTACAAAAATAAAGAGTATAAACAAGGCAAGACTGATGTTCCTGTATGAGACAAAGCTGCAGCATTCCCTGCATACATTCCTCTCTCTCTCTCTGTGATCAGACAGAAGGATAATCAACTCAGTACGTGACCAGGATGAGATGTTGAGCACGCGGAAAACTACACCTCTGCAGAAGGTAACGGCTCCAAACACAGAATGTACCGATGTTACATCAGAACGAGTTCTCAGATCTTCCTATGATTACGGGTTTAGGGTGTGACTGATGATTTGCTTCGTGGTCCACGCTCCAGGCCCTCACCTCAGCCCCCCCCCCCACCACCACCCCCACAGGGCCTTCAGTCACACAAAAGTCCCTTTGGTCTCATTCTTGTGTCCGCTTTCCAGCTCTGCCGGGGATTTGACTTGAAGAAATGGGTGTAGAGATTGTAATCGCGGCGTACACAGCTTCAGTCTGAAAGACAGGATGGGATGATGACGAACAAGCGAAAGCATTTTACATTTGTTTCATGTTTTACTTACCTAAGGAGATCATGAATGCTCCTCGGCGCTGCCGCTGAAGGAGCGGCTCCGGATGTGGTTCCTCAACTGCTCGATCAGCTCTGGATTCTGCTGCTGGATCTGTTGCGCGAATTGTTGTCCCCTGAAAAAAGTAAAACATGCTTCCAGTCCAACAGTGTGTAAAAAAACTCATGCTAAAATGTGTTATTATCCAAGGCCTAATTATAACATTTGCACAGTTCTTTATTTTCTATGTTTGGTTTTTGACTGTCCCAGTGTGTCCGCTATCTGCTTAGCTTAGCTTAGCATAAGGACTAAAAGGGACACATGGGAGTGGGTGTAACTTGCCTCCTTCCAAGTGCGTCAGATTCTGGTCCAGAACTTTTCAGGCACTTTTCATCCTCTTTAATTCTGAACTGAGCGTACTTACGCTTCAATCAAGCTGGAAATGTCAGAGAGTCCGCCCACCCCTGCTGCAGGACCACCGACTGCATTCGACATCATTCCTGACATGCTGGGCGCAGTGACAGTGAGTCAGACCCTGATTTACAACACCGAGCCAACAGACAAGCGCTTCTTTATGACACTCACAGCTGCTGCACTTGCTGATTCTGCATCACACTTGCAGCCTGTAAACAGAACTCAAGCTGAAATCCACCTTAATCAGATTGCGCTGTGGGAACAGACTGTCCCCCGCATGCAACAAACTCTTAGTTGATTAAAGGCCTTCTTGTCAATCGTGGGAATAATTAGGGGGAAATCCGGTCTAGCGCTGTCAGAGACAGATCCAGTAATCTGAGCTGAGGAGCCGCAGATCCTGTGTTCACTCTTACCATGCTGATGAAGGCAGGATTGTTGATTAAACTGGCCATGTCAAAGCCCAGTCCCGCAGCAATCTGTGGACCAACATAGACCCCATCAGTGGCTCATGCTGTGCTAAAGTTAGAGTATGAACCCGCTGACTCACTGGGCTGGTTGCCTCTTTATGCTTCTGCTCCGCAATCTTCAGGTTGGACTTGTAGGTGTCGTTCTCGGGGTCTAACACCAGCGCTTTCTTGAAGTAGGAAATGGCCTCTGGATACTTGCTCATGGCCGTCAGAGCCAAGCTAGAGCCGCAGGAGTGGAGTTTATATGGCTTATGGAGCGGATCACGCCAGAGCTTCTGCTGTCACCTTTCCTTAATCTGACTCACCCCATCCGTCCGTAGGCTTTGCTGTATGTGGGGTCGATCCCGATGGCTCTCTCGCAGTCGCAGGTCGCCTCCATGTAGTTTCCCAGTTTGCTGTGTGCTGCAGCCCTGCAGGGGTCACACGATGAGCAATATTCAGACACGCAGAGGGCAGGAAATAAAATCTCTGGACACAATGAAATCACCTGTAATCCCAACACAAACATGTAGCATGCGTCTTTAAATACCTGTTACAGTAGTACACAGCGTTTCTCAGGTCCAGCTCGATTGCTTTCGTGTAGCACTCCACTGCACATCTGTAGTTCTCCTCCTTCATGTGATTGTTTCCTGACCAAAGAGCACAGAGTGGGATTAATATTCTGATGCTAACTGGCTAACTATGACAGCTTCATGCTATTCTATAATGTTTCTCTGATTTTTCATTGAATCCACAAATCCTGATTCAACTTCCTTTTATGAGAACTGTTGGCTTCTACTGCCCAGTCCAGCTGTTCTCATCACCTTCGTTTTTCAGTTGCTCCGCTCGCTCGATGTCTCCTGCAGACGGCGAGCTCTCTGGTATGGTCAGGTTGTCATTCTAGGCCAAAGAGAACAGACATGTCGTCTTTTATGATGGGGGGGGACTCAGGGCTCATTTAAGTGTTGAACCCACCTTCAGAAGGGAGTTGAGGAAAATCTCTTTGAGAGGCTGCGGCGCAGCGAGATGGCAGTCGCTGGAACTGATCTTAAAGGTCGTCTCCAGACACTGTATCGCCACTGGTGACACCCACGGCAGGGTGTGGTTGAGGAAGGAAGAGAAACAGACAACATCAACTCGAGTTCTGTTTGTGTTGTAGCTCTTCAATGAGAGGCTTGTGTTGGTGCGCAGGGTTGATCACGGCCGAACTGACCCACCTTCCAGACTCTCCTGCTCATCGGAATTCAGAGCAGCGCAGTGTATTTGATCTCGTAGGAACTGCACAACAGAGAACGCCAGGCGCTTCTCCACTGCCATTGTGACCGGGAAACTGCACACACGCAAAGACACACACACACAGACTTTGATTTAGTTGTTCATTGCTATCAATTCACAACAATTTTAGTGTGCTGCAAATGACATCATTGGTAAAGTAATGACATCCCCCTTCAGCTGAACTGTATTTGGAATTTATTTTGATTTATTTATTTTACAAATACAGTAGAATAAACATTTTAGGTTATGTAGCTGGGCCTGTATCACATATCTATTTTGGCTGAATGGCTGTCAAATGCCGTCCCAACAATGCAGGATTTCTCTTTGATATGCTCCGGAGTGGGCCGTGCAGTGCTGTGCATGTGCAACACCGGAGCGCTGTTATGGTTCCTCCACGTCATGTTATTACCAACCATACTAGCGGGAGCGTGTGCCTGGTTATCTGAACAACCTGCACGCATCAGCACGATGGTCTCCTCAAAACGCACGCAGCAGCGGCAGAAGGCCCAGACAACCACCGCGATCTGCGGCGTCCGATCAATCTGATTCGCAGACACGGGCTCGGATTCCTCTCACAGGCTGGAGCCTGTGTGGAGCAGGTTTGTGTGGAGCAGCATCTCCTCCCTGGTGTGTGTTGATACACATGAATGCAGCGACGCAGAAGCTGTGATGTAACACAACAACGCGAGCTAAAATGTGTTTTCATCCACCGCCGGGCATCTCTACAGGCGTCCCTTTGAGCAAAAATCCAACCTATCATATTAATATGCGTTGATCGGTTCGATAGACCCTGCCTATTGATCATCAACGCCCGGACCAGGCTGGCGCGCAGCGCAGTTTGCGTAATCCCGTCTTAAAAAAACAACACATCTCAGTGATCTCACTGCGAGGCAGGAACATAAACAACTACCAAATCTGGATCCCAGCTACCATGAAACTATCGTATGGATAAGGCCCAGGCCCCCCTCCCAACCGCTCCCACCTACCTGAGCTCCTCCAGCTGTCTACTTCAGCGCGTCATCGGGACCTCTGGCTGCTTTTCGCATCCTCCTCTGCGCATGCGCGTCGGCGGCGGAAGCAGACACTTCGCTCCACATGCAGGAGAGGGGAGGCTCCTGCAGCCGCTGCTGCTCACGCACGGTGGAAGGAGAAGCGACTACGTGCTTGGTTCTGCATGGAGAAGAATCCCGCATGAAGCCGCAGGCATGTGCGCGTTCAGGGCTGTGACTTGTCAGAAGCTTTGCAGGTATGATTGGAGAGTTTAATGCTACCGTGGCTAATCTGGAAATGTAACACCTGTGTGACTGAGTTACAGGACACTTCCAACTCGCTTGAAACTGCTGTTAATCACACTTACACCTGGTATAAGCTAAATGTATTTATGATTCGATAGCTGCCGTATCTTGCAATGAAAAGTTTTCAAGCCTTTGCTGCTAATGCGAGTATCCCCCGGCTTTTCTGAGCCTGTTTTGAAAACGCATCCGCTGCGATGCCGTGAAACCCCAAACCGAATTGACCTGGAGGAGAGGTGAGGCAAGGTCACAGCTTAGCATGGAAAAACAATTCGCAGCATGTGCCAGAGTGACTGTAAAGGATTTATTGCTCTCTCCGTGAGCCAGCTGTTGGTCGGAATGTCCCGCAGGCTCTCCGAACCTTCCTGGAGGATGACCATCCAGCACGGGTCTGCGGTACCGGCCAGGAGCTGCTCCCGGGAGGGAAACGAGAGAAACGCGCTGAGGTGGGACCTGTCGCCGCCTGAGATCAGGACCATGACTGACAGCTTGATGAGCAGAGTCAAGAGCGTTTATGACGAGGTTGGAGCCCTAAAGATAGAGAAGGTTAACGTTGAAAACACCCTGAAAGCCCTGGCAAATGTCCGACTGGAGTATGCATGTAAGTCTGTGTTTTTCCCTGTCACACCTAACACACACACCTAACACACACACACACACACACACACACACACACACACACACACACAC
>BJFM01001053.1:550518-592059 GCA_016586285.1 Arothron firmamentum
CACACACACACACACACACACACACACACACACACACACACACACCAGCAGTGCCACACAGCAGGTTGCACAACAGTGATGAATGATAACTGGCATGGGAGATTTTTGCAGGGTTACTATGTGAAAATGGTCCTACTCAGGGTTTCTTCCTGGTACAGGCAGTTTCCTCCACCGCTGTTGGTGTTCAGGGCTCAGGCTCTGGGTTCCTCGAGACGATCCTGACCGTAGCAGACGCTATATACAGTAAATAACGCTGAATTGAAAAGCTGAGTCTTGCATCCATTCTGGTTCCCACAGCGTCGCGTCACGTCCTGGATTTCCCCCAGTATGTTTGTCCATCTAAAGAGGTCCGAGCGGCGAGCACGGAGGCCGACAAGCGGCTGTCTGAGTTTGACGTGGAGCTCAGTATGAGGGGAGACGTGTTCAGGCGGCTCGTTGCTTTGCAGGTTTGACGCGTGTCACGCAAATCAAAACTGTGGTGTGATGAGGTTCGTGTGATCATTGTTTGGTTTCTCCAGGAAAATGCACCAGAGAACATTTCAGCTGAAGAAAAGAGACTCTTAGACCGACTTGTGACATTTGGCCAGCGGAAAGGATTACATCTGCCTGAAGACACACAGGAGGTAACGAAAACGTAAAACCTCCAATCTTCACATCCTTTCTTTCTATCCTCCCCTCAAACCCAGCAAAGGATTAAAAGCGCAATATAAATCATCCTGGAATTCCCTCCAATAATCCCATCTGTTTTTAGGAAATAAAGAGAACTTCCAAACTGATCAGTAAACTCTCCATTGAGTTTAACAGAAACCTGAACGAGGACAGGACTTCCCTCGTCTTTTCTGAGCGCGAGCTGGGTGAGCGTCCATGCCAAGCCTCGCCTGTTGCCACGGATACACCTTCTCACATGGATCATTTTCTCCAGGCGGAATGGCCGACAGCTACCTCAACGGGCTGGAGAAGACAGCAGATGGACGGTACAAGGTGACGCTGGAGTATCCCCATTACTACCCCCTGATGAAGAGGTGTCACAATCCTGAGACCCGGAGGAAGATGGAAACCGCCTTTCACAGCAGGTGCAAAGAGGTAACAGGAGTCTGCACACACCTTAACTCTGAGTTCAAGTGCTGCAACCTTTGTGCAGAGGCATCTTCCCTGCTTGTTTTTTTTTTTCCTTAGGTGAACACGGCCATTCTGGAAGAGCTGATCCAGCTGAGGTCAAAGGTTGCAGACTTGCTTGGTTACAGTAGCCACGCAAACTATGTGCTGGAAATCAACATGGCTGAGAACGCGAGCCATGTGTCTGACTTTTTAGGTATGATGTCCTCTGACCCCCCCCTCCCTCCTCACCTCACGTGCACAGCTTTACAAATGTTGTGTTATTTAAGAGGAAGGCCCGCTCCGCGCTTCACTTTACCGAAATAAATCTCAGCGGCTGATGGATGGGGAGGTAGACGCGGCGTCCTGGACGTGCGAGAAATGGGACACCTCATGTCTGCTGCATGCTATGTACTGTATGTTGCACCATGTGCTCCGTGTACATTGAGTGGCACACGTGCGCATCAGAGTGCAATGAGTTCCCACAGCTGTGGGGAAGGCAGAAACAGTTTAATAGTGAAACTGTGTGCTTCTCGTCTTACAGATACTTTTTATGAGAGACTGAAGGCCGTCGGAATGAAGGAAAGAAAATACATCCTCTCCCTGAAGAGGAGGGAGTGCCTGATGAAGGGCTTCCTCTTTGATGGCCAGATCAATGCCTGGGACTTACCCTACTACATGAATCAGGTGGAGCAGTGCAAGTTTGCCGTCAACAAGGACAAGCTCATCGAGTATTTCCCACTTGAGCTCGTGACTAAAGGGCTGCTGGGGATCTACCAGGAGCTGCTGGGCCTCACTTTCACAGAGGTGCCGCACGCGCACGTGTGGTACGAAGGTGTGCAGCTTTTCTCGGCGCGGGACACTGAAACGGGAGAGGCGATCGGCCGCTTCTATCTGGACTTGCATCCCAGGTAGCAGCGGGAGATGCTTTGTGTTTGAATGTGTCTGCTGTCAGCTTCTCACCCGTTTACATTTGCACACTTGTTTCCCACAAGGGAGGGAAAGTACGGCCACGCCGCCTGCTTCGGTCTGCAGCCCGGCTGCAGGGGGCCTGGTGGAGAACGCAGGCTCCCAGTGGCGGCGATGGTAGCTAATTTCACCAAGCCCGGGAAAGGATGGCCTTCTCTCCTGCAGCACCATGAGGTGGAGACTTACTTCCACGAGTTTGGTCACGTGATGCACGAGATCTGCTCTAAGGTGGCGGTTTGATCACGTTTCACTGCTGCTGGTTTACGTGTGGGTTTAGTTTGTAGGACTGAGGTTGAGCCCTGACTCTGTGTGCATCAGACCGCTTTTTCAGAATTCAGCGGAACCCAAGTGGAGATGGACTTTGTGGAGGTGCCTTCGCAGGTGCTGGAGAACTGGGTTTGGGAGAAGGAGACCCTGAGGAGAATGTCTGGCCACTACAAGGACGGCTCACCCATCCCAGACCACATGCTCGACAAACTGATAGCATCCAGGGTGGCCAACACAGGTCAGATGCAGTTTCTCAGTCAAATCAGAACTTTCCAAACCTTCAAACATGTTCGGCTTCTGCATTCAGGGCTCGTGAACCTGCGACAGGTCGTGCTGAGCAAAGTGGACCAGATGCTGCACAGCAGCCCTCGTGCAGACACAGCAGAGGTGTTTGCAAAGCACTGTGAGGAGATTCTGGGGGTTCCAGCTACACCAGGTCAGTCCAACAGCAACATTTATGTTGCAGCGCCATTCTGCCGTGCTCAAACGGGTTCCTCTCCACAGGCACCAACATGACGGCCAGCTTCAGCCACCTGGCAGGAGGCTACGACGGCCAGTACTACAGCTATCTGTGGAGCGAGGTCTACTCCACAGACATGTTTTTCAGTCGTTTTAAAAAGGAGGGACTTATGAATCCAAAGGTGGGTGAGCCATTCTTTGCTTTTAGTTTGAGGTCAGTATCCCTTTTTGCGGAGGTCATTAACCTGTTTGTTTTAGGTTGGACGAGAGTACAGGAAGGTGATTCTGGAGGCCGGCGGCTCCGCAGATGGAATGGACATGCTGAAAACCTTCCTGGGTCGGGAGCCGCGCCAGGATGCTTTCTTCCAGTGCAAAGGACTGATCAAGTCTCCAGACACGCAAACATTTTAAAAACAAGTCTTTATTGTTAATCAACTGTATATGGAATGAAACGGTTGAATTGTGCGTGAATTTATCTCCCCTGATGATTTTTATCTGCGGGTATTTGTTGTAACGTTTGCAAAATGTCTTTATTTTATTTGCTTGGTTGTTTTAGTATCATAGTGATTTTGGTCAGTGTAACAAGTCGGATTCTGTCATTTAGACATGCTGCTGTTGTAAAACAAGTAAATATGTTTTTGTATCTGATGCCAATGAACTTTGGTGATGCGATCAATGAAAAAAGTTATACTATAGACTGGATCCTATTTAAACAGATTGCACAATATAAAATACTATTATTATATAATAACATATTGTGGAATATTGTCATGCCTGTTTCCTAAATAGGGACTATTTACTGTTATTTTATGACGTAAAAGTTATCCGTGAAGTTAAAATCGCTCACTAGAAGGAATTCTTTATATACACCAGGGGGCGCCACAGGACAACTAAGTCTTATAAATAGGTCATCATTAATTAAATGTAATGTTCCTATCAGGAATTTAATCGCTTTAAATCAAATGCCAGGCAGTATTTCGACATGCTTTGATTAAACACAATAAATTGGATACACTTATGTGAAAACACGTGGATTTAAGCAACATATTGCCATGTTGTCCCCGGTCTTTATAATCTCATTATCTTTAGTCTGTGCTACTATTTCCCTGGATCTAATTACACTGTGGAAACCCGGGTGGGTTGATGGAGATAGTGGGACTCGCAGAAGGTGCCTGTGTGAGTCAGCCACCGCCGTCTGTCTAGCTGGAAAAGCGACTTCTGGTGGCCAATCCACCTCTCCATGCAGGCGCAGAGGTCGCAGCCGAGAAAGCCCCTCCGCTTCATGTCGTTCTCGACAGCCTCCGTGTAGCCTCACTCCGCTCTGTCAGAGCTTCGCCAGTAAACCTGTAAAAAGGAGATTATGCCAGAAAACACACGGGAGCGACGCAGTTTGGGCGAAAACGTTTGGCTCCGACGCATTTGCCTTTTGTATTTTCTCGCTGAATGTCGTGGACATTTTGGATTTTTTTAATGCTCCGCTGTAAAGTCTTAACCAATGTGGGAGTTTTCTCGCACGTCCTTGCTTTTTGTTAGCGTACCCGAGTATCAAATGGAAGAAAATTACTTTTACGCGTGAAAACAACCGAGGACGACAAACGTAAATCAAGTTGAGGACGGCTCGCTGTGGATGTACAGGGCAGCATTGGTGTTAGCTCGACGCTAACATTAGCTGAACCCTATTGAAACTACCCAGCAAATCGCTAAAGGTAGCTAATGACCGTTTCTCCGGATACTTTCTGGATTTTGGTACCTCGCTGATGACCTGGGCACCATTAAACGAGACTCCGACTTGACATTTATTTCGGTAAGTCTTTTTGGCGTGTGTGCGCAAGTTGCTGCTTCTTTGCGGGGCCCCATACATCAGGCTAACGGCGCAGCTAGCGTCAGCGCAGCGGAGTATCGGTGGGCTCCCACTTTGTTGTGGGACTTCAGTCACCTCAACCACTCACGACGGTCAAGACCCGGATTTCAATGCCTCAAATCAACACAGCCGTTAAGAAATTACTCCAAACATCAATTTTATGTTATAAAGTCCGATTATTTATTTCCTTTTTTTTTTTCAAAGACGATCTGTACTTTCGACAGGTGAAGCCAGCGACAACACCGCTTCCCGGTTGCATTGTCGTGTCCCACTGGCTCCTCTCAGACCAGGTTTGGCTAACACAGCACAGCCTGCTATTTGCATGTAAACCCGTGATTTTTATTAAGGTAGACGCACTTTAGTGCTTTCCCGTGCTAGTTATTGAGGTGAAAGCCGCAGTGCAACAGCAGCAGCTGCTCACTCGGCTTTTGTTGCACCTTCTGAGCTTCGACGGGCGAAAAGAGGGATTACCGAGCTGCACTCTCAAATATCACCTCTCTCATTTTCTCACCACTTCACTAATCTGATTACTATCTCCACATGCCCCCCCGTGTAATTTAATCCCGTTACGATCCGCGATAGATGTCCGAGCTAATTCATGTTTATTTATTTTGGATTTTCCGCAGATCTGACACGTCTACGTCGATTTTAAGTTTAAACACAAATCCTATGCAGGTGGGCAAATCTATGGCATTTTAATGTGTAAAATGATCAGTGTATGGAGATGTGCCGTCTGTGTTTAACCTCAGATGACTGGGGTTGCCATGTAGTCACCCAGAGGCTGGTTAGCTATCTATGCTATCTCATGCTGTAGTAAAATGTAAACAATGAGCAGAACTGGCCACAAAACCATTTGTCAGTGTGACAAGTGTTTTATACCTGGAGAGCATCAGGTTTTATTAGAGATGATTACCTCCAGCGTAGATTATGTGCAGATTCCAATTTTTGAACATTGATGAGAGCCCGCTGGTCTCCATTCTTCTGTCATGCTGATGCTGAAGTCGTGTTTTTGCAGAGACACTTGTAGAACAGCTCGTTGCATCTTACCCAAAGCAAATATTTGACAGCAGGTTTCAGTGTCTCCAAAGTTTCACTGTAGCTGCAGGCAGTAATTGAATCCATAAACCATAAAGCTGCTATAGTGCATATCTGTAAATCAGACCTTGAATTGGGAAGAGAAACCTTGTGGGGATTAAACCAAGGTCGTCCAGTTTTATCATGTGATCATCGATTATAAGAGAAGTGGGTTCGAGACGCTGTCACCATTTACTTCAGCAAACGCTCAGGTTGTCGACATCGTCAAACACCACATGTTTGACGACTACGCATCATGTGACGACTCAGAGGTGATGTCACTAAGTAAACCTGGTGGAAAATGAAGTTGGTGGCACTTGGAGTAATAGTTGTGAAATGTCAAAGTTATGAGAAGTGGCAGATGACCCGGACGTGGCTGCTGACATTTAACGGGGTTCATTTGTTCAGCCTGGGGCTGTGGAGCAGGCTGGGGCAGCAGGTGTGGAGCTAAAGGCCTGTGGTTCGCTGGGCTACAAATCCTTCACTATTGAATATCGTCAGGGGCTGGATACTGGACCCTGCTTTGGATGGCCATCCCATCCATGTGAGTGTGTGTTTGAATGGCTGAGTCGAGAAACAAACAACGAGCTGTAAAATGTTGCTGATGAGCTAATTTAAGGCTTAACATCGTCTACCATCAGCTACAGTACGTTAGCATTTTTATTTCCTGTCAGCTGCAGTAAATCCATTGTGTGTTCGGGTGTGATGTCTTTGCTTAATTATTAATAAAATGCAGTTTATAACCTCAGACTGGGTTTAGATGTTCCTCCCTGTGACGTCTCCCCTCTCTTGGCTGTTCAGAATTTTGCAAACAACATTAAGCGAAGTTTTGACAATCAAAATGTGCTTTTTTTTGTAGTTGATGACTTCATTTTTGTGATTATGTAACAGAGCTGGATTGTTAACGACTGTACATGGATTATTGTGATGACATGGAGACATGCTTATTAAATCACTCTCCCTGAGCATTCAAGGCCCTGTTATCACCCCCCCACCCTCCTTTATAAAGCAGAACCTCTTTTGCTTTATTCCAGCGTGTGACTGAAGCGACTTTTCTTTGGAAAAATTCAGTATCCCAAATAGATGAGAGGAGGATAAAGGCACCCAGAGGAAGTGGAGCAGAAACTGATGTGTGGCTGTGGCTGAGGGGGAGACTCTGAATAAGTCAAAATCCTCTCCCTTCCTCTGGCTTTTCCTTCTCTCTCTCTCCAGTCTTGTAAAGCCCAAACTTCCTTTAAACGTTTTGGATTTATTCTCGTTTTGTTCTGCTACTTTTACAGAGTATTCAGCAAAGTTAATATATGAACATTGGCCATAATTTAGTGATAATTGTCACTTTGTGCTAAATATTATCCTTCAGTTGTAAAGCTAGTTGCCATCACAAGCATTAATTAGCGTAAAGGGAGTGGGTTGACCTAAATTTGACTACTAATTAACATGCATCATAAAACATCTGAACATCTCACAGTCTCTAAATCTAATCCCATTACTTGATTTGTCATTTTCCACCCCCACTCACAAGGGATTAGACACAAGATGTTCAGGAAGACGACATTCATTACAATTTTTACATTTTAATCTTAATCTTGGCCTCACGTTGGCAGAGAAATCCTAAATAATCTAAAAGACAGTGATGATGGAGTGATGGTGTAATCTGTGTTCTATGACACTTTCTCTTCTCATTAGATAAGCAGATTGTTGCTGTTGGATCAGTTATCTGCTGCCTACTGGGATCCAAGCGCTTAAGTCCTAAATGACAAGGTATGTAAGCTCGCATTTATGTCACAGAGTCTGTTACTGATGGTTTTATTGCTATTTTTTAGTGTAACTCAAGACATATTGAAAATTATGTATTAACTCATTGTTTTCTTTGCACTTGAATTCAAAAACCATTTTGTGGAGGTGGTTAAAGTCACATTTGGAAGTTGTTGTTTTTTTTTTTTCTTCCTTTTTTTTTCTTTTTGGCCAAACATTAGTTAAGTCGTAACTAAAACATCACCCCACCCTTTATCCTAGAGGCAAAGATACAAGATACACCTGCCAGTCGAGCGCTGCATACACATTCACTGTCTATAAAAAGAATGAAAAACTAGCCCTGTGGCTTATTTATTTTAAGCATACCCCCTGATTGTGCCCTGTATTGTATTAGTATACAATACATTGTGTAGACTCGTTGAGACTTGCTTAATCTTTATCACAAATATGAAAATCTAACAGACTGAAGGCTACATTTCCTCATGCACGGAGTGCAGTTGTGTTTGGTTAACCATTTTTAGAACACTGTTTTACGTAAACTACAGGTGAAACATTTACAGATGTCCAGACTGTCTCTAAATTGCCATGCTCGTGGATGCTGATGTCACATGACGGGGTCAGCTGACAGGGTTTGGTCTCTCCAGCACTGACAGGAACAGGTTTCTCTTAGGACGCTTTGGGATTTCTGAAATGTTTTCATGTGGACTGGTTTGACTGCTATTTTTGTACCTTACAGCCATGTAATGCAACTTTAAACAACATTGGTGGCTATGTATTAGTTCACATTTACCTCAACGCCAGATAACCTCAGTGTTCATGCTAGATGTTCTGTGAAATGCCTGCTTGCATGTTAGTGGCAGGATTACCAGTGTAACTTATTCCATGTTGCTCTAATACATTATTCATTCTTCTATCCTAAGTGACATCATTTTATTTCTTTTGCGTGTATTGAGCAGCCGTTCTGAGTTTAAAGGAGACGTTAAGGGAATGTCAAGCATTTCCATAGTTTCTGCTTGGATAATGAGCAAAAGGCTGTAGCTGTCTACACAGATACGAGTTTCTGCCCTGAATGTGTTTGACCTGGTTATCCAGACTTGGCAATCTGCATTTGCTCCCTCTGTTTCCTTTGTGCCTCCTCCAGTCACATCGACCAGTCCAGAGACCAGCGCCAGTCCCAGGCAGGATTATATTTCAGAATCATTGTAGAAAATGTTTGCTGATCATTAATCTGAGTTTTTGGTGTCCAGGGTTACAGACGCACCTGTTTATTGTTTGTATAGCTCTCTGATCACAGTCACTAAAAGCTCATATTGCTCTTTATTGATCCATACAGGGCACACTGTACCTGCCTTCCTCCTTACTCACAATCACACTGATACCTACAAATCATTTTATATTTAAAAGTATTTCTGTCTTTTTCATTCTTTTGTCACGTGTTTTTGCCCTCCAGATCTTTTCCAAGCTTTGTGAACAGTAATCAAGACTGTGAGCATTGATCTATAGCACGTGGAGTTCGTAAAATCACATCAGTGTACTTAAATCACCGTAAACAATAATTAGTTCCTTCACTCTTGGTGAAAACCTATTGTTGGAGTTAATTAGGTACTGTTGTATAGGTAATGTGTCACATGGGAGGAAGCCTTGAGTAGTCACATAGCAACACTGTACTTATGTGTCATTTATGCTCAGTTCTGATTCAATTGTTTGTCAGTGTGATGCTGTGTATAATGCAGGTGATAATTTGGTTTGTGCTTTAACTACAGCGTATGCTGTCTGTGTCTTTTGTAGCTCCAATACCCAGAGAAAGTAGTGCCATTGTTGAGGCTTCTGCATGTTGTGCACGAATGTTTCACATCTAACTGGGGCTCACATTTAATTAAGAACTTGCAGGCTGAAGGGATTTCTGGGTATTTAGAACAAGTCGTTATTTATAACCAGGATGCAGCTTAATGTGGAAAAGTGAAGTGAGAAATTCTGAGTTGTTTAAGGCCAACGAGAGAACCGAGCATACTGCTTTAGACAAGATGAAAGTGAAAAATGCAACAGAAGTGTGAAAGATGAGCAGATTGCACAGGTCATTTCGCTTCATAAGCAGGTTGCACTTCACTACTTCAAGCCCTGAAGCCTCAGACCAGCCTCGCCGAGTCAATAAGTCGGTATTTACCTCCGGTGCACATGAGACCCCAGGGGGAAGTTAATCACTGAGCCTTAATGGGAATATTTACTGGAAATCAACATTTATCGCTGGGCATTGGAAGCGTGACCCTTGATAGACAGTGTGTGTTAAGGTGATCTAGAAGGATACAGCTAGCAGGCCTTAGCAAAACTGCTCATTTTTCATCACCAGGATGTGGCTTGTAGAGGTGCTACAAAGTTGTCTGTGAACGAGTGCAATTCCTGTTTAAGCATGCTCTTTGTGTGATGTGTGTTGGTTCTGCGTGTTTTTATTTGTAGTTCCTCCAAACGTTGTTGCAGCAATACTGACTCTTGACTGTGTAACGACATACTGTTACATCACTGCAATATATGAATTATTGCCTAATTACTGCATTGTATAGGTCTATAATTATAAGTATATAATTAGGGCCACTTGTCATGTTTAATGTTTTTACCACGCCATCTGCTCCTACATTCAATGAGGAATACGTTCTGATGCGATCTTTGTGTTATTTTCATACTTATCTGTGTTTTGCTCATCTGTGCTGCGTTCCGTTGAATTCCCTTGCTCACTCTGTCTTTCAAAAGGCTAGAATTTGATTATATTGTTATCCTGTTATTACAGTTTTCACACAACTCGCATGACATTGATGTACAGCTTTATACAGCTTTAAGTCATAGTTGACACACATTTGTGAATTAGAACTTGGCAGTCCTAGCATCCAGTAGTACTCAGAACTCATTTTTCTGTAACATAATGAATGGATCACACGTTCCTTTCTTAGAGAAATTAAATTAGCTTCGGTGGTAAATCAATTTCTGCCAGTTTTCTAAATGTATCCACTGGGTCAGGAGATACTTAGAGATTTCCTGTGGTAAAGTTGTTCATAGTCATCTTTCAATCCATTTTATATCCAAAACTTTGTTCTCTTTATTCAAGAATCTTGTTTTAAACACCATTCAGCACTTGTATCATTAACAATAATTTTTGTTGTGTGACATTTTTAACACAATGATCAGCTTTCTCAAGTTTTATGTTTATGTAGTAGATGCTAATGCAGCAGTGGCATCAGCTGTAAAAAAAAAGAAAACATGCGTAGAGGAATCATGAAGATGTCGCACTGTGGTTCACTGTGCTCAGAGGGTGAAACAGAAAAAAAGAACATTGTGATGGATCAGATTACCCGCCCTCAATTCCCCACAAATTCAATGAAAACAACCAGGGTTTTGTTTCCTGGTGTCATGCAAACCTCTTAACCGGTGGGACAGAAACAGAACTGGATCTTCAGGTTCAAACTGTGCCAAACCCCCTGCTTTTTTGTGGGCTTTGAGTGTTTTTGTTGCACAGTTTTAGGAGAAAATATCAAGCGTTTTTATTTTTAGCTGCCTAGTTTATTGATACTTTAAATCTCCAGCCAAAAATTCTTCTTTGGTATCTGAAGCTAATCACCACACTCATCACACTTTTACACCTGTTTTTGTGTATTGATGAAGTGTTGAGCTGAGTTCCCATCTGCATTATCGAAAGCAAAAATATAGCATTGTCACTTTGAAGGTGGTGCTGTTAATGAGGCTCCCGCAGAGCGTCTGCGGTGGCTGCTTCAGCCAGAAAGTTAGAATCTAGCGTGCTAACGTGCTATCCCCCAGGCTGAGGCTCTTTATCGCTCAATCAGCTCAAAGGACAGTTCTGTTAAAAGCTGATAGTGACGTTCAGTTTGAGAGCCAGCGCTGTTCAGGTTCACGCTCTTAGTTTACGAAGAAATGGAATGTCTTCTTGAGCAACAGCTTTTTCAGTGTAAGTATTTACTTATAATACCCTGAGTACATGTTTCTGTTGTCTTTAAATAGAAGAGACTGCAGATCTTATTGTTGGATTAAAAGAAACTTGCTTGATTTGAAAACAACTGCATGTTTGCAGAGAATTCCAGTGGCTGAGCTGGTTTTGAATTTGTCAATGCAGCAAGCGGGATTTCTGTGGGGAGGGAAATAATCCCATTGAAGAAGCTTCCAGCCCACATCACAAAAACAGTGAAAGAAGGAGCCTTAAGCCCAGGAGAAGGCTGCACTAAGGAAGTGACTTTTTATTTCCTCTTCCTTCAGACAGCTGTTACGTGTCCCACAGCCGGTGCCGGATGTTACATTTTTGGTTCCTGCTCGTATTGTTTTTGTTGATGTGCGGGACAGTATTTCAGGCTTAGCCGTAGCAGCCCTCCACAATCTGGTTTAAAGCTCCTTTCATAAAGCAATAGCCAGCCCGCACTAATCACATTCTGCCATATCAACCAGACCAGAAATGATTGCTATAAATAGCTCGAGCTGCTCGCTACAGTCAAATGCTGGACTCTCATTTCCGTTTTACCTATTACAGAAAACCTGCACGCATGCGCAGCACTAGACACCAACGGAACACAAATGCACCGCCCCTGGCGAATAAGTGAAATTACTTTGTAATAAATGCATCAAAATGTTTTCTTTTTCACAAAGCTGCACTAGAAAACTTCATCGCCTGGTTTTAATGTATGACTTCAGGGACCATGAAGAAGATTTTAGCATTGCTCTGGTCTCTATAGCAACTCCACTGACCCAGGGGGGCTTTAGGTTACGGAGGGGCAGTGACAGGGAAGTGGTTTCTTGGCTCCGGGTGGGAAAATAGTGAGAGTTTGTGCCTTGAGCCTAAAAGATCCAGTGCTTGAGAATCACATGCTAACCACTCACCCAAACCCCAGTAGATAAAAGTATTAATAAATATCCCTGTGGACTGTTTATTAACTGTATTTTTTGACTGTTTACGAGGAAATGTGCAGGAAAAAGTAGGTTAAGTAAGACTGCCAAAAGCTTATGTCTACAAATCTCCGCAGAACAGTTTCAACTTTCTTAGTTGGAGGATTGGAAGCATTTGATGGATGAATGATCATCCACTAACATGTAGGTCAGTGGGTAAGCCTATCAATGTAGTTGACTGTGAAGTTCTCAGTGTGGTTCCTCCATATTGCTCAGTGTTGGATCTCAGTGCCAGGGTAATCCAACACATTTTACTGCAAACTTGCCTGCAGAACAAAGTCAAAGAGGTCCTTAAACGATATGGTTGTTTAGCTTCTTTGCTGTGATTAATAATCTTCTGCAAATAAGACATACAGTACGTTTACCATACCACCTTTCTCATGATGTTTGCGTGCTCTTGAATTTCTGTTTGCCTTTTCTTGCATCACCAGTGGAACCCCTTTTTTCTCCCGGTTAAGCACGTCCCACTCCCACAACAAGCGTCATCCATGCACTCTGCGCTCGTTACTCTGTCATCCCCCAGCTGATAGACCTGGTTTGCCAGTAAGAGTGTTTATACATGATCCGCATGCTGCTTGCAAAGACTCTGTGGGAGTGTGACGGTGTCTGGTTTCTGCATACCTCCTATGTATGAACATGTGCGCATATTTACATATATTTGATCGGTTTGAGCACTTGGAATTGGAGTTTGGATGACAGGTTGCTTTTTGAGTCAGCTTTAAGGCAGCTTTTTACATTTTGTATTTCATTTTTTAAATAATATATTCCCACACCCACATAATCTTTACTGACAGCGTAGGTCAAGGCTAGCGCATTTGTGCAGTTTAGTTCGACAGTCTGGATACACAGTGAGTGAAGGCCTGGTACATTATGTGGCAGATCTTAGATTAAGAGCAGGGGGAGGAAGATTCAGATTCTCTACATGCTCTGAGGAACAAAACCTCTTTTCATCACAACACATTCCATTTTACATACTACACTTTTGTGTATATTTGTGTTGACCTGAAACTCAAATCGTAAATGTCATATATTACGCATCCGTGACGTAATTTAAAGGAAGCTCCTCTCCAGCTGCTAAACCTACAACCCTATAGAAAGCTGAAAAATGTTCTTGTTTATATTAAACTAAATGTGTGATTCTAGACACTGACCTATTGCATCCCTTAATCTACTCTCCTAATTTTGTGCCTCTACTACATCTGCTTCCAGTGCCTGAGGATGTCCAAGCGGAACTTGTTTGTTCGTCTGGTGCCATGCCGCTGCTTGCGGGGCGAGGAGGAGGCGGTAACATCGCTAGACTACTCCCACTGTAGCCTGGAGACTGTTCCTAAGGAGATCTTCAGCTTCGAAAAGACCCTGCAGGAACTCTACCTCGATGCCAACCAGATTGAGGAGCTACCTAAAGTAAGATCTCACCATCCCATCAATATCTCATGTATGTACGTTAATCTTTCTAATGAGAATAACCTTTAAATGCAATATTATCCCTCTCTTTCTGCCAGCAACTATTTAACTGCCAGGTCCTCCACCGACTGAGCATGCCAGATAATGACTTGTCAGTGTTGCCAGCGGCAATCGCAAACCTCATCAATCTCAGGGAGCTTGATGTCAGCAAAAACAGTAAGGATATATAATGTATAAATACATATATAATATGTCCCTTGTTCTTTTGTATGATTGAGGCGATACTTGAGAGGCATCAGGGCCAAGGCCTTTCCAAGGCTGTTTCTGTTATTGCCGTCACTTAAAGTGATGGAAAATGTGCATGTTGGAAAATAATCTTTGACAAAAGCCTTAACATACGACTGAAGCGTCTTGATGATAGATAATGAAAATGAACAAGATCAGACCCGCAATATTTCAGACGCTGCTGTCACGGGGCACGTTTGTGCGTGTGAGAACATCTTTTAAGGTGATTGGTCAAGGTTAGGTAGCCTTAAGAGCAGGATATTTGTATGCATCCTTGACCAAATCTTTTCATGGATAGAAGTTCAAACCACTGGTCTTTTCATGGAGCAGAACTTCATGTGTGTTTTGTTCCCATTTGACGTTACTTTCCTCTTTCTCAAGTGTGATGTAGGAAAACAATGGTGGGAACAAAAGTCTTGAGATTCCCCTCATGTTCACAATGTTGCAGTTTGATTACTGTTTGTTTTCTGTCCACTCTGCATGTTCTGTTAACATCCAGAAAGCTTCTCTAACATATCCAGCTAAGTGCAAAGTTCTTTTTTACAAGAGTTTTTCTTTGTCTCAGTGATAGTAAAACAGTTGAGATACAACCAGAAGTTAAATGCATGCGATTTCTAGTTCCCTAACATCTGTGTTGGCTTCTGTCCATTTGCTCCTTTCCTTCAGGTATCCAGGAGTTTCCAGAGAATATCAAAAACTGCAAAGTTCTAGCTATTGTAGAAGCCAGCGTGAATCCGATATCCAAGTGAGTTCTCTGCACTTGTGATAAAATCTGCTCACCCTGTGTTCATGTTGGCTTATTGTTCCCAGGCATGATGTTACAACATGGGCAGGCTTAGTGTGGGTAATAATGTTGCTTTTTTTAGGCTCCCTGAAGGCTTCACACAGCTTCTGAGTCTGACACAGCTCTACCTGAATGATGCCTTCCTGGAGTTTCTACCAGCCAGCTTTGGCAGGTCAGATGACTCTCCTGGCTGGATCAGGATGAGATTGTTTTTCAGGATATTTATAGTTGTGCCAGTTTTGGCCTGGTCCAAAAAAAAAAACAACAACAACTGCAAATTAAAGCTAAATAGCACCAAAAACATGAAGTTAAGCAAAATTGTGAGATTTATCAGCCTGAAAGTAAAAACTCAGTTGCACCGTGTCAGATTGACCAAAAACTCATCTTTCAGTATGACGGATGTACCAATAAGTCTCACCATTCGGAAATTGTAGAAAACATTAACTTTATACCCCTGGAGTATTGAGATTCAAGATTATTATCTACAAAGGTTAACAGGGTGTTTCCTCATACACTTTGTTTATAGTTAAAACAGTATTTCATGGCTGATAATTACACAAAACATGTCGTTCTTATCTTAAAAGCGCACCACTGCTAAAGACGTCTCTTTTTAGTCCTTATTATCATAAATAACAAGTAGCTAAACGTTATTGCTTGTTAATAATAGACAGGCCAGCACAAGAAGTTGTGATTGGCGTCGAGATTGACATCATAACTGGAAAGAGTAGAATACTTATCAAAACGATAGTGACACTATTAATCATGGTTCAATTGACCAAAAGTTAGATAGAGAAGAGAAAAGAGAGGAAACATTTTAAGATCTTTTATGCATATTCCAATTATTTATTTTTTTATTTTTAAAAAGCACTTTTCTTGGTTGCAGGTTGATGAAACTACAGATCTTGGAGTTGAGAGAGAACCAGTTAAAGGTGCTGCCAAAGTAAGTGTCCCTTTAAGTCGAGTAGTTATTCATTAATGACCAATTTGATTGTATTTCTTTCCCGACATAGGTTAGGCTGTCTTCTTCCATCTACATCACAAAGTTCCTCAGCAGTTCGGTGGTATTAAATTCCACGCTGTTACATAAGAACACATAGACTGGTGCACAGAGCTTTGCTGTAGTTGACTTTATAATTCCCTGCTAAGACAGAAGGTTATAGGGCTTCTCAGAGGTGTGATTGCTACCCAGGTATTTGAAATGCATCCAGGTGACTCAGCGGTCATATTCCACATATATTGCCACCCTTTTTGCTTTTGTAACCTGCTTTCTGTCCATTCCTGACTGACTGATGAACCACTCACGGTCTGGAGTACAGCCCTGCAGCAGCTCAGTTTCTTTCTTCCCACCGTTGTTTATGTGACAGAGGCCAGAGCTGTTAACGTCTGGAGGCCTGACATAGGGGGGGCTAATGGTTGGGACCATTGCCAGAGCAACACACAAGTATTTCAGAGATGTAAACAAACGTGTGCATGCACAAAGGGCCACAATAGAAGTTTTTTTCAAAGCTTCCACATATTAAGTGCAATCTCTTTTTCTCCAGGAAGTATATCATCCATACATCAAATCTTCCTCTGTGTTTGAAAAAAAAGATTTGGTGGTCCTAACTAGTTGCTGTCATCAAGATGAGCCAACATGACTCAATCATACCTATTTGAGTCACAGGGAAGTCGTCTGGTGTTATTTTTAACCAAACTCTACCGAAATTAGGTGGTGTTCTTCATTGTTTTCCTTTTTCACTTAGAAATAAACATCTTCTAAAAGCTAAAACCCTGATAATTGTACCACATTTTAATGTTATCAGGAGTCCCTGAAAGTGAGTGATTGAGATTTTTGGGCCTCCTGTGTCCTGGACCAAACTGACATCTTTGTTCACACATGGTTCCTCCTCGCCATGTGAAAATCAGACCTGTTCCCAAACAAAACTTCTTACATCTCAATTTCATTTCTCGCGGTCAGCTGTCCTTCTGTTTGCTTTCAGTTATTCGCTCTCAGAAAATATGATGCTGCTTTTGTTGTCATATTCCTCTGCCCAGTCAACACCGTGCAATTTAGAGAGGTTTTGGTTCACAAAAGAACAATAACAAAAATTCCGCCGATTCACTCTTGCTGATGTTTTTGAAAATTTGTTTTCTCTCTGTCTTTGGTATTGTCAGTACATTTTGCAGAGTGAAACTATTTGCACTTGTGCAAGTTTCCTCATGGTTATTTCACTTCTTAATTTTCTACCAGTGGAGATCGGTTAAGTATGCTTTACGACTGCGGCAGTGGAATAGTTCTGGTTTTTGTCCACCTGTTTACAGCAGAGCTGTGAGTGTGAGCCTGTGACCTGAATGTGGGGGAGAGATTTCTGGAGCAAGGCCTAGGGGCTAGCATACGTCACATTTTCCATTATTTAAAATATATTAATTTTGTGCCCAAGGTCTATAAGGTATTTATGTCCTGGTGAAATTATTCAGCGGAGCTGTAAAATTCAGCTCATGCAGACAGATTGACATGATTTCCTGTTTGGCGCACTTGGCCCATGCTGTAATCCTGGCTTCGGTTTTTGACCTTGTCCGCTTATGATAAACTAAAGTATGAGTGATTTGATGTTAACATCTGTCTGTGTGTGTTGTTTGTTTACAGAAGCATGCAAAAGCTCACACAGCTTGAAAGGTTGGATCTGGGGAGTAATGAGTTCACTGAAGTGGTGAGTATCTGTCATTTTGACCCGAAGCTGTCTCACCTTTTAGATGGTGACCTCATCTCACCCTTCCTTTTTTGCCTTTTTTTCCCTTTTCCTGTATTTAAATACGGAAGGTTGCTTTTTTCACAAGGCTGCATTACAGTTTCCAGCTGTTGAATTTTAGCCTTTTTACGAGTTTTACTGTCCGCTCTGTCACTTAACCTCCTCTCCTCTGTTTATATCAACAGCCTGAGGTGCTGGATCAGCTGGCTGGAATCAGAGAGCTGTGGATGGATGGAAACAGACTGACGTTTTTACCTGGGGTACAGACTGCAGTCGCTCCTGAACACATTTCCAGCTGGAACTGTCCACCAAAACTTTTTCTTGACACGCAATTTGCCATAAACATATGGTTTTTACTCTTACCTTTACATTGTTATCCATTTTTCAGTGCACTTAAATGTAAAAAAAAATTTTCTCCCACTTCCATGTGCCCTGCTTTCTTGTAACTGGGTCATATTTAAAGCATTAGTTCTGCAGCCGGGAATTCTATAGCATCAGCTATAATTACAGTCTATTTACATCTGACAAACATAGGCAGAGCTTAGTCCAGTGGCTCATTTTCTTAGATTTTCTGTTTTAAATTGAAAATGTGTGCATTGTTTATAAATTTGTCAATTAAATACTAGTATTTGGTTCCCCTGTGTGTTTCCTTTCATGCATCCAGATGCTGGGGAAGCTGAAACAGCTGGTTTACTTGGATGTGTCTAAGAACAACCTGGAGATGGTGGACGAGCAAATCTGCGGCTGTGAGAGCCTTCAGGATCTCCTGCTCTCTAACAACACTCTCACACAGCTGCCAGGCTCCATCGGTAAAGATTCTAGCACGGACGATTTGTACAGGAAAATAATCCAGATTTTTGTTTGTATCCTACCTTTATTATTTACTATTTTTTTCAATCATTTTAAAATGATTGGATAGTCATAACTGTGTGTATGGCACTGTGAATGACGCTATTATACACTTTGACATTGACAAAATCTGTATTTGTGTTTACTGTTCATCCTTGTAGAAAGAAACACAGTATTCATGATGTAAGACTGATTAAAATAGATGAGGCCATATGCACAATACCCTAGAGTCAGAATAGATTTCGACCAACCTGATTAGTGTGTTGATGATGGTCTGAATTAATCTAATTGATTCCTGTAACAGATATTCCTCATTGTGGTGAAACACTGAATGATAATCAATAACTGAACTGAGCTGCACCCCTCTGACTGCTGCTCCCATCACAGGCTCGCTGAAGAAACTGACTGCACTGAAAGTGGATGAGAACCAGCTGATGTATCTGCCAGACTCCATTGGAGGGTGAGCATCATGGAAAAAGGTTTAATATCTGCAGAGTAGAGCCAGAGAGCAGTGGATTACCGTGCCACTTTTATCTAACATTTGCTGATAACATAAACCGTCTGTGTGGATAAATCAGATATTCCCATTAAACATAATGTTCTCCATTAAGTCATATGTTATTGTGTAATATTTGTAGAAATGGCTTTATTCTGGATGAGTCCATGTTTATCCTAGGCAGATCTGATTATATCTTTTGTTGTCTGTTAGTAGATGCAACTGACTGATAATTGACTAGCAAAGACTTTATCTTCTCATATTTGCATTGTGTCCGAATCAGTCAAACAGATGCTACATTTTGTGTATTTCCACTAATATCAACATAATCCTGGTTAAGGATTTTAGAGGGTTTTTTTGTTCGTGCATTGATGATTTTTTTTCAGCATGTTGTTGATGCACAGGGTTATGTGCCCCCGAATTATGTATTTCAGGAAGGTACGGTATGTTGTGTCAAAAACGAGGCTGTTGTTGCTATATCTGAGATTCTTTGTAGAGTTTGGGATCTTATTTACGATCACCATTGCCTCCTGACAACATCTCTTTTTGAGCCTCGTCCACACAAAGACTTGATATACAACTCTGATCTGTACTTTTTTAAATGTCTTATATACTACTTAATACTTGAGCATTCCTTTCAGATTAGTTTAGGTGACATGAGGGACATTTTCAAATGCAGGCACTGTAGAATGAGCTGAAAAATGCATTATAAATAGTATATGATTAAAATATTTAAACCCTTTCATGTGTCAGGCTGACATGTCTAGACGAACTGGACTGCAGCTTCAATGAGATCGAAGCTCTGCCCTCCTCCATTGGCCAGTGCGTCAGCATCCGCACCTTCGCCGCAGATCACAACTTCCTCGTCCAGCTTCCTCCCGAGGTTAGCGTGAACATTACAATGCCTGGTGTGTTTGCGTAAATCTAAACTCACCATGTCTGTTTGCTCAACAAGCTCTGTTCTTTCCCATTGCAGATGGGTAATTGGAAGAATGCAACTGTGCTGTTCCTTCATTCCAACAAGCTGGAGTCTTTGCCAGAGGAGATGGGTGACATGCAGAAGCTCAAGGTCATAAATCTCAGCAACAACAAGTGAGTTGGACCAGGCGACTTTACAATATGCTGAAGGAGAATTTGTTATGAATTCTAAATAGTCAAGGAATAGTACAAAGGTATTTAGCTCTGAAAGAACACATGAAGGATGTAGTTAATAGATATTTTGGAAGGGGTCTTTGACTTACATCTTTTAGTTTTATATTATAGGACCCCTAAGCGTTATTTTTTTCCATTACAGGTTAAAGAATCTTCCATACAGCTTCACTAAACTCAGCCAGATGACTGCGATGTGGCTGTCTGAAAATCAGGTAAGATTACCTGTATTATGTATAAACCTCATTTTAAAGTCATTCTATAGAATTGTAGCGGGGTATGTGACAGAAATCAATAACCTTAGACTTGCCTAGATCTGTAAAGTCAATAGGGTCGTTATATCGATGAAACCCATCAATGTGAGTTGTTTTTGTATTCTGATGTCTTTGTACTCTTATCGGACTGGGAGATTGTTCTTGACATCAGAAGGTAGCTGAGCAGACAGCAGGAAAATAGTTTCGCATTGTCCTCTACTGTGGTTGTGTTTGGTCTGTGTACAAATTCCTGATCTTGTGCTTCTCTTCACCATGGTAACAAAACTTTGACATGGTGGCCCGTGGTCTGAAAATGTTAATGGCAGAAATCAGGATGTTAAAAAAAAGAGAGAGAGAGAGAGAAAGAGCACTCCCGTCTTCAGGATGTTGACATGACATTTGGATAAAATTTGATTTGTGTCAGTTTAGCTTCATTTTCAGAATGCATCTAAGTTTTTAAGTTGTACTTGTCGCTTTGCAGTGCAGAATATGTGACAAAGAAAGCTTATAGAGGACGCTGGTGAGAAGAACGCTTCAGTGTTTTTCCATCTCATGAATATTTCTGCATCATAGTCTGGTGACAGTCAACTCATTTAAAATCAATTATTCATGCCATCCTAGTTGGATTGTTGTCTATGAAAAGCCGCAGTGAATTGTGCCTGTAAAACTGCTGCAGAAGGGCCCATATCCGCCCCTAAGCCTTGAGTCAACTGCCTGTTAAATACAAATGACTGTTTAAAACATTTTAAACATTTGCTTTCTGTTGACTTTAATATGTGCAAAAGAGCTTTTTAATCACGGTGCTTCTCCATGATGCTCTGTTAATGTGACTGTAAGTGTCCTTGTTAACTTGCATAAAAGGTCTAG
Source organism: Arothron firmamentum (assembly GCA_016586285.1). Taxonomy (NCBI): domain Eukaryota; kingdom Metazoa; phylum Chordata; class Actinopteri; order Tetraodontiformes; family Tetraodontidae; genus Arothron; species Arothron firmamentum. The sequence goes on from BJFM01001053.1 coordinate 571,754, forward strand.
CCGATGTAGCAGGACTGAGATACAGATTAAGTTGTCTCAGTCATCGTGAATCCAGTGGGTGATTTTTAAAGAACCAGAGAAAGGAAAGAACCTTAGAATTACTGCTGAAAAATTTAATGAAACAATATTAATTGCCAAATGAATTTAACCCTACCTTTTTGTCTCCCACAGTCAAAGCCCCTGATCCCTCTCCAGAAAGAGGAGGACCCTGAGACGCACAAAACTGTGCTGACCAACTACATGTTCCCCCAGCAGACCAGGACGGAGGACTGTAAGTACCTCTCACTCAACAAGGCTGCCTTTATCTTCCTCCTTTCATGTGTGGTTGATTTGCCAGATCATCTGTCAGTCAGATACAATTCTTTATCTGCCAATATGTCATCAAGACATTTTAACACAAGATAATATGTTTATTAATCAGAAATGATTGGAAAAATACAGTTAAAAATACTTGAGGTCCATGCGATGTACAGAGTGAATGTATTTTTTAGCAAATTCTTAGAAGCTGCTACCTGAACCATCTCCATCACAGTTATAGGTGTATGGAGCGCACATTTCTATATTTTATAAGGGAGATGGTTATGTGAGACTAGAAGTGCTGAAGAAATACAAGTCTCTTTCCTGTCGAGCATCTGTTGGTTTAATTGGTTTTCTGGTTTCGCCTGACAGCAGTGCCCCTACAGCCTCTGATCTTATCATGTAGAAATGATTTTGACGCTTCTGTAATCTCGGCACTGTCAGCAGTATGCTCTTTTTTATAGTGACCTGCCGGAAATTTTTGAGATTTTATCTGTTTCTTTATGTGTCCCTGACAGGCTATAGAAAGTCACTGCCTGACTGCATTGACTGCATTTTATAGTTTGTTGATATATAGGGGCTGCACAGCAGGTGACTCATACCATCCACTGTGCATTCACATTTTTATGGTGCATGAAGCTGCCGAGGAGCACTGTTCATGTCTGGTGTCAGGAGGTTTGCCTGGAATAGCTGCCTGCATTTCTGAATAATACCGAAGCATAAAAGCTTAAATGACGTCTTTAGAATCTGATGTCAGTCCGTGATATGTGTTTCAGTTGCTCAAGTGACTTGTGGTCAGGTATCGTATTTTTTGCAACAGACGCTTGCAGGAGCTTCAGACACCACAGAGAAGAATTACGAACGCAAGCTGCTAATGCAGGGGTTTCAGGAAAACCACAACCGTGACATAATATTAGTAATCATTGCTTTGAGTTATTGCCTTACTCCCAGCCTGTCATAGACAAGACTGGTACAGATGGAATAAGAATTAAGCTAATTTTACCCCGTTTTTAGTTGTACTATTATTATTTAAAGTCAAAATTTTAAAGACTGTAGTTGTTAAAGAATGAAACAGATTTATGAAGTACTGGTACTTCTGTTTCCGGTCAGACTGTGGTTCTTTTTTTTCTATTTTCATCATGCTGTATTTGTGCCACCTTGTGGTCAAAGTCAGACCTGCATACATTAAAATATAAGGTCTTTGTTATAAACCAACAAACTGTGTTAATTTTTTTCAGATATCCCCAACTCTGATTCAGAAAGCTTTAATCCATCCGTCTGGGAAGAACAACGCAAGCACAGAGCTCAGGTGGCCTTTGAGTGTGACGAAGACAAAGACGAGCGAGAAACGCCCCCAAGGGTTTGTGCCTAATTTCCCCTCATTTTCCATACAATATTAAAAAGGGAAACGATATTGAACATTTCAACATTTCAGTCCTCTGTTGTTACTTTCACATTCCGTAGGAAGGAAACCTGAAGCGCTACCCTACACCATACCCAGACGAGCTGAAGAACATGGTCAAGACTGCCCAGTCTGTGGCTCATAGGCTGAAGGAAGACGAGTCGAGTGACGAGTCTGGCAAACCCCATGAGAGAAACCACATTGGTGTGCAAGATGTGGGAGTAAAGGTCAGCCCTAAAAATCGGCTTTTATGTGAAATAAATAATGAGGAAGTTGTTCATTTTTTAGTCTCGCTATTACTGAATATTTGTAAAGGGTCATTCACCATCCATCTTCTTCTGTGCAGGTGATAGAGGCTCCTTGTCCTAACGGGACATCATCAGATGTAGAGCCACAAGTATCTGCCATCACATTTTCCCCAAACCCCTCTGGATCAGAATCAAAAGACAATTCAGAGTCTTACAGTTCTCGGAAAGTGCCACTTAAATCTTCAGGGAGCTCCATGATGAACCACGAGGACACACTGGAGGTAATTCTGATAAATAAGGAGACAAAAGGTCTCCTGTGGAAAGTAAATACAGCTTTACAAGAATATTTGTTACTGTCAGGATTCTGAGGAGCTCTCTGATGAGGAAGAGGAGATGAAAATTGCAGAGATGAGACCCCCTCTGATTGAGATTTCAATTAACCAACCCAAAGTAGTGACTCTAAATAAGGACAAAAAAGGTAAAAATCTACATGATTAAGGTATAATATAAGTGAAAAACATGTGAATGATATTTACAAAGATATTTCTGATTGACAGATGATGCCGATTCTTTACTGGATGACATTGTGGCCAACAGCAACCAGAACAACAGCAACTGCTCATCTCCATCACGCATGTCTGACTCTGTGTCTCTGACCACAGACAGCAGTCAGGACAACTCTCTCTGCACTCCCGAACGGGAAGCAAAGATGCTCTTTCTGCCGAAAAACCGGTTTGTGTCATTTTAATGTGAAGTAGAGCAAGACACTGTAGCACTTCTGATGATAAATCTGATCTGTATCTTTGTTACAGACAAGAAGATGAGAATATGAACCAGCATAAAGACCCCACCTCTTTCCTACATAATGGCAATGGAGCTGAGACCATTCAGGCCCTTTTACAATCACAGCAGGGTCCTCCGGAGAAATTGGGTGACTATGACCTCTCCATGGAAGCCAGGCTGGCTTTCATTGAGAAGGGAATTAATAATGGTGTGGGGGAAACGTACAAGTGGGACCAAATCAATATGAACGTGTCCAAGATGCAAACTGACAACATGGTTCAGCTGGATGAGGTGGACAAGGCCAAGAATGGAACAGTAACCCGGGAGGACTTGAGCGGCAAACAGGGTTACAGCAATGAGAACACAGAGCACTTTCTGAATGGAAACCAGCAGGTCGGCCTGAGTAACAAAAGCCAAGCCGTGAGAGTAGAAACATCTGCTGCGCACGTGGCGTCGACAGGCGTGACAGCCAGTAGTGACATGTCACTGTCTCGCAGCAACGAGGAGCTCTCTCCAGAGAAAAGATGCCACCCCACTCAGGTGATGAAGTCACACAGCGTCAGCAACATAGAAGCTGGGGGCATGAAGGTTTACTCCTTTGACGGAGACAGTGACTCCTATGACACAGCGGGGATGGTGAGGGTGTCGGGAGCAGGCACCGGGCCGGGAGCTCAGGGCCAAAGCATAGTCAGGAGCAAGTCAGCAGGTCAGCTACTCAATGACCCAATGCTGCAGGTCTACCAGAGCTCTTCTGCATCCTCTTCCGACCTGCTGACATCCTCCAAGCCCTGTGCCAGCACCAGCAGATACCCCGTCTCCTCCAGCATGAGCATGGGCATCTCTCCTCCTCAGTACAACATACAGTACACAAGCAGTGCCGTGCCGAAAGATGGTCTCTGGGCTCCAAGGACCCCTGTGCCCCCAGAGCAACAAGGCTACCTTCCACCCCCTCCTCCACACTCACTTGCAAACACTAACTACTCCAACCGCAATCAGGCACCTCCTTACCCTCTGCAGTCCCTGCAGAGAGGCGCTCCCCTGTGCCCCAAACCTCCAGGGGATATGTGGGCTGATAGACTTCACTCCACCGGGGGCCAGTCTCGAAGTAGTACTCTGCAGAGACAAAGCAGCACCACCTCCACAGCCTCCGTGGGTGACCCAAGACGCATACAGATCCCTGACGGAGAATACATGACATATAGAGACATTCACACCCTTGCCAGGGGGCCGCTAGCGATGAGCCACGCCATGCACAGGCCGCTGTCTGCTCGCACTTACAGCATCGATGTGCCTGGAGGCTCCAGGCCACTCAGTGCAAGGCCACAGCCCCACGAGCTTCCAGAGAGGACCATGTCCGTCAGCGATTTTAATTACCAGCACATCAGCCCAAGCAAGCGGCCCACCACCAGGGTGAACTCTGAGCATTCGCTGTTGGATGGGCCTGGACAGATGTCGGGAGGAGCAGGAAGGGTGCCAGTGGACTGGAGGGACCAGGTGATGAGGCACATCGAGGCCAAAAAAATGGAAAAGGTATTAAAAAAAAAGTGTTTCTGTATTGGGAAAGGTTGTACACATTGTACTTGGATGTGTGGATAACAAAATTCCAGCAGGAACAATCAAGACAACTTTGTTACATGCCAACATATTTAATAAGATGTTACGCGTGGTCAAAATGATAAATAATTAGTTGAACATTGACATTTTTATGAGGATGAAATCCAACACAGAACACTAACCCCCTATTTTCAAAGTGTGTCTCATTCACTGCATGTGTGTGTGCCAACATTTTAGTTGTTTCTTCTGTTTAAACTTATTTGGTGGATTGCATGGCTGCCACTGATGTCTGTTGGTGCTTGCTGTGTTCCCTGTCGTCCTCTGTTTAGAATGCGTTGTCACGCTCCTTTAATTCCTATGACTCTCCACTGAGCCGGTCTCACTACACCAGCTGTAGGGACATGCATGCCAGCCAAGGGTCCCTGGTCTTTGGGGCCAGGGACGGACAGCCCTGCACACCTCTGGGCCTCTGTGTGAGTACCAAACGTGAAGCTGCAGTGCAGGCTAGGCCTGAGCTTCCTGCTAGTTTCACATCCTTCAGAAGGCCGCGTGTGTGCTTCCTTCCTTCCTTCCTCCATGTTGAGAAGTGATCAGTGACGCTCAGAAGTCTTTCACTTGTCCTCACGTGGTCAAATGAAAACTCTTCTTCATGAACACTAACCCTGTAGGGCATAAAGTCCGATTGACAGTGTGCTGTGTATTTTCTTGTGTTTTAAATGTTTCCATTTTTTAAAAGGGGCCAACAGCCTCTTTAAACCTGCCTGGCCCCCACATCCGTCCTCCCACAGCCCTGTCCCTGAGTATCCTAGCAACAATTACCTTTCTATTAACTGCATTTTAAATCCTCATTTTACTCATTCTTCATCTTCACTTCAACTTCAGACTAACTTCATAACCCCCTCACTTTGTGTGTGGGGTTGAAAAGTATGTTTTCTAAGGTAAGTGTGTTTCTGAGTAGTTTAGAAGTGTCTGTTAGAGTTTGTAAAGATGGATGGACAGTTGTGTAATCTTTTCATCAACATCTGAGACCTTCATTATCACATCTTAAATAATATGATCGGATTAGTTTTGGTGTCTCCTCCCCTTTTCTAAAGCAACACATATATTACTTATGTGATTAGTATAGACATTGGGGGACATTTCTAATTGATCCTCACTTTGTCTCTTTCAGGATGATGTGTTTAGTCCACAAGTGCAGCAGAGCTACACCCTGGACTCTCACAGAAAAGTGGGTTCAGTTCAAAAATAACAGATTTCTTTTTTCTGTCCATTCATTGTCATTTCGTTCTCAGGTGCCTTTGATGAACGGTCAGATGGGCCCTTCTGGTCGTCCTCAGATGAGCCAGACCCCCATGGCCCGCCACCCTTCCAGGGAGCAGCTTATCGATTACCTAATGCTCAAAGTCTCCCAACAGCCCCAGGCCCCCCCACGCATCCCGCAAGACACTGTGCAGCAGGAGGTGAGGAAAGTTCAGCTAGTTTTGCAAACCCCCTGGTTAGCTGCGTATCCCAGCACGTGACTGAGGTGAGAGTGTTTGGGTGTGTTTCAGATCCTTGTGAAAGTAGAGAAGAATCCGGAGCTGGGGTTCAGTATATCTGGAGGAGTCGGAGGCCGAGGAAACCCCTTTTATCCCGATGACAATGTAAATATCAAATTAAATCAGAGATGTCACGTGGAAATGATGCTGTCCTTTTCTCAATATTTGTAATATTTAAAATTGGTTTTATTTTGGGTTTTTTTTCCCTTCCCTTTTATAAAAATGCCTTGTACAAGTCAATATTCAAAATGACTTACATTATTTTCAGGGTATATTTGTGACCAGGGTTCAACCCGAGGGCCCGGCATCCAAGGTTCTTCAACCTGGAGATAAAATAATCCAGGTACAAATTAATTTTTGAACAGTTTATCTGCGTTTTCCTGCTGTGTTCAACAATAAAACTTGTTTTTCTCTCCCAGGCCAACGGATACAACTTTGTGAATATCGATCATGGCTACGCAGTGTCCCTCCTGAAGACCTTTCCAAACACTGTGGATTTGACGATCATCAGAGACGTGCAGGCGTAGAGTTAGCTGATGTCTGAATGGGAGCACACAAAGAGACAGTTAAACCCTTGATGTTGAATCTTGTATTTTTCTACACAGAAACTGACTTGTTGGGACTGTTTATCTTGATGGAACTGGGGAAACCACTGAATGTTGTGGATTAAACAAGACTGCGGCAAACCTCTGCAAGTACGAGTCCTCTAAAGGCCATCACTGTGGTATATATATTTTTATACAGAAGAAGCCGATGATACGACCTGTTCTGATGCTGTTTCTGTGGTCTCTGTACAGATCATTAGTTTGTTTTAGTTTTCCCAGTAGTCCTTTTAAACTGGGCTTTTTTGTTCTACGCAAGTTGACCACTAGAGGGAGGGCTCTCATCTGACATCTTATCTGCCTTTTAAACGTAATACTTACTATGTTGAAGCCATTTTAGCCTGCAGTATGGTTTTAAGTGGGAGACAAAGTTACGTGATTTTTTTAATGCGGGGATGGAAGTGGACTGAGAAGCTGTTTATTTTACGAGAGAGGGGTTAAAAAAAATCATTTCAAGGATGAAGAAGAGGAACAAATCCTTCCGTGCATCTGTCCTAATGGTTAGGTGCAACATGCCCTCAATCCATCCACTGTCTGACCTCACAACAGAAGCTGCTTTGCATATCAACAACAAATAACAACCTTGACAAAAACGTGAATCGGGCTGAAGAAATGCAGTTCGCAAGTGAGCATCTGATGAGTCATGAGTTAAAAAGAAAGTGAGAGATGGAGTTTGTGTTTGCTCAGCCTTGCTTGCTCTGGTCAGTTTGACGTTTTGGGAAACACGTTTGCTTTGATGCGCGAGCAGCCAGCTGACCTTTTTCCCTGAGATAATTTATCAGTTGGTTTTTAAAGGTGCTTTATTTCTCAAGCAGTTGCAGGTACGAACTGAGGCTGCTGGCCTCTTTGCAGCTGACGTGTTTCTGGAAATGGCAGTTTGAACAGCAGTGCTAGTCAACCAAAGCAAGTCAAATGGGAGCAGAAGGAGATTACGTAAAAGAGAAAAAGATAATATCAGCATTTCATTTATTTCATAGCTGTAAGGGCTTTATTTAGGTGGATGAGAGTGGCACTGTTGTCCATGTTTTAACATCCGTTTTATTTTCTAAATGGGAGAAAACCACAGTTTGCCTTTTTTGTTGGTGTTGCTGTTGTTTTTGTAGATTTGATTTGTTCCTTTGCTGTACAGAGATTGGAGTTGGGAGAAGCTTGTAGTGAAGTGCCATAGACCATGAACTGTTGGAACAAGGGGAGGATGTTTGACCCCAAAAACCCAAGCAATAGTCACATGTTCACGACCTTCTGACTACTTTTGCAGCATAATGGTTTGAAAGCAATATTTAAAGCCTTTATTTTCCTTCTGAAACACATCAGATAGCATTTTAAAAAAACAAAACAAAAAAAAAACAATTTTTATTAATCTCTGATGATTTTACATGATTTTTATATGAAAAATGATGTTTTTTCTAATCAAATAGCATTGGTAGGATACACAGTCATCCTGGGGGAAAGGATTTCTCTGCATTGTGTATAATTAAAAATTCTGTTCCTGAAACTTTTTTTTAAGTGTTAATTAACAGAAACATGATCCGCTGGTCTTCATTTGTGCATCCGGCTCAACATTCCTGGTGTTTGTCAAAAGACAAAAAAAAGTCAGGCCCCTCCCTCTTTATTTCTCTTAATATTCACATGTAAATAACCTCTAGGAGACGTGTTTCCAGAAGCAGTGGAAATAAGATGCACACGCCAATACCCCGTGAAGCTAGATGCTAACAGTCCGTGTGAAGACACAGTTGTTTGAAATCATTTCAGTTCAAGGTCACAAGACATTCCTCTAACTTGTTCACAGCTGATTATCTTCTAATGTCGTCTTCCTGTGTGGTTACACTGATTCTTTCTGTCCACAACATTTAAAACACTGGCAGAGTGAGCTGCCTTCTTTAAATAACAAGTGTGTTACCCCCTTAAATTTCACTCATAGACAAGTGAACGTATAACGTGCACTTCCCAGATTCCACACAATGTGTGTAGTATTCCACACAGATGTATTGTTTATATTTGTATCATTTTTGGCTGCGATTTCTGTTGACTCAGTAAGAATTAATATCATCTTTGGTGGGTAACAGTCACTTAATATTAAACACACAGATGTTGACATTGTAGACAATCTTGGGAGATAAAACACAGCACATTTCCTTCACTTTTGTTGGTCTGTTTTTGAAGTTCACATATTTATTTAGCCGTCTTTGATTTGTGTTTTTTAGGCCTTACTAATCAAATTGTAAATACTCTAAAACAGCTGAGAAAAGAATTAATGGCATTAGTGACTTGCGATTGTAAAACCAGCAATAAATTGCAGATGCACCCATCTTCATGTATACGGTGAGATGATTGACAATACATTTAGCCAACATTCCACGTTTTGTACATAATTACCTGTTTCTGATGTAACCTGTGTAAAATAAAACTAATGCTCTTTAAGGACGACCTTGGCTTTTTATTGCCTTAGTGATAAATGTGGAAAATAGTTACGGGAACTTAACTATATTTTCTAATTCTTTGATTGAGCTAATTCTAAAGTTACTTTAAAAGACTTACACGTTTAACAATCATATATATTTATAATATCAGGTACTTTAAGAGTATAGTAGTATGTACTAGGGAGGTAGTTGTACGGCGTACTTTGAAGGCCGTCCTGTAGGGGGCGAAAGTGCGTCTTACTGCCCATTATTCGTCCTCGTCAAGGAGAAGCGAAGGAGCCTCAATCTGGGTGTACTGCAAGCGAGCGGAGAAACAAAAATTAATTTGTATTTAAATAACAGCTAAGGATTTTAGAACTCCCGTATCACTTGATGCAATGAGTGGGATTCCAGGGACTAATGTGGCCCAAGTCACAAACCTGTCCTCCGCCGTCAGCAGTGAGCAGATGCGCACTCTCTTCGGTTTCCTGGGAGACATCGACGAACTGCGGCTCTACCCACCTGAGTAAGCCGTTTTCTGCTGTGCTAGCCAGGCAACACCGCGGATCTGCGGCCTCTTCGCGGTCCATATAGACAGGACTAACAATCCCTTTTTTCTAACGTGAGAAAACTCTCTTCTTTCTGTGTTTTTCCTCTTCCACAGCAATGCCGCGCTCTCGTTCTCTTCTAAAGTGTGTTACATTAAGTACCGAGACCCTTCCAGTGTTGGTGTGGCGCAGCATCTCACCAACACTGTTTTCATTGACAGAGCTCTGATTGTAGTTCCCTGTGCTGAAGGTGAGTATCTCCGCTTTGACTCAAAGACTTGAAAATTAACTCCGCTCTGTTGATTACCTGTGGCATTATCCCTTTAATCCAACTGTGTGCAAGTGTATTTTGGTTGAATTGTGTTGCTTTTTTTTTTTTTTTTTTTTTTTAATCCCATGGAACATGCTGGGCACTGGTGAGATCTGAATTTCTGAAATAAACCACCTTTGATTTAAGTATTTGACACAGGCAGCAGGTTGAGTATTTAAAGTTCTAGCCAGATAACTTTAAAAGCTCCCAGTCAGTTTGTATTTGGTGTCTATAGGTGATTACTTTCTATGTGGAATGTTTTTAAAGCTTCACGATAATATGAAGGTTAACATCACTATAGTCACCGGGTCACTTACTGACATTACTTGGAATTATAGGAATTATACAAAAGTCCAAGGAATTGCTGTTATCTCCATTTTGTTGAGCTTTTTTCCCTCCCTTGTGTAGAGTCAAAAATGATACCACCTCTAACTTGATCATTCTTTCTGTCCACGTGACATGGTGCTGGATGGCTACTGAGTTTATTAATTTGGTTTTGTATGTTTTTTCTGTGTGATTATGTGTGCATATCAGATGACTAGCCTGGCCCAGCTGTTACACTACACTAGCCTGAGTCAGGCATTGTTTTCCAAGCCACTATCCCCGATCGGGCCACCGCAGCCTTCAAGGGGGGAATGTGACCAGGAGAATAGCCCGCTGAACCTCCCAAGATGGACACCTTGTCTCTTTTGATTTCTTTATTTTTTTTCCTTTTTTGGTTTGTTTCCTTTAATACTCTCCCATGTTGTCCAATTCTGACTGTCTCTATCTAGAAAGTACAGTAATGCTTATCTGTAGCGTTGTGTTATATTTGTTATTTTGGTTTGTTGTTTTGATTATTGTCCAACCCCCCAACCCCCTCTCTCTTTTCTGCTACAGCTGCAGCTTGTGTGTGATTGAATTCTCTCCAGGTTGCTACAGCACACCGGTGGGATGTGTATCACACATGGAATGTTAGGAGGATCGTTAACACTTTACACTCCTCTGTCACCTCCTCCTGTTGATACAGCTAGGGATAGATATTTTAATAGTGAGCCCAGTAATGTAAACGTCATTTGAACACACATTTCCCTTTATATCTTTACACAATGGATGGACATCCATTTGCGCCATACTTTGTTTAAAGTTAGTGATACATGCATTAATTTACTCCGCTGTTGTTTTCTTTGCAATATACATATGTCCAACATGTGAAAGAACCTTAGCATGCTAGACAGGCTGTAATTGAATGAGCAAAATTGTCATTAGTGTTAACGTAGTTGTCTTGTCCAGCAGATGTCAGCCCATAGCGGGACTGAGCAAACTTCCTAACGGGTTGTTTTTGTAGCTAAGACTTGGCTAACATTTCCTACGCATCTTAAAATTGTTGTTCTTCTCTGTATCTGATGTCCTTGTGTGCTATTAGTGATGCAGCCATTGGGGTTGTCTTGTGTTGCACACCTTTCCAACACTGCGAAACGATCGCCCCTTCCCCCACGGAAAAGCGCCCGTGCTTGATTTCGTATGGTTCATGACCAATATGTTTCCAGTACAGGTGACCCATGCATCAAAGTGTTAAATCATTCTCTGCACTGTTTTCTTTCTTTTTTTGACCTATGAAAAGAGACCAAGGACAAACTCAGTCTTAGGTTATGAAACAAGTAAAAGCTTTTGATTGACAGTATTTCAGTATGAGTGAGAAAACTTTAATTTAAAGGCAGTTAAAGGATGCTCAGTCTGGTTTTAGATAGACTTGTAGGCTGTTTGTGGAAGTCTATTCTCTCTTTTTTTCTAGAATACAGTGGGCTAATTGTGCAGGCATAGAGGAGACAGAAGAAGCCTGCTACTTCCTTCACTAAATCAATCTTTCTGACCTGCAGGGAAAATCCCAGAGGAGGCCAAGGCCTTGTCACTTTTGGCTCCTTCCACACCAGTGCCCAGTCTGATACCCGGTGGGGGACTGCTACCCATTCCTGCTCCAAATCCACTCCAGAATGTGAGTCAGTCTTCATTTTTTCTTGCTGCTCATGCAAGAGAAACCTGATGATGTTGTTCTTCCTGTAGCTCAACCTTCCAACAGTGAATCGGATGTCAGCTGGTCTGGAAATCGCAGCATCTGTGCCCTCTCAGCCTCCCCTCATGGGCAATGTGGACCCAACAAAGGTTGATGAGATCAGGCGAACGGTCTATGTCGGCAACCTGAACTCTCAGGTAACTAAATGTCGGCTCTGCGGGGATCAAAGCGGGACAGCGGCCCCATGTTAAAGGTCAGCTGATTAAAGGCCTGCCCGAATCCTTCTGTCTGCAGACCACCACTGCAGAGCAGCTGCTCGAGTTCTTTCGGCAGGTGGGGAGCGTGAAGTTCGTCCGAATGGCCGGAGACGAGACTCAGCCGACGCGCTTCGCCTTCGTGGAATTTTCTGAGCAGGAGTCTGTCGCCAGGGCGCTGACTTTCAACGGAGTCATGTTTGGAGACAGACCCCTGAAGTCTGTGTTTAACTCAGAGATCAAACCTGCTCCGTATGATCGACTAGCTCTGAGTGAAGTGTAATGTGTGTTTCAGGATTAATCACTCCAACAATGCTATCGTCAAACCTCCAGAGATGACGCCACAGGCTGCTGCCAAAGAGCTGGAAAGCGTGATGAAGAGGGTGAGGGAAGCCCAGTCCACGATCGCTGCTGCCATAGAGCCAGGTTTAGACTTTCATGACATGTTTAAGCATCAAAACAACACATGCTTTATCAATTCTGTTGCTGAGGCAGCTCTTTCTATCTCAGTAGGCACAACGAGGCGTTCTTCCAGTCGCTCCAGACGGCCTCGACGGTCCCGCTCGTGTTCTCACTCGAGAGTACGCAAGAAAAGGTCCCGTTCAAAACACAGGTACACTGATAAGAGTGTCTTATTTGTAATTTCTCTAAGATCAGAGGTTCATTCTTTCATAAATGCCATGCAGGTTTGGGCCTGACTCCCACAGTTCCCGACATAGCCACAGGAGGCGCTCTCACTCCAGAGACAAGAGACGCAGTCTGAGCCGCACAAGGTGTGTCAGGCTGAACAGAGTTCTACAAAACTTCTAGATCAAATCTGTGACTGAGAATTTCGAAGCTACATGTAATCAGATATGTGATCATCATCAGGGGTTGCAGGAGGAGGAGCAGAGATCGATCCAAAAGCCCTCGTAAAAAAGCCCGATCCCCCTCCCCGAAAAGGTAGATGCAGCCATCAAAACTGGTTTGAAATGTGGCAAATCTTCGTTTACTTTCACCATATAGTTGCATTGATGTCATTTCCCCCCCCACTTTGCTTCTTCCAGAGGGAAGAAAGACAAGAAGAGTGAGCGCAGCAAGGACAAAAGGGACCATTCTATATCGAGGAGGAGGAGCCACAAGGATGAGGACAGAATAAAGGGCAAGACAAAGTCCATGAAGGTGACATTGACCTGCTGCTCTTTTGTATGTAACTATGGTGCTTATCTGTTAATTATGCCTCACTTTATCTTTGTTAACAGCCATTCGGTGACGAAGGAAAGAACCATGACTGTTGCTCATGCTATTTCTTTCTTTTTTTTTTTTTTCCCCAGGTGGAAAATGTTTACAGAAGAGAGAAAAAGGAAGACTACCAAAGCGACAGAGAGGCCTCAGTCACACTCGGCCAGGAAACTACATCATCGCCTCCTGGCCAATATAACGGCAGCTACAAGACTCTAAGCGTAGGCGATGCATCTACAGGAACAGACTGCATCAAGTGAGGATTACGTCACCCGTGAAACCCATTTAGAGTTCATTTCCCATTGCACGCTTACAGTGTGCTTGCCTTATCATAACTGTGTATGAGTGTGTGTTTATACCTTAGAGAAGTAGGCGAGTTACAGCTAGAGCACAGAACGCTGGAGTACCGATGGTTTCGTGCCAGCCTCCTGCGTTGCTCAAACTGTCATGGAGAGAAACTGAAACTATTGTGACCTACTGCCAAGAAAAATGCAGAGCTTGCATCAGTTGAGATGGTTAATGTTTATGTTGTATAGTGTTTTCCCTAATTATTGCAGATATTTAAGTAGCACCAGTGTGTGTTCATGAATCGCTAACTTTTTAAATTGTAAAACAAATGGAGAGATTTTAATGCAGGCATTTACAGATGTCGTCTAGTGTGACTGTTGCCAATGAATTTTAGTTCTAACAGTGTGAATTGGGATCCGATGTTTATTTTGCAGAGTTGAGTTTGTCCCCACAGCGTCGAGCAGCTAACTGAATGGCATGGAATTTTTTTTTTTTTTTTTTTTTTTTTGCCTTTTTGAGTGCCCATTACTGTGGTATATTTCAGGCGGTTTCCACGGTAACTTCTGTATATAGTATTGCTATCTTCACCACACATCAGCAAGGTTTCGTCATCCTGTCGAGCCTACACGTGAAGTGAATTCTCTGGCCTTCGTGAGGCTCTCACAGCAACTCCCTGTATCTGGAAGGATGATTGAAGGTCAGAAATCCTGCATCATTCAGATATTTTTATTAGTGAATATATATACTGGATAAAGATCCAGTAAAACCATCTCTACAAAGTTGAGGTGTAGGTGTGCCCAAGGATGCCTGCAGCTAACATATACAGTATATATGTTTATGTTATTTTGGGTAGGTTCACTAAAATTTGTTTCCTGTTTCCCTTTCCTGTCGACGCTGTGAAACATGTCTTTTTTATTCTTTATTTTCATGGTATTTCATCTCTTTTTCAAGAAAGCAGTTACAGTTTAGAGAACTCTGCGTACAAGTACATGAACGTCAGGAATAAAAGTGCCTGGACAGAGATTGTACGGGATATTCTAATACAGACTATTTAGTGAAAGATAAAACCAGATTTTTATCACAGTTAATTAGAAAACAGGTCTCCAGATGTGATCAGTGGAGTCGAAGTGTTCAAGTGTTCTTTAATTTGTAGTACTGATGGTGCTGACCCATTTCATCTGCTTTCATAAATTTAGACTCCCTTTCCTGGCCAAATTCTACTTTTACAATAATTTAACTGCAGTTCTTCTTGGTCTTTTTAAAAGTGTGTGGAGGGCTTCGGTTCCTGGTAGAAGACCGATGGAGAGCACCTCCCACCCAACTGACAGCATGTGAAGTACTTTATTTTTGTACCGTCGTGTGTCGTCAGTGCTGCGGGCGAATGATTCCGGTTGTCCTTGTGAGTTTGGATGTGCAGTATTTACTGTTTAAGTCAACAATAACTGTTAACATGATGACATTTTTCCTCCCAAAAAAGTAATAAATTCCAATTTCAGGCACAGATTTAGCTGTCATATTTTCTTTACCATTTCTGGTCGCGTGCTTGTGCATTATTAAACACCTTTAGTATCTTCAGCAGCACAAACTGCTTGTTTGTGTCTGTTATCACTGAAGTGCCTGATTGTCCCAGGTGGAGTCGGTGCTGAACTGTCTCACATAGTCCAGCTGCGCCCTCAACACCGTCACATCCGGCTCCCTCTCTTGGCTGACTGGCGTGCTCGTTGACACGGCCTGCCGGAACATCTCCATGGTGGTGTATCCGCCGGCGAGGGGAGCGGCGTTGAGGTGAGTCTCATGGACGTCTCCAAACTCGTCCTCTGAGCTGTCCAGGAGTGATGGCATCTCTACAGAGATGATGGCTTGTTCTTTCTGTACGATCTGCAGGCTGTCTGTTTCCCATTCCTCCACCCTCAGGGTGCTGATGGCCTGCAGCAGCTCCTGGAAAGAGCAAAAACACCCTCAGTCCTCTAAATCTCAATATTTTCTCTCAATAACAATGGAAACGTACCAGCTCGTTGGTCATCTCCATCTTCTGCATCATTTTGCTCTTCTCGGGGTTGGGTATGCTTGGCCACAGAATCCGTTTGGCCCTTTGGGACAAGAATTTAAAAAATGATTTTTCGGTGTTGGAAAAAGAAAAATCGGCATGAATATTTTGATAATGGCGTGCCTTTTCATGATGGGAATTCCAAAGAGCAGAACACTTGTCATGATTGCTGCAAATTTGACAATTCCACTGAACGGGGAATTATCTACAGGAAGAAAAGGAGCTAAAATCCACAAAGTTCAGCTTCCTGATTGAAATTTTATACAAGATTCTATATAACCATGATGATCTGTTGTGAAGGCTGTCACTTCGCTTCGGACTCCCACTCCTGTCCCAGTGAATCCAGATATCTGGACCTCGTACAATGTCCCGCTTTTCAGACCCTCCAGCGTGTGGCTGTTCACATCTGGATTTACAGTAACATCTGCGAGAACAGAGTTTGTAAATACAGGTTTTCTACATTCCACTGGATTGAGGTGGTTGTTTCTGATACCTCTCTCCTCACCCACCCCTCAGCCACTGCACCTTCCTCCCCCCGTTTGCCCCAGTCTTACTTTCCTCTGTCCTTGTCCCTTTCTGGTACCCGGTATAGTAGATTACATAGCCCAGCAGGAAGCCTTGGGTGTCTTCTTCTGGGATGGACCACCACTGCAGGACCGCAGAGTCCAGTGTCACGTTGTAGCTGCTGACGTTTGCAGGAGCACCGACAGGGGCTGAGGGGCAAAGGTCAAACAGGTTGTTGATGATGATGCTGCTGCAGTAATCTGCAGGAATCTGCTGATGCGGTGCCTTACATCCTTCCATGAAGTAGAACTGCGTGCTCCCGTATGTGCTCTCGCTGTTGTTGATGTGCTTCATGTTGCAGGTGTCCTTGTCTGGCCGTACGTGCAGAGTCAGGGTGTATCTTCTGTAAGGCTCCAGAGGTTCTAGAGAATCTTTAAAAAGTGCAATTTATTCAGCTTCAACCGAACCAGAGCCAGATGTGAGTTTGTAGAAGACATGAGCATTGTGTTGTCCCCTCACTTTCTAAAGTCAGCATCCTGGAGTTGTGCTGACTGTAATAAGACATGAATGCAGCCTTCTGTCCTCGCTCCATCCACTCCGCACAATAGCAGACGTACTTTCCCATCAGATTGTCCCTCACGGAAATGGTAAACGACCTGTTGCTGTGAACCGTCACAGTGGGCTGTTCGGCTCCGAGACCTGCCATGACGGTAAACTCAAGGCTTCAGTCGGCCACCTTCACCCAGGTCGGAGCGGAGGAGGACAAAAAAGCTCTCACCCAGCTGGTCTTCCCGCCGCTGTATGGTGTGACGCAGCGCCGGGGAGGTGCTGGCGTTGTTGAAGGTGCTAATTTCCAGATGGTATGAGGAATAGGAGAGAATGAAGGCGATCCTAGGCTCCGTGGTCCTGACCACCTCCCTGGGGGCTTCTCCTGAGGCTTTGCTGATGGTCACCTGGTAGCCATCGTGCACATTTTTGGAAGCAAACTAACACACAAGCTCATATTAACACTGAGAAGCATCAGGCATGAAGACGGGTTCGAGTTGCACACCTTCCACGTCAGGGAGAGCCTGCGACGGCCTTGCATCTCTGCAGCGTCAGCATCTTCAAGCTCATCGAGGACAGGCGCTGTCGTCAGTTCTGAGAGGGAACCGGTAATCAGACAGCGAGCGTTTGCTGGAACCACATCCGAGATCCTGCGGAAAGTGGACCCACCTGGGGGGACATCGTAGGTGCGGCTCCACGCGCACTGTGGGCACCCACTGTTGTTGACGCAGCGTACCCGCACAGTGTAGGCCAGGGAGGAGTTCACGCCCTCCACCGTGCCTGCTGCCACGTTTTCAGACTGGGATTGACACAGAAGCAAAGATGAGGGGGAGATATCGCAGAAGGTTTCTCAGTCTCATAGATATGAATGTTTCACACGTGCATCATTTCTTGAAAGGACTTTAAAACACCAAAAGCAAATGATGTCAGTGGATTCTTGTAAGAATCAAAATGAAGGTCTAACAGTGGAAGAGCAGCTGAAGAACGTGGCAGGCGTGAGGAGGAACACGAAGGCAGAGCTGGTCTGTCTGGAGGTGCAGAAGTGAGGCAGAAATCCTCGGCCGGGGTCGGGCCGTGGCGGTACTCACCTTGCTCCACAGCCAGCTGCCCTGAGCTCTGTACGCCACCTCGAAGTGCAAAATCTTCTGCATCTCGCTCTTCGGCCAGGTCACGCTCACAGCTATTCTCCCCGCAAAGCGGCCGAAGGACACGCTGTCCGGAGGACCGCATCGCACTGCGAAACCAAACTTCCTGTCACTCAAACAGAACTCACCCAAAGAAAACAGATTTTTATTTCTTTTTTTTATTTATTTGGTGCTTGTTTTTTTGGAGGGTTTTTTCAAACTCACTAAGGTTTCGCGCTACCCCCCCCGGAAAAACAGCTTTTGTGCAGACGCCCGAGTCGCTCCTTTCAAAAATCTCTGCGCTCATGCCGTATTTTTGAAACACCTTGATTTTTTCTGAGGTGCCGGTGATGTTGGTGCAATATTTTGAAGATATGTTCTTTTTCCCTAGAGGATATTCAGAGTTTCAAGGTCAAACATTTGACAAAAACCATCTTTCTAGGAGAGAGAGATGCGGCTCCACTCACATTGCCACTTGATGAGAAGGGTGTAGGTCTTCACTGATGGGCCACGGCCGGGCCTCCAAGTGCAGAAGTACTGAGAGGTAGATGAATAATTCCCAAAACAGTCTAAATCATGAACTCCACCTGAAAAGGGTTTTGAAAACCTTAATTCTCAGCGGATGACTAAAGCTGGCTGTGTTTTCATTACCGGAGTCTTCCCTGCAGTCCTGATTGTCAGGGCACCCCCCTGTAATTGTAAACGCAGCATCCTGTTAGCCGCCGAGGGTTTGTAGCACCAGGAACAGGTCAAAAGTAGAGATTATTATCCCGGGAAACCAGATCAAACCCTACCTGAGTTTGCTTGATGAACCACGGCGAGCAGTGCGAGGAAGAAGCCTCGGACGTGGACAGCTGAACTGCTCTTCGGGCCCCATCTTTTATTTTGCACTCTCATGGTGGCGGCTGGTCATCCTGCTGTGGTGATCCAGCGGTGACCACATGTGAACAGCTGGAACAGTTCAGAGCTGAAGGATTTGGGTCCCACGGCAGCCCAGAGAATCTCCGCGCACATGCACAACCGCTGCTCGCTGAAGGCGAGGAAGAAAGGTGCTGTGAGTTATAGTGGCGGGGGGCGGGCACACCTCGTGACACGCTCGAGTGGATTCATAGACCGACAAGAGTGTGAGGAGCAGTCCCTGGAGGAGGTGGCAGAAAACTGCCAACTTCTTCAAACTTCTTCTTTCCAGAAATAGAACGGCCGTCTGCACAAGTGCCGAAGATTCAGCGTTTCTCCCTTTTATAACCGTTCGTGCTCTAATTTATTCACTCAGTGTTTGCTTTTACACTTACTCATCTTCCCTCTGGCCTTGCAGGTTTGTTGTGCGAGCGATTCTAGTATTCTTTCTGAGGTGTCATTTCTGAGGAAAATAACAGAAGTCTTGATGTAGATCTGCAGGCAAGGGTGCCTCAAAAAACCCAAACGTGACTCGAGGAAACTTTCTCCCCACAGTTACTGAAAATGAGTTGAGCTTTGACTCACATTTACCTCCACAGAGGATCAGTCAGACATGTTTTTACAACAAACGCTTGATTTTGAACCAGTCTGAATCATCTCAGCACTTCAGAGAGCAAACTACCACCACTACTGCACTTTTGGTGGAAGTCAAAATATAGCAAGAACACAACATTATCAGATATTTAAAACACTGTGAAAAATACGGTTGGATATGCAGAACAGCCTGAAAAAGGTTGCCTTGGACAGCAAGGTTGTAATTTTAATCTTGAATAGTGTAAAAAAAATAAAGAAAACGGAGTACTTGAGCTCAAAACCTGTCAATTTGTACCCTTTCACTGTTTTTAATCATCTTCAACCTTCTGATCCAGAGTGCACTGTTGACCTTTGACCCCTCACTCAGGTGAGCTACTCTAATGCTGAATTTTAATTAAAAAAAAACAAACACACTTTCTTTATGTTCTTTATTTAATTCATGAATCCACCTGAACAATCCGCCAGGCTGTTAGTGGAAACAGCACCTACTGGGTTAATGATCAGGATCTTCTGTGTTCACGTGAAGAAACGTGCAAAAGCAACATTGGGTTTGTGACAGCGAACTCCGGCCCTGCATGCTTGCACAGGAAGCTCAGCTCTCACCCCACTGACGTCAGTTCACCCAAATGATATTTATCTTTTAAATTCAGATGTCTTTGCTTTAAAAATGTGATTTTCTTTTTTTAATCAGAAAGCAGTGACGTGCATTGAGGTTCATGGCTGGCGAAGCACTGACTCTAGATAAACAGATACACTAAATGAATGTTATTATTACCTTTACAAAGTTAAACTCTTGATTCCACGCTGGTATACTCTGCATCCTTTTGTGCCGAGAATATATTTCATACAAAAAGGTGATTAAAATTAAGTAAAAGCCCCTTACAAGAACTTTATTTTCTCCAAACCACAGTGAGAATCTGCCTACTCGTCTTTGACTCACAAATTTCCCCATCTGTGCTCTTATCCTCCAGATCAGGCGCTATGTTTGCAGGCCGAGGACACTGAGGTTTGCTCGCTTTGCTTTGATAAGAATCTTTGCTGTCGAAGTTTCGTTCTCAGTGAAAGAAAATCGGGGATTATTCTACAGAACTTCAGCTATAAATAAATGATCAATGAGTTTAGGAGGATGATTAAATATATATATATATATATATATA
>BJFM01001055.1:2525-23685 GCA_016586285.1 Arothron firmamentum
AATGGCAACAATGAGCCCTAAAGCAACAAAAAGCAAAAAAAAAAAAAAAAAAATCCCACTCAATTTCTCCTCCGCACGTCACTGGCGCTAAATCTCATGCCGTTTGGAAGTGGCTACCTCACACCTGCAGCCTCGCGAGGATAATGATGTTAATTTCCCCGGCGTGGGATAAATAAAGTTTTATCTTATCTTATCTTATCTGTCTCAGGAAGAAATGCAGAGGACAGCGGTCCAACACAGGACGCGCAATTAGCACAGGAGGCCGTGTTGCCATTCGCGGTAGCTGATGACAGAGCATCAGACAAAAGTCAGTTTCAATTGAACACCGAAGCTTTGCCAAAGTCGTTGACCTTGACTGCTGCATGATAGCCTGGAGGATAATCTCTCCGAATTGGAAGGCTGGAATGAACCAAAGGCCAGGACCACCCACCCACCTGTTAGCCAGCCAGCCAGCCAGCCAGCCAATAAATGAGGATTATAAAGCTTTTTCAGTTGAAACCTACACAAACAGTTCTACAGCAACAGGCAATTATACATGTATTTATTAATTATACACGGCGCATCTCACTAGCTGACAAAAAGGCTCCATCAAGTAGGCATGTTTCTCTGAGGCAGAGCAGTGACCTTCAGATGCTCACTCTAGAGTACCTCAGCTTGCAGCTTGCTCAACTGATAAGGATCAGGTACGATCTGCGTCTGATTTTCAGATAGAAGTACAAATACGCATGCCTCTTATCAAATGCTTGGTCTGTTGCCGTCAAAAGCGTCAAAAATCGCTGCTGACGAGTCTTTTCGAGATGCGCATGCTGAGCGTATGAAACCGAGCCTCTCGCAACCCTGATGACAGGCAGACCCCCCCCGCTGTGTAAACCCAGAATACAACACAAACACGTACGGGAGAGCAGCTCAAACATGGATTCTCTGCACAGGCAAACAAAGCCGTCTGGGGCCGACTCCTATAAAACATTCTATCCATTTTCTTCCCTCCAGTGAGGCTAAATAAATGCCAGCATCAAAGCTTATCAATGCCACTTTCTCACTGATAGGTATCAAAATGACATCAAAGATCAGGCAAAAGAACAGACACTCGGCATGTCGGGAGACAGCAAATCGCAAACACATGATCCCAAAACAAGATCTCAGTGAGTGAAATGATTCTGAGAGCTGCGATCTGTTCTGGAGCGCATGCAGACAATAGGCCAATGGGGATCATTAATGAAGTCGGCCACAACGAGTCAGGCCAGACAGCTAAAAACAGATCAGTTGAGACTGACCCCACCAACCCACCCACAAAAAACACAAGCTAGGAAAGCTAGGACCACAGATTCATTAATGCTTTAAAGTGACACTGAGTCCTGACAGAGAACAGACAGCCGTGGCAGCGACTGTCAACAGACCAGTGTTCTCCACTCCACGGAACTGAGAGCTTGAGGAGCTATTTGAAGGGGAGGTCACGTTATCTGAACCTGAAGTAGCCACTGTCTACAGCTAATAGACTCTTCCCCGTTGAAAATCAAAACAAAGAAGATGGCTGGTGTGCACCAGCCATCATATTACTCAGCAGACCTCTCCAGGTCATTATAACAGGTGTTTGGCTTTTTAATTCTTTAACTGATAAAGAAACTGTTATTTAGGACATTCTCTTTAATTGTCATGTACTTTAACCTCTATTAGAGCCCTAAATGGGTCAAAGGTCAGGGGTCAAGCCTTTAGCATTTAACACTGTATAATAGTTTGCAGCTAGACATTGTTATTGATTTTACCCATTATTGCCTAATACATCCATGAGCAGAGATATCTCTCCATCTCACTAGTTACAATTAAAGTTATTGCAGGTACAGATCTGGTCTTTAATTACTAACTGCTGCTTTCTCTTGCGCCTAAATGCCTAGAGGTGTCACGGCGTGTATGGCCGCTAGGCGGCGCCTAATTCTAAAATTCAGCTGCAAGCCTAGTGTGGGCTCTTTAGAAGACAGGCACCGTTTTGTGATCAATTTTAAATTGCAAAGTTTATTTTAAAGTATAGAAAAATCATTTGGAAGTCATTTTATAAAAGTGAGTTTTAATTGAACACATGTGAGGTGCATAATGTTTGTAAGACAATTAATTCGCAAATTAAATTGATTATTCTTCGTGGTCTGTTGTAGGTATACAGCTTAGAAAAGTGGGGAAACCCACAATGATAACTTAAAATGGTACTCTGCGTGTGGAGGGGATAGGCAAAAATAAACAACAACAACAAAAACAAATCAGGACCTGGCTATTGTTGGATGCATTTCATGATGTCACCTTTGCCATTTCACCTTGGCATCAGACGGGCATCGTCTCATTTCCAGGATGGCACGCATCATTGTTGTGTAATCATTTGCATCCTGCATCCTTGATACATCTCTCACCTCCAGTATAAAACCCTCCTGACCTCTGCAGGGGTTGCAGTGATGCAAAATTGCCAAGTGGAAACATCTGTTCATCTTTGCACACCTGGAAATAGCATTGCCAGTGTGATCCATGTCCTTGTATTGTGCACATCATACATTTTAAATTGCTAAATCTCTCTTTCCGGGCAACAGTCCGTGTCGCACCATTTGTAGGGATTACGTCAAGCGCTCCTGGAGGCCGCTCACGTCAAATAGACCACTGAGCTAAATGTCCCTGTTATGAAAGCGGTTATTTTCTGCTGGTGATGCCAAAGGGAATCAATGACTGTGCGAGATTTGAGCGAGGAACTGAGGCGTCTTTGCAGCAGCAAATACTGTATGATGAGCGTCCTCTACCTGCCCTCTCTCCTTCAAGGTCACTGAATCACTGAAGGAGATCACTGAAGCAGAGGACTCGTGTCACCACTAGCGAGCTGTCCCATTGTTTTCTTATCTGCGCATCTATATTGTGTTTGTGTGTGTGTGTGTGTGTGTGTGTGTCCTTGGATTTACTAATATTCAGTCCCAAAATACTCATTCTACTAGAAAAGTGAGGACAACTTTAATAGACTGTTTTCAGGTTAAGGTTAGAAATGGATTTAGATTAAGGTTACTTGGGGTCAGGAACTGGTGGATGTATTTAAAAAAAAGGTGTGTTTAAGATTCAGTTGCAGTTGTGTTTAAGATCCAGTTGCAGCACAGCAGACACACAGGTCCAGTTGGTAACAACTTTAATGGAGTTTGAAGCGAAACCAGAGTGGCAAAACAAACACCCCCCCACCAAAAAAAAAAAAAAAAAAAAAAAATCTGTCTTCAACAGGAAACCACAGGTTGCATCAAAGATACTCAAACTCAACAAGGCAGGAAATCACACAGCTGCAGGAACAGGCAGGCTGAAACCAGGGGGACAAAAGCAGAACTCTTGGTCAGGGACGGAAGGCTGAGGGAATAACCGGAACGAAGGCAAAGCTGGCTGGTCAAAAACTGCAAAGACTGAAACCAGAGTTCAGGCTGGGAAGCAGAAGCAGAGAGTCTGGCACACAAAGAACCCTCTGGCAGTGGGTGTGTGGAGTGCAGGAGTCTTTATAGAGGCAGACTGATTGAAAGCAGGTGAGCGGAGTTGCCTGGATGAGATGGGTGTGGCTGACAGGCAGAGCGGAGCAGAGGAGGGAAAGTCCTGCCTCAGGGAGCAGAACGGCAGAACCGAGACACCTTTTTGTCTATGAAAGCCCCTGAAAATTAGTGTTTTCACAACCAATGGAGGATATTCCACAAAGACACCATGCTCTAAAAATCATAGAAGGATGTGCATGTCTGGGTGTGCACGGATGTGGCCTGTATCTGACAGTAGAGTACACGTTCATATATAATATATAAACCCTGCAGATCTGCCGAGTAAGCTGAAAAGTGACATTAGCTGTGTGTGAAACTGGGCTGGGGGGGTCAAAGGGTTTCTGGTGAAAGGCCCGGTACAAAGATGCTCTCGAGCAAGGCGCCGAACTCCCAAATGTTCAGGGAGCCAGTCGAGGGCAGCTTACTCACTCTGACACCCCTCCCCGATGGTAAAGATGGCATGTGCATGCGTTCATTGTGTATTCATATGTTCATGGACCTTGTGTCAAGGTGTAAAAGCAGCAGTTTCCCCTCTTCTTTGTTATCATGAGGTTGACATTTGAGAGGAAAAAAAACAGACAAGTCAAGTTAATAACCAATTAACCTGACTCTAACATTAAAAATTGGTTGCTATGGTTCTATTTTTGCTCCCATTGTTGCTAAAGCTACCGTCTTTACTCTCCTAGGGGTTGTCTGAGGTGACAGTCCGCACAAATTCTACCCTGATGAGGCACTTGAAGGCGAATATTTATTGCTATATCACACATCGCCCAGATACAGTGATGTTTTTTTGATGATCCATGCATGTGCCTGGGAAAAAAAAAAGACCCATGAAACGCGGAGGCCTCATCACACCGGCGGTGGCTCCTCGGCCTTCTGTGAATTGTACCCGATCCAGCACGTCTCATTCAATTGGGAGCTGGGGGGAAATTTGGAGACTTTTTTGTGTTTTTTTTTTTAACTCCTTGAGTTCTTTATTGCCGCGCGTGTCAAGCAGATCCAGAGCCAGTGCTGCGGCAGATGGCAGCACATCAAACCCTTGTCAACGTATAAATAGGCTGGGTGTTGACTGAGTGATTACACTTCTAAAAACGTGCAGTACTCCTTCCAGGCAAGACGAGAAGCTGGAACTGTGCCAGAGACAGATGCCACATAAACCAGTTAAACAGCATTTTTTTCCTGTTAAAAAAACGCCCCAACATGTCCCAATGATGAAAACTGAAATTTACCCGGAATCTTTTCACTTTTTAGTTAGATGCAAAACAAATTATTTCTAGCTACAGCTGGTTTCCATCCTTGTCTGCGAATTCGATGACTCCTGGCTGACTTGTTTACTTTACTTGCAGGCTTTTTTTTTTTTTTCTTCCTCTCATGCTGAAGGGGCAAGCGATTCTGCTGAGGTTGCTCTCAGGTGAGCAGCGGGGATCACGCTGCCCACCGCTCTGTCAGCCGCTGCCAGCCTCCCCATCAGTCTCTTCCAAGTGATTAATTACTCAGCAGCGTACTTACCGGAGTCCCTGGCGGAGGAGTCGTCTCCGGCTGTGAGAGGCTGAGGTGGCGGCGGGTGCAACAAAAGCGAGAATGAGCAACTGAGCGATTTAAATTTAGTGACACGGGCTGTAACACAGAGCGATGCGGAGCGAGCGGGGCGATGTGAAGAGGCTGGGGAGATGAAGGTGAGTGATAAACTTAGGAAGAGATGAGAGAGAGGGTGAATGAGTGTCTGGTTGATAAAACTGAGTGAGGAGGGGTGTTGGGTCTGTGTGTGTATGTGTGTATGTGTGCGTGTGTGTGTGTGTGTGTAAGATTAAAATAAACTGATGCAATGATGAGGCTGTCTGAAAGAAAAAGAGGAGAGGTGGAGGGAGACAGACGGGCCTGAGACATCCGCCATGTCGCAAAGGTCGGGTGGAGGTTTTTTGGTTCTTTGTGAATAGCTTTCACGGGGTGATCAAAGGGATGGGAGCAGACTGCTGCTTCCTGCTGTTGCGGGAATGAGGTTGACAAATGCACAACAGAGGATGAAAGAGAGACAAAAGCTCTGCTGCTGCTTCTTTAGTGTCACAGGAGACTGTTTGATATGTACAAGCACCATTAGAGCTCTGCCACGCAGCTCACATTTTTTTTAGTCTCCTTCAATGATTGGCCTGTTGCAGCTAATTACACACACTCACACACACACACACACACACACACACACACACACACACACACACACACACACACACACACACACACACACACACACACACACACACACACACACGCGCGCGCGCGCGCGTGCGTATTGTATTTCTATCTTTGTGGGGACTTTTCACAGACATAATACATTACCCAGCTCCCTACCCTAGGGAGCCTGGTAACCCTAACCATCCCAACTAACCCTTTGACCCCAACCCTGATACTAACTATAGGGCTAACCTAAAAAAAAAAAAAAAAACTTAAAAAAAAAACAACCCAGCAGTTAGTTAATGGTTTAGGTATTACAGAGCTTATCCTTAACCTCAAAAACTAACCCACAAACATCAAAACAATAACATCCCCAGTTCCCAAAAATGTCCTTGCTTTGCAGCTGAGATCCATGTTTTGGTCCTCACAATGTAGCATCTACAAGAACACGCGGTTATTTGTATATGACTTAGCACCATTTTTTAGCTCATAGGGAGTCAAAAGGGGCCAATGTTGCTGCTAAAAAACAGTTCCTGGAAACATTTATCAGCATGTTCTAGTGATTCCAGTTACTATTTCTGTGTGTTGTTTCTACGGCCATGATAAACACATTTTTTCTTTTCAAAAAATGAAATTACCTTTTGTGTCCCGTGCCCATTTGTCAAGCTTCAGTGCGCGTATCGGCGTGTTTTATTGTGCCATCCTTCAGGAGAGGAGCGCCTTTTCTCCTCCGAAGATGCAGATGTCGCCGCCACCCATCTCAGGAGTCGTGTGTCCTGCTGTCCCGCGTCGAATGAAATAAAGAATTACGCCTCTCCCAGCGGAGACAGGTAATTATTGTCTGCGCCGTAAAACAAAAGCGATCAATCTGAGATAACAGTGCATGAGACAAGAAATGAGAGATGACCATATGGTTACCGAGCAGCATCACTGCATAGAAATGACTCCTTGAGCACAGATCTGGGGCATCTGGGGCTTTTAAAATATTTTTTGACACTGGTAAAGATCGTAAAGATCTCAGTCCCAAGGTGATGCTCTGGGTCGATTATCTCACAGTTGCCATATTAGGGCCCATCGAGGCCAGATCGGCCTGTTTGTTTTCTCCCCTCTGATTGTTTACCGTGGCCTGGACAACAACTCCACCGCAAGCACCTGGACCCAGGAGGTGACTTGATTGCAGCATGACCAAGGAGAAACCTCTGCCAATTATGTTGATCACATCCTCACCAAAATAGCTGCAGACAATTACATTAGCGAACAGACAGGAGAGCAGTCAATCGTATTATCCACGGAGCAGAGGTGGCCGCTTCCATCCGCCTGCATCAGCCAGCCGAGACAATGACCAGCAATCCAATTCACACCTCCCCCTCGCAGGTGACACAGCTGTCGTGCTCGGATCTCGCACTTAAGCACGAGCGGGCCATCATCTTTGGCTGCAAATCAACCAAATTCTGATCTTTTCCTTTTTGGGGGGGCTGGAGGCCAAATCAATACTGTTTGTGTTGCCTTGATACAGATGCTAAACGGGCATTGAAATTGGCTGTCATGCAGAGAAAAGCTGTCATTCTCCATGCGTGTTGCGCTGATTCCCTGACTTGTAACCCGCTTGAGCTGATGGAGTCGTATTGTTGTCATTTCACAAGGCCACGCTGATGCGTCATGAGAAAACTGTTTCCAGTAGTGCTTGAAAAGGGAAGGCTTGCACCCTGCTGAAAGCACACGGAGGTCAGCCGCTTTTTTCCTCCCCAAAAAAGGTCAACAATCCTCCGCTCAAGTCTTTGAAACCCTGGCACATGGCAATCAGTTGCTATTTCTAACTGACCTTTCCGGTGGCCTTTCTATTGATGATTAATGACACTTTTATCTGAACCTTTATTAGCGTGGACACATGTGTTTGGTGATAGTTAACTCAAGCATGTTTGCAGCCGTGTGCGCTTCACTCTGCAGGACTGGACTTCCTCTTTCAATTGCCTGGCTAATTGCTGTTTGTAACTTGAAGTAGCAATTTACGCTTTCGATATTCTAAACTAAGTTTTTCTTCGATTAATTTGTGGCACGTGCTTCACATTCGGATCCGCTGAACACCTGAAGCCCTGCTGCAATTTGGCTTTTTTCATTAGAAGCACGGGCGAAGAGTATGGGCCTGTCTCAGGAGAAACCATCTTTATTCGTTTTCTTCACTTACATCAGCGGGTGCGCAGCGAAGTTGACGGCTGCGTAAAACTCCAACACAAAAAGGCAACAGTTAAATGTTCTCTAACGATCCCCTCGTGGATAAAGGTGCAAAACCAGCAAAGAACTGGGCTTAACCTTGAGCTTCAATCGCATCCTCCAGCATCTTCTACAGTAAACAAGCTCGCCCGTCTGACGTTCCACCCGGGTTGATTTGTGGCTCTTTGTACTCCTGGAATATGGATCCGAGACGGCGGAGTTAAGCTTGTTAGTTATTACAGGACATGAGGGGTGATGGAAAAGCAATCGGCTCCGACCAGTCAGCTTAGGCGTGGTGGGGACTGCTAATGTGTTGGGCTTAGGAGTGAGACGTGGGCTCCCTCAATGAAGACAGACTTCTCCCCCTCAGGTGGACTATCGAGAATCTGATCACGAGCGGTTGATTTTCGCCGGGACATCAATCCAAGAATCTGTGCCGCCATGAGTTAGTGATGCATGAACCTATGGCTGTAAGTGAAATAAATTCATCTATTACCAGCCTCCGCACACGCAGGCTGAGGTCACATGGGAGAACACTGTGTTGCAGATTTAAAAGAAAAAAAAAGCAACATCTTTGTTGCAGGATAATTGATCCATAGCTTATGAAGATGCCGCAAACTAATAAAGCTCTGATTTTATTACCGAGTGTTCGGAGATGCTTCCCATTTAATCAGGGTTGTGGTTTAATGATGTTTAAGGTCTGAAGTGGGGATAATTGATTAAACGCTTAATTGTCTCTTTTCAGCCAACGCCGGCACAGAAGAGAAGAGCAAGAACATGTCAGGAGAGCCGCGTCGTGGAAGAAAAGTGCACGGGGATACAGCGAGACGGGGCCAATAAGAGACGCGCCGCTGCGAGCGTCGAGACTTTGTGGTGCAAATTTGTGCGCTAACTGCAAGTACACAAACGTGCTTACGGTATATGTATGGAAGGGTGGGGTGGGGACTATGAGAGGAGAACTGAAGACAGTCCTCCAGGGGGAGGAAGAGGAGGTGAGGAGTAGAATATAATTACTCTCCTAGTTTCCTGCCTGAGCTTATTGTGCTAATTTACTGTCGCGAGCCATCTGTGGAAGGAAAAGATGCACTTCAAAGATCACACCACCAGGAAGAGAACTAACTGTCACGTTCACCATCTGAAAAATGATAAATGGATGGAGGGATGGAAGGATGGTAGAGCACCACTCTGTATTAGCAAGTGCCTCAAAGCGTTGAAAGCTGAAATCGATAGCTGTTAAGAGACATATTAGAAAATATAAAGGCTTGCCAATGAGTCAGGGCTGTGTTAGGCTTTAACTTGCAGATTTAAAAGCGACTCGGCTGATTTGGAACATTTAGAGGGAATGTTCCAAAGCCCCGACTGTGACTGTTGTACCCACACCAAGGCTTGTGAAAATAAAAGAAATACAGAGGAAAAGAGGAAAATAAAGGCACAGGAAACAAGGGGTCAGGGGTCATTCGCTCTCAAAAAGCTGTTGGAATGACAGATGAAAAGATGAAAAAGGTTTTACTGAACATGTTCCCCTGAAAAGGGCAAAAGAAGAAATTTGACCTTATTTACCTCAGCAGCTCTTATTATTACCTTTAGTAATGTCACAATCAGCAATCAGCCATTTGCATATTTCATAAACATTATAAAATGAAATCATGTCTACATTCTCAGATCTGTCAGGTGTTTTTGTCATTGTTTCCATGGCTGCATAATGAGGTCATATTTTAGAAGCGTCCTTTTGTTTTCCTGTAATTTACTGGTGTTGAACCAAGTGTTATCTCAGAGAGTGTATGTGTGTGTGTGTGTGTGTGTGTGTGTGTGCCTTAAACCGGCTTTGCAACATTGTTAGTGCAAACAAGTTCTGCACCTTCTCTCCTCCCACAGATATGCGCATAAGTGCGACTCCTTCCACTCCGATCCATACTCCACCACTTCCTGCTCTTCTTCATGGGAAACAAAGTCTTTAGGGTCCATCAATGGGAGGATAACACCCCACCCGTTTATCCGTGGGATTAGGCGGTGCGTGTAGCGGGCCCTGGTGGAGCTGTGTGTACTCATGGATTTTACTGATGGGCTCCGTGGACAGTTCAGGAACTTTGCCAAGGATGAGTTTGAGGCAGACTGGACGAAGGTGGCCGAGTGCAGGTTCGGCCAGGTGTACCAGGTCAAGCACAAAGCCTGGCGGGAGAAATGTGTCCTGAAGTGCTTTCACCCGACGCTGTGTTCCAAAAGCTCCTACAGGTGGGCTCATTTTTTCATTTATTAGCATAAATGTGGTAAACTCATGCTGGATTTGAGGTTTTTAAGCTTTAAAATACCTTTTTCCCCACCCAGGAAAATAATAGAAGAGGTGTCCAAAGTAGCCGAACTCAAACTTAAACACGTTGTGACTGTCTATGGAGCGTGCAGCGAAGCCACCGCCCTGGTGATGGAGCACATGAGCAACGGGTCACTGAACAACCTGCTGGCCAGCCACACGCTGATGTGGCCAAAGAAGTTCCAGATGCTTTACGAGATCTCGATGGGCGTGAACTTCCTCCACAGCATGAAACCCACGATCTTACACCTCAACCTCAAGACGTCCAACGTCCTCCTGGACGATCACCTCCACGCAAAGGTGAGCCAAGGCCGCGATATGACCGTCTGAGGAGGTGTGTGACGAATGTTCTCCTTGGTTTTAAAACTAAGATTTCAGATTTTGCTCTGGTCCGCTGGGAAGAGGGAATGAGCAAGACATTATTCATGGAAAGCCTAACAGCTCGGGGAAACATAAGTTATATTCCTCCAGAGACCTTTATGCAGAGCTCTGATCCTCCAGGAACCGCCTCTGATGTTTACAGGTAACACTTCAGAGACCTTTTTTTTCCCTACTCGAAACTGCCTCATTTTAAATTTAACAGAGGTAGAAATTTCTGGGTTTTTCTCTTTGGCAGCTTTGCAATCATAATTTGGGAGATTCTGACACAACAGAAGCCATTCGCAGGTGAGACTCATTTCATTTTCATGAACTATTCACCAGGTTTTTTTTTTTTTGACTTTTTAGATCTTGTTTTTCCATCAGATTCCAGTGTGGTAATAAAAAACCCAGCACGCTTATTTTTCCACAGCGAACAGGCTCAGATTGTGGCTGCACCTTTCTGCAGCGCTGCAGAGAAAGAGATGATGGTGTTCGAGGTGTAAACAAGAACAAAATACAGCAGCAGGGTGAAGGACTTGACAAATGGGATCAACAGTAAAATAAGTTTTATATGAATAACCTTAAACCAGAAATACGCACAGTGTGCAGCACAGCCTTTATGTGAGGGTGGTCTGGACCCCTCCCTCCCCACCATCCTGTTTACTATGGCAACTAAGAACAGAGGTTTACACATATGTGTACCTTAGGAAAGCTTCACGTGGAGGGAATAAAACAGTAAAAAAAAAAAGCAAACAGCATAAAACAATATAAAATCAAATCCCACTGCTTGAGGCAGACCGAATGCAATATATTGTATTTTAATATCAAACATCTCTTTCCATCTTATGATGCACTGAAGTTTATTCCCTCACCCCTGTTTTTGGCTTAGAGAAAAGCCCTTTGGCTCTGGAGAATATTAGTGGCTGGCTCAGCCTGAGCTGGAGGTGATTACCTTATCTCCGTCTGCTGCTGGTGGCGAAGGGAAATGCACTGCGCTTGTTCGCCGTAATTGTTTTTGAGCAGCCTGGACTGAAAGAGCCTCCCATTATTCTCTGTCACAGGCACAATGTCTGCACTGGCGTATTTGCATAACCATGCTAACTATGTCAGGTCTTAAGGGTGAAACCTTTTACTGTCTGGTTTGATGTCCCTCGTGTTCGTCACCTCTCCTAATGTTCAATTCTATTTCATTTTTGTGACACGGTGTGGTGACGCCATTCCAGGGTGCAGCATGACCACGGTGCTGCTGCAGGTGTCGCAGGGGAGGCGGCCATGTTTGGAAATCATACCCGAGTGGAGGCCCAGCGAGTGCAATCAGATTATCTGCATGATGAAGCAATGCTGGGACCAGGAGCCCAGGAAGAGGCCGCAATTCTCAGGTGCAAATCACCGGGAAAAGTGCTTTTGGAGGGGCTAGTGTGCAAAACACAAGCATACGGCCTCATTCAGAAGGCCACTTCTGGCCAATGTGTTCAGTAAACTGTTAAAATTCTAATTGAATATGTCATTAAAAGTAAAAATGTACTGGTGAAAAAAAAAAAGCCTAGATGGCAAAAAAGCTCAGATGGAAGGTCATCGCACAATCCAAAAACTCCTAACTGGTTATTCTGCCACTCTCGGCTGCTAACGTTAGCAGCCGAGAGTGGTTATTCTGCCACTCTCGGCTGCTAATGTTAGGGCTTTGAATGGAAAAGTTCTGTCGTAAAGCACCAGACTAAACGCAATCAGACCAATTAAAAAATCCCTAGATTTATAGAACTTATGTGGTTTCATTGCTACCTGTGGTTTACTTTACTGGCAGACATCGTGAGGACAACACAAGCATTGTGTGAAGTCCTGAAAATCCCAGGATCAATACGGTGCCACAAATCCGACGAGGAGGGACAGAAATCGAATTACCCTTGGCTGGGTCCCACAATTAACGAGGTTAGCTCTGATCAAAAGTCGACTTTAGCATTCTCCAGCCTTTATGGGTGGCATAATGAGCAACTCTGCCAGCTTCAGATGAAAGGTCTGAAAACATTGCACAGGTGTGATCGCGGTCCTATGCTACGAGAAAAGGAAAATAAACCAACAACCCCTCCTCACCTTATTCCGTTTATGGAATCAGATCAGTTTTAAAATAACAAATACCAAGTGTGTTCAGAACCGAGGCCGAGGGTTCTTGGTCAGATCATTAGAATATCAAGGTGGAGGCGCCATTAACCTTTGCAAATGCAAATGTCACCGCTGTATTTTAGTTTCATTTTAATTAGCAAAAAATGTGCTCGCCACAAAATCCACAAACTTAGAGTGGTGTTAGAGAAGGCAAAGCGCTCACATGCACAAAGACACGCCAAAAAAATAGAGGCATGTGTTTATATATTTAAATTTCTGGAAAAAGCTTCCCTCAAGCATGTTAGCGGGATAACATTTCCAAATTAGCACTCCAGTTTAATTTGTTTAGCAGAAAAGCTGTCTGAAATTGGATTTGAATTTCTCCTCAGAGCCATGAACAGAGAAATGCTGTTGCTTTTTTAATTACTGGTGGTATTTTCTTCATTCTGTCTATAGAGAAATTGTTCAGAAACTGATTAATCTGGTGTGAGGATTAATGTCAGTCTTTTTTCTTTTTTCTTTTTCCTTTTAGATGACTTTGCCAGAGATTCCTGACCCTCTCTCAGGTAAACCGCTCTCATCTTTAAACAGCAACAAACAAATAAATGGATGGATACTCATGTCGCTACATCCATTTCCTCTGACATACTGAAAAGAAAAAAGCCTAAATCAACAAAATGTTAATTATAGTTGTGACTCCTCTGTAATTGTAATTTCCACTTCACTCCGCAGATGCGAAGCTGGGAAGAGAGAACGTTCTCTCGCTCCTCTCCGGAAAAGACTTTAGTAGTTTCCGGCAGTCCCTCAAGCGAGAGCAAATTCACACCGAGTACGCCGGTAAAAACAGCCTCCTCCACTACACGGTCACCAGCAGGGATGCGGCCAGCGTGGAGCACGTCCTGAACCTGGGCGCTGATGTCAACACCACCACGGTCAGAGGTTACACTCCACTTATTGTTGCCGTGTTACACAGGTACAAGTGGCGTTTGTTTTCGTTTTTTTCCCTTTTAATGGGTGGGTTGAGGATATGGCAAAAATTGTATGCTTATTCACCTTCTTACGGCGATTTCCAATGGCTTGATACCACTCCACATTTGTATAATGCATGAATGAATTAGTGCACAAAGAGCCCAGACGATGGTTGTCATGGCTCTCCTGACGGCCTGGAGGCTCTTCTGGTTGCCGACCAACCTCATGCTGATTTAGAGTCTCAGCACATTGAAATTAACATTTGAATGAAACCTTCCTTTTAACAGGCTTCATGACATAATCTCTTTGTTGCTGGAACGCGGCGCGGTTGTCAGCCATGGCGACGAGGATCAATGGACCGCGCTCCACTTTGCCGCTCAGAACGGTGATGACAGGACCGTCCGGCTCCTGCTGGACAAAGGGGCCACGGCGGACGCTCGGGAGAAAGCCGGTTGGATGCCCCTCCACCTGGCCTGCCAGAATGGCCACGAAGCGGTGGTGCGCCTGCTCCTCTCGCGCATGTCAGAGGGGGCCCCCCAAGAGCGGGAGGGGCATGGGAGGACGCCGCTGCACCTGGCCTGCGCCTACGGCCACTTGACCATCGCCAAACTCCTCCTCTCTCAGGGAGCCGACCCGAGCGCTACCGACGGTTCTTTCTTCACCCCACTCCACCTGTCGGCTGAGGAAGGCCACAACAGAGTCGTCAGACAGTTGCTGAAGAGCGGGGTGACTACAGACAGCGCCGACAGCAGGGGGTACACGCCCCTTCACCTGGCCGCCCTGAGGGGCCACACGGGTATATGCAGACAGCTGCTGTCCAGCCAGGCCAACCCGGATTGCGCAACCCTCCAGGGCTGGACGCCCATGCACCTGGCTGCCCTCAAGGGCAACGAAGCCATAGTGGTGCAGCTGGTGAGTCACGGCGGCAGCGCCAACGCCAAGAGCGAGAAAGGCTGGACGCCGCTGCACCTCGCCTGCCACCAGAGCGAGCCGGAAGTGGCGGCGGCGCTCCTGGCGGCCGCCGCCGACCCGGACACCAAGGAGGACGGCAAGGGGTGGTCGCCGCTGCACTTTGCGTGCAACAGCGTCAGTTTCCAGTGCGTGCTGCAGCTGATAGCGCATCGCGCGGACGTCAACGCGCTGAACTGCGGAGGGGCGGCGCCTTTGCACGTGGCCGTGCGGCACGGGTGCGTGCCCATCGTGGAGGCTCTGCTGCTGAACGGAGCGGACACAACTCTGCTGGACTCATCTGGATGCAGCGCCCTGGAAGTGGCCAGGAGGTGTGAAAAACTGGAAATAGTGCAACTACTGGAGAGTTAAAGACGGAAAAAAAAAGACACTGACTAATCGAGCTTTCCACATGACATATCAGCAGCGGCCTGAAACGATGTTCCTCCGACACGATAAGCACTGACCGTGGAGCCCCCTCCCCCATCAGTGTCGAGATTCTAATAGGAATTGTGATTCAGAAGCTAGTGATCCATCGCAGCCGGAATGAGCTGATGATACGCCCACAACAGGACAGGCTCCAGTCTCGACACCAATAAACATGGGGTGATTTAGTTCAGTAATTGAGCGTAATTAGGTGAAAATCCAGCCCCGTTTATCTCAGAGATGCAGCCCGAGTTGTACGTTTTAGTTTAAAAGGATCTTTTTTTATCACCAGACAGATTTAAATAATATTAAACACTATTATCATCTATTAGGTGCTTATTAAACTTGTAAATTATAGTTCTTTTGGATTTAGTTATATGCAATTCAAAGAGTT
Source organism: Arothron firmamentum (assembly GCA_016586285.1). Lineage (NCBI taxonomy): Eukaryota > Metazoa > Chordata > Actinopteri > Tetraodontiformes > Tetraodontidae > Arothron > Arothron firmamentum. The sequence goes on from BJFM01001055.1 coordinate 17,938, forward strand.
TTTAAGGGCTTATTTTAAGCTTTTTTTCATCAATGTTAAAGACTTTTTTTCTTTAAAGTCATGAAGAGAATTTCTTCCGGGGCTTTTAGTGTATAAAATGTAGCCAAAACGTGTGTTCAGAATCTGTATCAGGACATAATGTTGTTTTTATTCCAACCGTTACTTTGCCTTGAGATTATCTTTGAAAATGGTGACATTATAAAATATTGATGTGAAAGAAAAACGTTTGTGCAAATGGATAAAAAAAGAAGAAGTTATAATAAATAATAAAGATACACTTGTCCTGAACTTGAACAGTCAAACTTTCTAATTCAAGCTGATAAAAGATATTTTTTGCTCAGCGGTTAAATTTCAGAAAGAGTATTGTCGGCAGCCTCATTTATATTCACCTGAGTATCTCTCGTAATTATATTTCAGATTGCTGTAAGAGGCCAAATTAACTCTGATTATCACTCATTATTTGCACACCAAGAGAAACTCTGCGATGCTGCTCTCGTTTATTACACTGGAATCAAACGGATGAATTTGGCAGCTGATTTGGGTCGAGGGTTGTTCCGGGTCCTCATTTTCTCATTGTGCTGAGCCACATTAGATTTGGAAATGCACCACTTTAACCCTCCACAGGGCACCGGTTGAAAGACTTCTCCTTCCCCAGACCATCGTAAGAGGATATCAGGAAATTTTGCTCCATTTTTTTCACTTTTCAACAATTTTCAAACGTTTTGGGGGATTTAGGGCTGCCGCTGGCTGTTGTGTGGCCGCCTGGGAAGCAACCTGATATTCTGTGATTGGCTGGGAGAGATCTTTCGGGAGGAAGTGAACCAATGAGAAGCAGCGACGTAGAGCCCCATGCATTTTGGGTCTAACCGACCTCAAACGCAACAGCTTTTTGTAAATCCCAGTTACATTTAAACACCAGAGTAAAAACAGAACCCCAGACTCTGTATAGATTTTATAGCTCCGTGATGTCGTCGGTTTGGTCCTCTTCCAAGCATTCAGTCTAAAAGTGAACCAAAATCAAATCAAAGTGGGACATTTTCTGCCTAGTCAAGCCGAATCCCCCAGACTACCTCGGTGTGGAAGCATCCTCAAGTCTGCTAACGCTGTACTGGGAATAACACATGCCTTCATGTTCCCGTGAGCTCCTGGTTTGGCTTCAAAGCATTTATTTAAATTCAGATTTGTTTCAGTCATGAAAGCGACCACACACAGCCCTCATCCGTCTGTGGCGCCGTTGCGCGCCCCAACCGTGACCGGATGGCAGTGAAGTACTTTGAAATGCACCTAAGGCATCATGACAGAGGGACAAAAGACGGGTTCATGCATTTCAGATTAGGCAGCCTGATTTATAATTCAAACTCTCGCCTCCAAACGTGAACAAATGCCATATGTCTGCGCACTGGGTGAGCGTTTCTTTTATTTCACAGAGTTGTGGGGGTGAAACAGGATGAATGGCCAGCAGCGTTATCGTCTCAGGCATTGACTTTGACCCCCCGGAAGTGTTCAGTCATGACATTGTTCCATCGTCGCAGCGGCCTGAAAGAGTCAAAGTCACCTTTGTAGGAACATTAAATTGGGTTTAGACGCGAAAGATTTTCCATGCGGTTGGCCTTTATTAGTCTTTAATGGCGTGTGCACTGCAGTATTACTGAAAATGGAGGAGAAACTTGGAAAAGTCACTCTAAATACAGTCAGAAGCGTTTTCCTGTTGTGGATGAGCTGTTTAATCTCTTTATCTGATTTATTCCCAGCCCCTCTGTAGCGTTCAGCCAAATACACAGATGTTTGTCTTCGTATAGATGTTATTTAGTTGCTTTCAAAAGTCTGTCTGCGATCCCCAGCCGTCACATTGACGACAGGATGTAATCAGTCTACTCATGATATTTAGCGTCTTAGAGGAGGGCCATTATGTGCTTTCTGTGGCGCCTTAACTGGCAGGGCTAACCTCAGCAGCGATCCACACCCCCGCGGCATTAAGCAGCTTCCATCGAGCCGACACAGCTGTGCATCTCAATCCAGATGCGAGGCTCCACGCGGGCGTGCTGGATGTGCCTCTCTGCTCTGGCTGAGAGGACTGCTCCTTTTATTTTTTTAAAACTTTTACAGTGATTTTTCACCCGCGCTGTCTCTCAGCACCCCCAGACGAACGCCGCAGAGGTCAGGCCCTGAATCTCCAAAGGGGGGCTGCTTCATCAGCCGTTCAAGTGGCTGTTTTTTTCCCTCCTAAGTGAATATAGTTATAAGAGTCTGTTTGAGTTTAAACAAACCTGCATCAAAACAATAGATGGTTCTTATTAGGAAGGCGGGGGGGATTTTTTTTTTTTTTTAAAATGATGATTTATTCCTCTACAGAATGTTTCCTCAAAGCCATTAAACTATTCCAATTGAGTGGCCTTGTTTTCACCAAAGTGCACTTAATATCCCGTCCGCCTGCTCTCCTTGGTGTTGTCATGTTCTTCTGGAATGATTAATGGCGACTCTCGGCGTTATCTTCCAAGCACAGCGTGGAAATTTCACAGCACTTAGTTGCGTTGTACTGTTTGAACGCAGCATATTTGACACAGTGCAGCAGGCTCTCATTCAGGGTCTCAGTCTGTCTGTCTGGCTGTCTGTGGACGTGTGATGTCGTTCGGTGGGACACTTTCTCTGGCGGTGGCGTGATGATTAAGTTGAAATAGCGGCTAATTTGTTTTCTTGGCTCAACAGAAGTGCGACCACAAACTTTCTTCTTCTCTGTTTATTGACTTATAATGATGATCTGGTGGGCTTCAGGTCTCCAGGTATTGAGAAGACAACTTTATTTATAATGCAATTTACTGCATATTTAAGTGTTTTTCTTGTAGGTTTGATTGGTTGCATTAGTCAACCTAATTGAGCAAAGAAAGATGAGAACATTACTGACAAAGATGACGGTCTCTGCTCTGATTTAAATGACTTTGAAGCTGATTAATTGCATGGATTTAAATGTATTTAATGAATAAACCTGTTTTGATTATTCATCACTAAATAAGGTCCTCATCAGACAGGTTCTGACCATTTCAATTTAAATTTAAATATGACGGGACAGGAAACTATTCCATTTGTGCACCACGAGGGAACGTGTTCGCAGCCGCCACGCTGATGAAGTCACGCTCAGTGAGGAAAACTAGGCTTCAGTGTTATTTATGGTTTTTTTTATTTTTTATACATATCTCTATAATTATAATTACTAATAAAGGAAGAGCTTTGTTTTTTGTTGTTATTGTTGTGTCATAATCAATTTAATTTTATTGCTTCTTGTTTGTTTTGGTAATTTAACCTCTTTCAAGGTCATCTGTTTTTTTTTTGGTTTGTTTTTTTGAGGAATTGCTTTGAATTCCAGCACCATACCTTTACCCTTGGCCACAGTATGTGAAGAACAACCAAGAACTCTTAGATATGTATCAGTTTCATTTCCTCCTGTCTTCACCTTGTGCTTCCAATCTTGGAGAAAAACAATAAAAACAACATGAAGAACATTTGTTTGATATGTACCTTCTACCTACATTCCTGCCTTGTTTCGAACTCTGCATCTAATATTTTATTTTCTTGACCAAACTGTCTTATATGCGGGCCAGCCAGTGTAATTACTCTAAATCCTTTTCCTCCCCTCTGTGTTTACCACTAAACACTAATCAAGAGCCTGTGCAGCCTTGTAACATCTTATGTGTGAATGGAGGCTTAGAAATCAATGCTAAGATGCTACACGTGTACAATCATGCACATCATGCACATCATGCACATCATCATCATCATCATCATGCACATCATCATCATCATCATCATCATCATCATCATCATCATCATCATCATATGGAGCCTGCTGGGCTCCAAATTTCCACAAAGTGAGCTGTTGGGGGTTAAGTGACTTGTCAACTTATACGTGAGTGAACAGCTTGTTTGGTCGATCTGATAACACAGGAATGTGATCTTGATTTAAAATGTGGCTGAGCTGCAAGTGCATCACCGCGGTTGGTCCACGGAGGGTGAATGGAAACGATCTGAACCACAACCTGACTTCCCATTTTTCGTGGTATGAGTACAGAGAGAGCCTCCCGCTGGAGGAAAGCAGGGTAATAATTACTTAGTTATGGTGGAATGAAGAAATTCTGACTCAAAGTAAGCAGTGAGCCAACTCAAACAAGATTCAGATGAAAACAGCCTGTTTGTCTCCACGGAGCAGGTGCAGCGCCGCAGAGCGTCTCCAATAGCTGCCTGTGAGGACGGCAGGAGTGGGAAATAGAGGACATAAATGGACCGAAATTGAAAACCCAGAGAAGACGACGGAAAGGCCTCATCACGCCGAGAAAGTGATTACTACATCTGCAGCCGGAGAGTTCTCCAACCCCTCACGCTCACTCCCTGCACAATTAACAGCACCCCACGCCGCTCGCATACCAATCACTCGCTTGTCGGTTGATAGATTGCGTGAAGATTTAGATTGATATTCAGCCTATAGCCGCGTAAATAACTGCAAATTACTCAAATTACCTGTTCTCAGAGAAGCCCACTAAAAGAAAGAGAAGAGCCGGATGATTACAAACAGGAACCAAATCAGAGCTGCAGCAACAGGGCAAGAAAATGATGATGATGATTACGTCCAGCTTTAAGGATAAATATACATTATGACCAGCAGTTCTGACACCAACCTTCCTGCTTTTCTCCCATCACTACGGTGAATGAGAGCATTTAACACGTCGTCCTGGAGGGCGGATTTAAGCCACAGCCACAATAATCGCTTTACACAGGAATACTAGCAGGGGTTTAACGCATACATGCATGTGGATTTATGCATGTCGTCAGGGCTGGTTAAAAGCAGTCATTTCCATCAGAATTTATTCAAGGCTGACATTTGCTCTCTCGGGGGGGTTAGCAGCTCCATTTTTATGACTTATTGTATGTTTGAAAGCCAGAATTAAAGTGCTTTGTTTCATTTTGTAATAAAACTCGAAGGTGTACCAGGTTGTTGTTGTACTGTGATTACTTCAAAACAAAAGAGGAATGAAACGTTAATTAGTTTTACTTCATGTTTACGTCCCAATGAAATATGCATGAATCGACCATTTTGACCTACTTATTAAACATTTGTAAATATATTCCATGGAGCAACATCCAGACTTCCTGTGGAACCCTGAGGACACACCGATAACCTCCCTCTACGTGTTTCCATGCCACACTCTCCTCAAGGTTGCACCAAACTTTATAGCTTCGATTCATCAAGCAGAATTGCCAGGTTGTCCCAATAACGACACACCTCATCAGGACTCTGCAAATATGAAGGCGAAGTTGCGCAAGCGTGCAAAAATGACGACTCTATGAAGTTAATGTGAACCGTACAGGATGTTTGATTCATATACAGGCCTCGTGCCTAACTGTTGAGGCTGCTAATTAAAATGATTCACTAGCTCTTACGACTCAGACTTTCCAGCAGGGGATAGGGAAATTCTCCCAAGGGGATTTATTATGGAAATACAATTATATGTGTGTGTGTGACAGGACAACGGCAAATCCATATATAGCCGGGCGGCTATACATGGCTCCTACATGAATCCAGTAAATGATGCAGAAATGATTGCCTGCAAATGAAAGTAGAAAATGAAATGCATTCCCCTACAAATATTTAAGTAGCTTTCATAGCTCCTGGTGCGGGGGGAGAAACACCTCCAGTGAAACATGAGACACCATCAGATGCCTTAAAACGAACGTCCCCCCCCCCCCCCCCCCCCCCCC
>BJFM01001055.1:24210-47542 GCA_016586285.1 Arothron firmamentum
GCTTGAATTGATGGATCAAAAATAAGGATTTCCAGATGAATAATTACATTGTTAGTACTGTCAAAACTTGTGACTCTGCTAATCTAAATGTCTCTTTCTACATACACCAAAGTCCCAATCAGGTCAAAACCTCATAAAATGAATCAACCTGCTCCGACTTGTTCCCTCTGCCTGGATCCCAAGCAGCTTTAATAGCATGCATCTATCAGAGCTAGACAAACCATCAAGCATCATATCTGTCCTGAAAACGGGGCTGTCATTCACCAAGGTTCCCTTTTGAACCCCATTCTTTTTCATTACGCTGCCCTTGTGGCCAGTAAGGTAACATTTCCTTCCACTTGCATGTTGATGCATACTTTTCCTCCAAGACTCCGCTCGGTGGTATAAAATGTTTTTTCTTTTATTTTTTATCCAGTCCAGACTCTGGGCTCAGCTAAAGGTTTTGAGAGAATTATTAATGTTTTTATCATAGAGCAGGAAACAGTGATCATGTGACACCAGTGTTACATCAGTAACACCAGTGTGATTTTCCACACCAGAGTCATCTGTTTGGATTTCTAAGGTGTTTACTTCTACCGTAATAAATGGTTACTTTACTTTCCTCTGTGATGTCTTTTCCCAGTATTTGCCTTGGCCTCTTTCTTTTGTTATTTATTGATGTTTATTTTTTGTGTTGTGTTACATCTTATGTAATTTTACGTCATGTCGGTCATCTAAAGTTGTTTTTACGTCAACGTTATGTTGTGTGAGTAGGACCATGGACCACCTAAATCCTTTATTCATTCATTTTCATTACAAAAAAAAAAAAAAAAAGATATTAAACATGCTCAAAAGTAGCTCTGTGCATAAGAATTTATTAAAATTCCTAAATCTGGCTGCATGCATCATATTTATGACCCCAATAATAAGCTATTTCTAGAAAATTGCATGGACTGTAATTAGTTATGATCTATATCCCCCTTTGAAATGTATGAGAATAAACAGAAATGCAACCCAAAATATGACTACTAAAAATCCTCATAAAGCGTAAAAAGGAGACGAGCTTCCGCTGAATCAGTTTAGAATTTATTTCCACAATGAAAGACAAATGATCGATTAAACTGGACGTCCAGATGTGCTGCCTTGGTGCCGAGTCCTCAGACAATGTTTCAATGTTGGACTGTCTCTGATGTGGCTTTTTAGCTGCCACATAAATTAATAATGATGCCTAAATTGGGAAAACATAAATAAATAAATAACCTGCCACAGTAAAGAAAACACACGCCAGCTCAGCCAGGATGGGAGCTGTTCTGACATCAGTGTCCAAAGCTTTAATCTTTAATGTACTCAGTGAATGAAATGAACTTATCTGGGTTTAAAATGTCTATTTTTTCCCCTTTATATAAGTCCTGGAAATGCCGCAGTATTGCCGATAATCATGGCCGAAGCTGGAGATGCCCTCACTATAACGTCACTTATAAATACCCACATACTTCACGGTATCACTGGACTGCAATTATTTCCTTTCTGGTAAGTTTGCCCCATTCGAACACAGCAAAGACCCCCGGGAGCTGCTTCAGGGGGTGGGAGAGGTCATTAAGTCTGCCTCTGCAACACTGCTAGCAATTAGGCCCAGTAAACATTAGCCCAGCCGCGAGAGCGGAGTGAGATGGCACCTGAACTCAGTGGAGCTGGATCTGTGTGCGTGTGTGCGCACACGACAAACACTGATATACGTCAGGCACCTGGCAGTGTCTCATAACATCATTTATTAATTTATTCTTTAACATACATTTCATGAGAAGTCAAGGGGAGGAACAGTGTAGCATGCACCACATTTCTGTAGCAGGCATATGATCACATTTAATGCGTTAAGAAAAACTGTACAGCAAATAGCGGTAAGATCAATATATTATTTTTTCATTTATAAAATTGAAAATATGTACAGGATATAGCAACACTATACAGCAATTAAAGCCTCTCATGTTGAGAGCACACACACAAACACACGCACACACACACACACACACACACACACAAGCTCGCACACCAATTTTTTTAGCCTCGATAAATTTTAAGATTAAAAGCTCACATAATTGTTTTAACACTGCAATAAACACTGACTCGATATATAACATCTGAAAGATATTTTCATTATGGAAACATAAAAATACACGCACAATAAAAAGGCATTTGCATGTGTCATTTACACAGATGGCTCCTTATGTGGCAAGCACAATTATTTTGGAGAACAATGTTGGACTTTACCTCATGAAACGGGGGTGTTGGTACAGACTTTCCTAGTTTTACATTCACTGATTTGAAAAACTCCACACAAGAAAATGATATTCACACAGCCACAGACAGCCAACATGGCTTCCAAAAACAAAAACAAAAAACAAACAAACAAAAAAAAAAGGGGGCGTCTCGTCAGTCAGTTCTGCCTCTTCGGAAAAGCATCTTTTCGCCGCCTGGTGCATTTTCCTAAACAGGATGAGGTATTGGCGTTTTAGCAGTGCAAAATCTTAATGAACGCCTTCCTGAACTCCACGTTGAAGGTGGTGTAAATGATGGGATTCACGGCGCTGTTTACGTAGCCCAGCCAAGTGAAGGCATTGTACATCTCAGCGGGGACCTTGCATCTTGTGCAGTGGGTGTTCAGGATATGGGTAATGAAAAATGGCAGCCAGCATATGATGAACACACCTGAGGGGGAGAGAAGAAGAGAAGCAAAGGATTACAGAAGGAAGATGGGTGAAGAGGGGCTGTGAACACACATTGTTTTTAACAAAACTGCTGATTGGTCGATTATGACAGGCTTCCCGAGCCTGGGATGATCTGTTTTGGGGTTTTAGTCTCCTGATTGTTCTGGTTGTTCTCTTTCACCTGCCGTCTCCGACTCCCTCGTGTAAAGTTCCTGTGCATCTTGCAGATGCCGTCTGCCTGTATTCAGCTTGTAAATCTTTCGCTCCTACTGTGTCCCTCCTTCTCCTCCTCCTCCTCATGTCTAATATCAGTTCCTGAGTGTAGTTCTTTGGTGTCTCTCGAGGCCGCTTTTCCCTGTTTTTTTTAAGGATTGTTTTAGCCATATTAGAGCTCATTTTTCAATTATAAATTCAATTTTAAATTTTGTTGTAATGAAACTTTTTGTTGCATTAAATGTTGTGTAGTGTAACTGTTTCCGTACAGAAAACTGAGGCCGACCTAAATGCGCGTCTAAAATGCAACCAGCGCATCTTGATTATTGCCTTTTGTTGCATCACGCTCGGCTTGGTTTCCCAACCCTCTTCTGAGACTTGTCAAAATAAATGAAAGTGAAAAACGCACGCAGGCTAAAGAGGACCCAAGACGGCTGCTGAAAGAGGCAGCTTGTGGTGAATCATAAAAGAAACAAATATTTAGATTTCAGGGGATTGATCACAGCCCCCCCTAAGAGATTTGGAATCGTCTCATTTGCATGTTCAGACTGTAGTTGATAATAAAATTACTGTTTATCCTCACAGGCAGCAACAGTTTTTTTTTTTTTAAAGGAAGGAGGGACGAGGGCGCAGACTTACCGAGGACAATGGCTAACATTTGAGTGGCCTTCTTCTCCTTGTGCTGGGAGATCTTCCTCTTACTCATGGTCTTCAGGGAGGTCTGAGTCTTGCCGTTGCGTAGGGCCACAACAGGAGCCGGGTTCCCCTGAGCCTCCTTGGCCGGATCCCCGTTATTCTCTGTCCTGTGGCCCTCCTCGGGGGGCGTCGGGGGCGAAGACGTAGGGCTGGCGTTGGCTTTGGTAGACATCAGGAGCTGGCGGCTGGTGGCTGGAGTGTCTCCGAGGGCGTGCTGCGGCTGTGGCAGCTGCTGTTTGGGGCTGCCGCAGCTGTAGTTCAGTTCATCCAGCTCCAGGCCTTCTCCGTCGTTCAAGCCGTCTTTAATAAATATCTGCGACCATTGCAAATTGGATTACAGTTAATTTAGTTCAACGAATTTCCCATTTGAAGTGATTTCCCATGAGTTTACCGGACAATAAAGATCGTTCAGGATTTCGATTAATCTCGTCTTTGGTGAACTCTATCCACACAGGAATGCATACATTTATATATTTTCTTGATATTTTGGTAATAGGTCGCTTCTTTATATTGTACAAAAAGGTCAAATCAATTGGATTATAACTGAATAAGCATGCATTAACTACAGAATCACTGTAGCTGTCTTAATAATGCATTTCTTCAACAGGGTGGGAATTTGGTGCTAATGTGAAGCAATCGTAAGTTGTTAGTGTGTAATTACGTGTAAATGTGACATGACTACGCTGTATCAAACATGGCATTAGGCACACGTTAACAACACATGCAACCTGGTTACTGTCGTCTGTGACTCATTGAAGTGGATGCAAACAACAACACTCATCTGAGATAATCCACTTTGTGCACCAGTGTCCATTCCAGCTAATACTCCAGATACGACGCAAACGTGAACAATAATCACCCGAGTCTGTCTGACGCTCTGGATCAGTGGAAACAGCATGAGCCAGGTGTAGTTCTAGTTGTTTGACCTGAACTCTCCTGACTTGACTTTGGATAGCGGTGATGCTAATTATACTTTGGTGCTCCTGGGAGCCTGGGCTCCACCACCATGACGACGGCACGTGGTTGCCGTGCAGCTGTCTCTGTCTGCCACGCACTTCGCATGTGCAGGGGCTGCAAAGATTATCTGAAGGTATGGCTCTAAAGTTTAGCAGCAGTTGTAGGTGGCTTGGGTAGTGGCTCCTGTGGAGCTCAGAATGCATCGTGGACACCTTTCTGTCATGCACAAGGGCCTCTGATGCGCTGTCAGGAAGCCCACCTCCACCTCTCCTTCTGTTCTTCCAGCACGCCGGCATGCAAATAAACTTCATGCTCTCTCAGACGCGTCACAACAAATGCTGAGGTCTCTGGCAGCTTGGGGCTCACCCGTCGAGGGGCTCGAATAACCTAGAATCTCCTGACCGTGTTGCGACTTCACTCTTATCTAACCTCAGCGCTGTTGGGAGATTGTCTGAATACTTCAGGCACATTTGCAGCCCAGCGTGAGCTCAAACCCATCTAAACCTGAGAGAGCAATCAGTTTGTTGTCCATCTGCCTGGTTTATTGCTCCTGTCTGCTCCAAAGCCACCCAAGCATCCTCCTCTGGCTGACTGAGATCTGATCTGTGTTTCTGGAGCATGAATGCAGCACAGTAGGGGCTGCATGTGCTTCCATACGGGAGCACTTGCCATTCACAAATGCTGTGCGCTGCGCCTCTATTCAGGTCTCCCCACATAAATTTGCGCTTTCTCTTCAGGCAGCAACTGTACCTGATGAAACATCCATGTAATGCCACTGCTCGCACCTGCGGCGCTTCCTGAATCTGAGCAGGAAACATATCAGCCTGGATGTCAGCGTGGGCGAAGGCAGCCGTAACTCATTCCAGTCCTCACCCTTGTAGGTGTGGAAGCAGTTAAAAACCACTCTGCGCGCTCGCCATTGCGGCTCGCTGATGCGGAACCGCACTAGTGTGAAGAATTCAGCCACACCTCAGGCCTCTCACACCGTCCACCTTCACCCTCACCATCCTGGTTTCCATCATTACTGGGCGCGCCTCGACCGTGTCACTGCTTTCCACTCTCGGGGAGCAGACAGCAGGAGAGAATCCAATCGATGTTCCGCAAAAGAACAACCGCAAACACTGATGCATGCACAACAAAAGCGATTTGACAACAATGGCTCCGATTGGCAGCTAGCACAAACCGCGAACAATCAGAGATCTTCAGCACAAAATGAGTAACTACAGGAAAGATAGTTGGAAATCTACTGTCAGGTTTTGAGTTAGCCTCTCTGAACCAAATAAGCAAATGTGCCCCCTGACACTGTGAACACGTCAGCTTGGCACATCACACTAGCAAAACTAGCAAGAGTGAAAGTGAGTTTAAAAAGGCTGTTAAAAAAAAGAGAAGCACTCACCACTTTCTTCTTGTTGACAGGAAAACTCCCATTAGACTTAACAATCATGGTGCACAACCTCACATCCTCTGGATGAGTGCACTTATCCTGAGGTTTAAGGAAAAAAAACAAAAAAAAGTGGCGTCAGGCAAGGGCAGGTTGCAAAGTCAAAAGCGCAGCTGACGAACGGGCACGCTAAAAAAAGGTCCCCGATGTCTTGCGGGGTCAAATGAGGCTGCGCCAGGCCTTGGAACATGAACAGCTCCCAACACAGTGCGCTAACACAAGACTGTAATTTCCCCAAGGTCACACAAGTTCTTAGCAATGAGTGTTCGACAGTTAAAAGTGCTGATTTCAAACTGCGGGAAAACTGCACACACAAAAACTTGACATCAACCATTAATCCAGACTTATGAGCCACGATGCTGCTCTGCTGGGAAAGAAAAGAAAACCAAACCATCATATTGATGACTGTCTTTTATTTAACGTTATCGCTCCTTTCTCTTTTCACCCTGTTGTGTTTGCTCTGGTTCGGTTCATAATTCTGGACAAATAATCTGTCAGGACGCTCTAGGTGAAGACGCGATCAGTGGAAGTCCAATAAACTGACACTTTTGGACTTAATCAGGTTGTGTTTGGGCGACTGGGTTTGACGCTTCTGTTTACATTCCCACCCCATTAGGTTTTTATGGGCTGCAGTTGATGCTATCCTTTCCTGGACCTACATTTACATTCACACACACACATACCCATGCACCAAGCCCAAACGTGCGTGGACTTGAGTAATTCACGACGTCGTCTCTGGAGCGTTTTACTTGGTTTCATGTGCGCGTCACGTAGCGTTAGATACTGTTCCGGTGAAATCAAAGCGCACAAAAGCAGAAAGGTTGTTTGCCTTGTTGTTGTTGTTGACAGCTTTCTTTTACTGCGACATGCCGATTAAAATTGGTCTTCTAAGTAGAGCTGTTTGTCGAGTCAGTTTAGATAATAGGAGCAGGAACGCGCAACGATTGCTTCATGTGCAGCTGAGCCTTGACCTTTTTTACTTATTGTGCGCTGCATTGTGTTTTTCAGTGAAAATCAATCACCTTCCTGTCTGCCTTTGGCCCTTTGTTAGGTAACACAATGCCAAAAGAACTCCAACCGGCTTGAGAATGTTATCGATTAAAGCCTTCATGAAGAAATGAAACTGAGAACGTGGAGAACAAAGATAAGTGCGCTGTTCTGTTCTGTGCTGATATGATTCAGATATTTAAATTCAGTCAGAGGACATTTTCTCTGCAGTGAGGGTGCTCCAGGCTTCCCTGGTAGGACCCAGAGAGGAGAGGAACTTTCTCTCCGTCCGATGTGGGGCAGGAACTGACCTTCAGCGAAGTGGGGACGTCAGGATCAGCGGCCTGGCTGAGCCGCTGCTTGGGTTTGGTGTTCACGCGTTTCCTGCGCTTCCTCAGGACCACGTAAATTTGTACGTACACCAACAGGGTGATGATGAAGGGAGCATAGAAGGACACGATGGAGGAGTACACCACGAAGGCAGGATTGGCGATGACACACAGGGACTCGTCACGAGTTGCTGTGAAGAGGGCGGATAAACATTTAAAGTGCATCTTTTCTTACATCAATACATAAAATTTAAATAAAAAACATATATTTATCAGGTTTGTAAGCAGTTTTTTTTAATTATTCATTTTTGACCATTATTTCTTAATCATGTTCCCAAAGGACCTCTTCTTTTCCAACATTTTGATGGTTCCTGCATATCATCACACAAACACGTTAACTCGGCTTTTTCCGCTGCTTTTCACTGGTCGGAAGGGCTCGTTCTTGGAGGAGATCTCAACCAAAGGCTGGAATCCCTACTGGATTGACCTTAAAGGGATGAGCTGAAGCTCAAAAGTGACAGATTGTGAGCCGGTCAGCAGAGACTTTGTAACTGGGCACCAGAGGACCTGGACTTTATGGACTGCTAATCAGTCCATAAACACAGATTTTAACAGAAATAATGCCTCTGGAGACATCAGGTGTAGATGTGTGTTTGCAGTGCTAGAAGTACACTCGAGTGTACAGTGAATGCATCACAAAACAAAATCTGCAGAGACATTTGCAAATCTCTCTCTCACCTGTGTTATTTAGGCCAAACAACAGGGGACACGATATGGCGAAAGACAGCACCCACACCACGGAGATCATGACTGTGACCCGTCTCCTGGAGCTGTAACGAGTGTTGTACAGCATCGGCATGGCAACTGCCGTGTAACTGTGGAGGAGGGAAGAGAGCAATACTAAGAATTAGACCAAAAGAAATAGCAATACAGGAAAAATACACCTGAAATAACTGTACTGTTATGCATGCTTTACATCCAGAGTTAGAGTTCCCGAGTGATTAAAACCAGGAACTGAACCAGAACCCACGGCCAGAACCCACGGCAAGACGTTTGCGAGGACAAGGAAAATACATGTTTCACTGATTACACGTACTTCGGTCCACGTGCTGTGGATGTACGACCAAGTGCACATCCAGTCCGACTGGGGGCTGGATGTGCACTTGGTTGCACAGAGGTCGCACGGCTGAATTTAAGGCAAGAGGAGCTACGACAACAGAGTGTCTCCTGGGGAAGCACTGCTTCTGGCTTCAGCTAGTGATGACACCCTTGCTGAAAAAGTAAATTGAAATAACTGAACCAACTCTTCATCCTTTGTTCGGACAGTCAAAGCAAAGAATTGTAATATTATGATGAAAGCGGGTGTTGTTTTAGTGTGTGTTAACGCGGTTCACTTGAATAAGTATAATGAGCATAACCTTTTCACAGTTTCATTATAAGCAGCATTTTACTAAAAATGTGTCCTCATCAAGCGTCTCCATATTTTTCACACATTGACGCCCGCGCAGAACAGGACAAGTAATACACATAAAAAGCCTCCAGCCTTTCTCGCATGTTTTTAACTCTACAAATTCAAGAGCTTTAAGCTGAGTGAAAACTTACAAACATTTGACTGGTATGAAACGGGTCAAAAGGACTTCTTGATGTTTGGAGCTTGGAACTTTTCTAAATCATCACCGGCAGCACAAAGAACACGGTCCTGACCCACTTTTCACAGTCTGTGCAGGCCAGGGACCCATGAATAACATGGAAATATTAAATGTGTTGCTTATTGCTTTACGGAACACGTAATCAGGCTTTTCCTCACACGGGGGAGAGATATGCCTCCCGATTCAATCACTTTGGCACCAGGTAAACTGTGACCATTGTGAATATTTATGTCGCTTGTGGATGTCAGATGGAAATCCAGTCAAGCGGAAAATCAAGTGCAATGAAATCAAGGCGGAAATGTGGGAAGTTTCTTCCACGGCTCATTTAGAAAAGCAGCTTTCAAGCCTTCTCCACATGTTCTGCTTGTAACAATAATTCCTTTTACTCTCTGCTTTGAGTTTGAGCTTTACAGGCCCTTCAGACGTGACCAAGGCACTGCCATTAATCATTCCTGTGTTTATTTTTGGATACGGTGATGAATGCGGGACAAGAGCGTCTTGTGAAAAAAATACAGGTGTTTGGTGTCTTAAAGAGATGTGTATTTTCTATATTTCTGTGCCATACACAGCATTAATGGTGCTAAAACTGCTTTTTTTCTCTATGTATTGGACATCTTCTGAATAACTAAGCCACTCAGGCATACAGGCCTAAACAGCAAACACAGACAACATGCAAATCCCCCACAAGAGAGCTGAAGCAGTGAAAAAAAAAGATATTTTAAATTAATGATATGCTTGAAATGTCCACCGATTCCCTTATTAATCTGTGTGGCGGCAGTCATTTTGAAATTGACATCCAAAACGAGATTTTTATCAAGGATCTGACAAATCAGGTTCAAAAGGCTACACAGCAAATTAGCCTTCCAGCAAATTGATTTGTTCAGCTGCATTATTGCGTTGATTGATTTGCAGGTTTCACCACTTCGGCTGGAAAAGGCTGCAGATTCATCACTCGAGAGTGAAGACAAGGAAAATACAGCAAGAAAAGGTGTTTATGCTTTTATTACCAGGCTAATCAGGGATGATATTAATGTTAAAAAACTGGTCGTGCAAACCAAGAAAGCATTTAATGTGTAGCTAGATGTGTATAAAAAAAGGCTCTCAGGTTATGTGTCTACATGAGCGCCTCGACTCTTGTGCAATTTAAGGGTAGCAGCTCTCCACTGTTATTCAGAAGATAAAGACTTCCATTAAAAAATCCATGCAGGAAGCATGACAGGGAGGACAAACAACCTGTGAACTCACCGATCAATGCTGATGGCGCAGAGATTGAGGATGCTGGCAGTACACATCATCACATCCAGAGTGACAAAGATGTCACAGTGGATCTTGCTAAAGCGCCACTCTCCCACCACCTAAGAGAGAAAAACACCATCAAATGGCAGCTTACAGTGACACTCAACACAGCACTCGCCGTCCTTCCCCCAGATAAAGCAGCATTATTTATATATTTTCTTGTCTGTTATCGGGAACCGTTGTCTGTCAGGAGAGTGTGACTCTGTGTGACACCAGGTGTAGATGTGTGTTTGCAGTGCTAGAAGTACACTCGAGTGAGGCAGCTGCAGGAATTTCGCCTGATGCTGCTGCAGGCAGCAGCCATCATGTTTTTAATTTAGCTACACATACCCCCCCCCCACCCCCACCCAAAATGACAGCAGCAACAAATAACCTGATTTAAATTCGGTGACAAATTGTATTTCAGGGTAAATGCAGGCTTTGTCAGTATTCTCGGTTCTTTGAATCAGCACCTTTGTGACGCCACATGACGTCACTGTCACCAGCGCGAGTGTGAACACAGCTGATTAACACCAACCGCCATCAACGCCGACTCAGGTCTGCAGCTGAAGTCCCGACTCGGACGCATTCGTCTCCCTCTGTTTCTGTCTCATGCTGTCAGTCCCCATGATGGAAGATCATCAGTGATGCTCTGACACATCCACCAGCACCCACTCTGTCTCACAAAGCCTACGCCCACCCCCACCTCGCTTGAGATTTGAGGCTCATGTGAGGCTGCTGGGTGACGAGTTCAACGCCGCACAGGTCTGTCCATGTTGGGAGGAAACGCTATTAATTCAGAGTAAATTGTCTTGAACAGCCGAAATCTGCAGAACTTATACTCAGAGTGAGATATTCACATGTTCCTTCTCCTTTTACTCTCTTTTCCCCCCTCTTTTAGGTTGAATTTTGTATTACAGTTC
The DNA here is from genome assembly GCA_016586285.1 of Arothron firmamentum. Lineage (NCBI taxonomy): Eukaryota > Metazoa > Chordata > Actinopteri > Tetraodontiformes > Tetraodontidae > Arothron > Arothron firmamentum. Next base: position 35,365 of record BJFM01001055.1, read on the forward strand.
TTCTGCAAAATCAAGCTTTTACACCTTGTTTAAATTCTGATTACCTTTGCAGAGGTGTTTAAAAATACATAATTTGCTTGAAATGGTTTAAAACCCACACCAGCATGCTTCCACAACCATTACTGTTACTATTTTTACTGATATTAACCCTATTTTAACATCATTTTCGGTAATATTCATGGCAGAAAATACATTTTACCCAAATTTTGCTTTGGTGGTGGTGGTGGTGGTGGTGGTGGGGGGGGGTCTCAGAACCCTCACTCATGCAGGAAAAGTTAACATTCTAATAATCCATGTTGTATGTGGGCCTTTGGCTGTATTTTATCTGTGTTTAATTCATGGTGAAGCCTGAGTAAACGAACACTTTATCATCCATTATCATCATATATCTGCTCAACAAGACGGACGGGACTATGATACAGATAATATTCCCATGCTGCCCTCGGTTTGCTGTTTATCTCAAATTTTTGGTTAAAGGATCCCGAGTTCCTCATCTTTTAAAATATTGTTGCTCTGAAGATCGGTCATGCCTGTCAGGAAGCCGAGGCTGCGGTATTTAATCTTAATTCAGCATTTAATGCTAAAGGGCAACTTTGTTCACATTATGACATGCTCTTTACGTCACGGCTGCAGTTTGGAAAAAAACCCTTTTTTTTTTTAAAGTTTATTCTCCACGAACCACCCTTTGCTTTTACACTGTTGGCAAATACTGTATATGAAGCCTAATGATGTTAAATAGATTTTTAATATGTTAATCAGGGGTAATTTCCTGTCTGATGGTCTCCCATTGAATCCTCGGACTCATTTGAGCATCTCGCTGTAATCAATTCCAATGATCTTAATGAAATAATAGCTGAGAGTCGTTTTTATAAGAAATACAAACGTGTCTAAAATTAGCAGGCAAACATCCACAATTACACTGAATCCATAATATTCTTCTCACATTACTGGAAAGCCCAGTCAGACGCTTGACTTTTACTCGGTAAATATGAAAATTGACCCGTGGTCACGGATGGACGTGCAGCGTGAGCAGCTGTAGCTATCGATCTGCATGGCTTTCTCTCGCTTGTCGCAATATTTCTCTTCCAGATGGAAATTCCTTCAACTGCGGGCCACGACGGCAGATATGAAGTTCAGAGCTGACATGTCAGTTATGTTTGTGTTATGTTTGCATTGATGCAGCCGTCATGGATCTATTAATCAGCTGAAAGAAATGAATTTTAGACATTTTCTTGGCGCATATAATAAATATAAATATGGAAATCTACTGCAGATGGGCCTGGAATAAAGCAACTCCTGTCAAAGTGGTCATTCGGGGGTGACAGATTGGCTCCTGCTGCAGCGCAGCAACAACGGATTTATACGCTGCAATCTGATAATTATCATAATTCACCCGGACTAGGGACAATTAGAGTGCCCATAGGTGGAGACTGCTGCCTGACCTTAAGAGCTGTGATCAGGAATAAAGTGGGCAAATAGACTGAAGGAATCAACAGCAGTCAGGGGATGAAGGTTTTCCGTCTGTTGTTGATCTGCAGGACTGGAAAACTGTTCTGTGTCGAGCTGCATTCGTCCGGAACTCTTCAAAGAAGTCGTCGCAACCGTCTGAGCTGAGCAGAAACATGCAAAGCGCAGTTGTTTTTACTGTGGTGTCATTTCTTCCCGACAGTCATAAAGGTTCACCCAGAGCCCATCACACACGTAAAGGTTGAGGACACATGGATGTTCGTGCTGTTGCCACGATCCATGGCAACCAGCGCATCAAGGCTGTGTTCATATGTAGAGTGCACTAAAAATCCTTCTGATGCCAGTTTGTCTGCACTTTGTTGTGGTACTTCTTTTTAAAAAAAAAAAAAAAAAAATGTTTTCCTTGAAATGCTACAAAAAAAATATGCTTTTTTTTTTTTTTGAAAAGTATGCTTTTTTTGTAGTGGGGAAAAAAAATAACACCCTTAACAACACATATTCATGTGTCGCCTTATTGTGCCATCATTTTTTCTTTTCTTTTTTCTCTGCTCAGGAATAAAGACAGAAAAGAGGTACATACTTAGAAATAGTCTCAGCTCCACACCTCCTTGGTGTTACTTCTTTTCTAGTATGAATAAAGTGCGAACGTATGTGTTTGTGTTCTTGTATTTGTTCCATACTGAGCACCAAAATCCGCATTCTACTAGCGAAGTGAGGACATTTTTGCATAGTTTAGCTGTTCTCCACCATTTCAAAAGACTGTTTGGGGGTTAAGACATTAGAGGTTAAATTTGGGTTTAGGCCAGGGTTATGTTAAGGGTCAGGGGCCTGTTGGGATGGTTGGGCTGAGTGTGTGAAAGTGATCATGTGTGCACTTTGCTACCTCCAAGTAAACAACCCAGGGCATCACCAGCGTGGCCAACAGGAGGTCGGCGACAGCCAGGCTGACTATCAGGTAGTTGGTGGTGGTCTGCAGGGCCTTCTCCCTGGACACGGCCATGCACACCAGCACGTTGCCAAAGACAATGACAAAGATGAGCAGGGTGAGCAGCATGGCGTAGTAGTTGTATGGGTGGTTCTGGTCTTTAGTCGTCTCATTGGAGCTCCACGTCCCATTATCGAAGAGGCTGTCATTGTAGGCATACTGAGTAAAGACATCCATTAGCTGTGAGTGATGACGGCCAAGAACGGGCCCTGCAGAACCGAACACAAGGACAGAGAGGGGTTAAAACTAGCATGGCTGTTTGGATGCTGTTTTACAGATAGCAATAACAGGAATTTGGGTGTTTCATTCACGCCGCTGCAGTCGATAGCAGGAACAGTGTAAATTTGTTTTGCGCTGCTGCTGAGGTGATCTCTACAGACGGAACGCTGCAATACCGTCAAGACGTGAAAGAATCACGCTGATGCTGTGCACGCAGAGTGCCACGGGATCTGTCCACGGGATCTGTCGCTGTGTCAGTACTTCAACAGCATCACTGTGGAGCGGGCTGATCAGCAGGAACGTAGGCTACATGTGATGATAATCAGACATTATCTCCTGATGAGGCTAAATTGCACATGACGGGGATGACATAAACTACATACACTCGTTGTCTCATCACACCCAGATGTGGTCTATTATTAGCATTGTTGATAATCTGGTTGTCAATTTAAATTTAAAACCACTTTATGGTCACATTTAAGCATTATATATGTATATATATTATAATATAAAAGCCGTCTATATGCCACTGTGGAAGCTGATGAAAACAATTTGCCCAACCAATTATCATTTTTCTCAAGGGTGCTCAGTTTTATTACACTTTTAATAACTTCACTGGATTCTGTTTCAAGAGGTTAATTTAAATTTTTTCACATAGGTACGTGTCTTATATATATATATATATATATATATATATACATATGCAACTTCCCTGTGCGGTCTTTCCCTGACTCTATTTCCTCCCACAGAGGTCTTTGATATGAGTCGGAGACAAATTTACATTTCCACCTGCAGGCAGGTCGGCGGACGCTATCCCACCGTGGTGCCCCCGCAGAGCCATGGCCAGGTGCTGGGGGGGGGGCATCAAAAAAAGCAAACAAGAACAGTTTTTGACTGCTCAACCCAGCAGTTTCCGTGCCGAGAACGCGCGAGAACAGTGGAGCTGTCTTTTTCTGATGGACAGGCCCCTAATTAGCGGCATTGTGCTGTAAAAAAAGAAGCCTCTCAGAACAGACTTGATGTGTCTTTTGTGTATCAGTGATGGCAGAAAAACTGTAACAGAGCAATCTAGGGACTGTGGCGCACTAGGTGGAGGGTGTATAACGAGAAATCCAAATAAATATGCTTAAAAAAAGAATAGTCATTGCAAATTGGTAAAAGTGTTGATAATTGCTGTAGATAACAAAAGTGTTACACAATAAAATGTGTAAAACAGACTTTAACTGTGGTGATATTTAAACATGATCATCATCAAAGAGGTTTTATACATTCTGCAACCGCCGACATTAATGTCAGTTAATGCAATGGATGATTCTCTCACCAAATGAATATACTTGAAACCTCCTGCTGCAAAGATCAGCCTCCACGCTGATGTGCTGCTAGATCATCTGACCGCAGACAGGAAACTGAACGAGTCCTCGTCTTTAGGTTGAAGTGATGACGCTCAAGCAATGTGAGGGTCATCTCTGCTCATTCCGTTAGCTTGCAGCGCTGCGTGTGAGCCGCAACAGAAGCGCACAGTGAAATCTCTGACATCGCATGCCGCTACCCAAAGACTTAATAAAGAAATTCTCTCCAGCTGCATCAGTTCGATTATATTTTTTGTACCATCTGTTTGCTACAGCTCTGATTTTGCTGTCAGGGGTCACCAGCATGCGGATCCAGGTAAAATAAAGCTAAATAGAGATAATGTTGTGACACACAAAGCACAGTTGGAGTAAAAGACCCGGTGCCCTTGAAGGAGTAAAGGACTTAGGCTCACAGAGTTGGTCAGGGAAGCGCAATGTCGACTTACATCAGCGTTGAGCCCAGCAGACAGCTTAATTGATGACAAAAGTTACCGGAGGAGGGCAGAAGAAAGCCTCAGCGTGCACACAAAAGAGACACAGAGGAAACAGCAGGAGGAGAGAGAAGACAAGGAGGAAGGGCACTCCTGTAAAGATGCAAGCATCGCTCTGAGGCAGCGCTCTCCGTGTTCGCCCCGTAGATGCCCTACGCTGTCTCATCCCATTTGCTTGCCCACTCTGCTTCCTCCTTTACTGTACTTCTGACTGCTGGAACTAGTCGACCTGCTGGTGCAAGCACAAAAGTGCAATTCTCACATGTCTCTCATTCCTTCCATTTTTGTTTTTTTCACTGTTTAAAGACAAAACCCAGGTTTAATAAAGCGTCTCAATCCACATTCGGAGGGCAGAAGGGCAGGGTGTCGAGCAGTATCCCCCATGTCCATATTTAAAAATGCTTTTTTAGATTCTGAAGACAGCAGTGAAAAACATCACTTTATCTTCGACAGAATGCAAAATGAGAAATTTGGCGTTGGTGTTTTGTCTAATCTTCATGGATTCCCTTTGTTGTTTTAATGAACAATGGCTGTTCTATTGAATGCGTGCTTGTCTGGAAGAGTCTGCAGACATGTTGTCAGGCCGATAATGGTGTTTTGGTAATTAGTGTTTGCTTGTGTATTTGTGAAGCTCTTGCAACACGTTTCTGACTCAGCAGAGTAATCAAATTTGGTTTAAAAGTTGCCCCACATGAACCGTCTGCCAAAACAGAGCATTCTGTTGTGACGTGTTTTAAAGTTCAGTTTTCTGTTATCTCGGATAGAACCCAGTTTCTCATCTGCAGGCACGTATAACTTTGTGGACACGTTGCCATTAGTCAGAAACTTATCTGGCTGGTTGTCCTTTGAAGTGCTCCTCCTGCTGTGCTATACGCCAGTGCAGGAGAGAGAACGCTCACTCCTGCTTCCCTTATAATTTCAAGAATCTCCTTTTTTTTTTTTTTTTAAAGAAATTTAAAGGTTCCTGGATTAGAGTTGACTTTACTGACAGGAACAGGAGAGCTGCAGCAGATGATGTGACCCTCATAAGGATGTTACCTGTAATTACCTATAAGTATTCATGACGGTGTGTTCTCATAATTACAAGTCCCAGTACAACATGGCTCCCAGTCCAACTCGTTCAGAGGTATATTTTGAATGTGGCCATAAGCGCAAGAACAAGTCATAACTGCACAGGTTTCTTCGAAGATTTTCAGTAGCATTCAGATCGATACACTCTAACATCAAAGGTTGAAAACCAGTACGGTAATCGAGCCAATTCGCTCTGGTTCAAAGTGGCAACTCCACAAAGCAGCGATTAAGTCACAGGTAAATAGTCAGCGGGAAGAGATCGTGAGTGGGTTCCCAGCGAGTAAACGGTCAATAAAAGTTAAAGAAATAAACCTGAGCAAGCATTACATTGATCTGACGGTGAAAACACAAACATAGGCCCAAACCGAGAGATCCATGTGGATTTCAGCAGACCGTGGCCCTAAATTAATGCTTTTGTGCTGCTTATTTTGCTTAAAAACCAGTAAAAAAAAAAAAAAAAAAGTGTTTGGTTTTGCAGTGTGAGGTGAGATGTGCTAAATTTGACACGGAGATATCTGAACCGTGACGCTGACTAATCGGTGAGCCTCTCTCCCGGCTGTAAATTTAGAACCTCAGCAACTAATTTGACACATTTTCCTCTTCCCAAAGCTGTTACTGTGACTCCACCTGGGCGGAGAGGACACACTGTACACACGTAGATGATATTTACGTCCGTTCTAGTGACAAAAACAACCTGAATCCATTAATTGGTCACGAAAAGAGGAACCTGTAACATGTAAATGTAGAGAGATTAAAGTGATGGTTTGAATCCCTTTATAGAGCTGTTTCAGGGGTGAAGGGAGTCCTCAGTTCAGCTAAACCAGGAACAGGAAGAGAAAGATAACTGTTGTAGACACTGAAAACCGTGCAGAAAGAGCTCCACAGCAGTTGGCTGCCAAATGTCTTGGAAGGTGCACATCTCTTCGCACCAAAACCCTCCACGCAGCACACAACTGGGACGTTAGCTTCAAAGCAGAGTTTACAGTCACAGCCAGGATGCGAATCGACCCGGAGGGCACTCCTCGCATTCCGTGTAGACAGATCTGTCAGTGAAAAAAATTAAAGCGGTGCTAAAATTATTTCAAGCTATAAACTATTTGCTGCACCCATGGCACCCCTTACCTGACTACTAAAGAGGGAAAGTGTGTCATTTAGTTTGGCTGCGGTAATTTTGATGTTTGGTGGTGCATTAAGGATCAGTGCTGCGAGGAAACTGTAAAATTTGGAACAATAGTGCATTTTTCAGCAAATTTAACAGCTGAATGTCAAAAAAACAAAACAAAAAAAAAACAACAACTTTAAGACAAAAGAGTCACAAATGTATGAGTCAAATGCAGCTGGATTTCATTTAGGCTCCCTGTCATGCCAAAGCTAAGCTGATTGGCCCCACCAGCAGGGACCCTTTGTATCCCACCACAGGAAAAGAGGTTAAGCTGCCTGAGTAAGGGTCTGGAGAATATGTTATATATTTTAAAGGTGGCTGATAGTTAATGCCTTAATCCAGAATGTTTGTTCCAGGTCTACAGAGACGGCTTCCTTTAGCCTTTACTCCAACCATTCCGTTTTGTACAGAACAGGATGCTTCTTCCTCTGTCTCTCCTTGTCTTGCACCATGGACTTATAGAGTCTCTCTGCAAATGTGCCCAAAGTTCTTCTGCATTTCCACAACATAAACAGCAGTACTCAGCTTGTATTTAGCTTCTTTTTTCTTTGGATTATGTTTTGTTTTGTTTTTTTTGGAAAAGTGCATTTGTGGGGCCTGGGATGTGCTGATTAGGACACTCTGAAACACCTTCAGACACAACAAATACACACACACTTACAGATGCCGTCAAAATAAAGTCCAACTGTGATAGTTTTGTTAGAACTATCTTTAATTACACAGCTAAGGCAAAACACCAACATGTTCCCACCTCCATCAACCTTCACAGGGGCAAACAGAAGATGCAATCACACAGCGTATAAATAGGTGCGGGCATCGTTAAAGAGATCGTCCACACCTGTGGCACTAATGAGGCTCAGGAAAGGCCAAAGACAAAGGAGGATCCTGCAAAAAGGAAGACACAGAAACGACATAAATAATATGACCTCTAGATGTCAGTACAAATACATAATACTACTAAATCAAAACATCCATATAAATTGACCAACATGAGAGAGAGTAGATAAGACTATAACATGCAACAGTCAATTAAAACTGTATTTACCATTTTACTGACAACAAATACACTTTCTTTATAGGTGTAATTGTGTAAATTCTACCTATAGACATGCTATTATGCTCAAAGTCTGATGTGGGGTTTTTTTTTTTTTTGCATCAGCTGGTAAACAAGGCTAACACTGACAATAGATCATCACAGATTAAAGAAACATTTAATACAGCCACCTGTAAATCTCAGTCTTAGCAAACACTGCAAGCAAAAGCTGCAGTTTCTAAACAGTGAGGGCTGTCGATATAACACGTATGAGATTTAGCTCTTAACATTTAGACTGTTAGACAATGCAAGAGCCAGCAACGTGTGCTGGTGAATTGTGAACATTTGACCTATTCCGGATATAATCCTTAAATAGCCTGACCTCTTTCTACCCACAATCCCTCAGTCTTACATCTAACCACAACCTCTTATTCCCAGGTGACCCCGGCAGTGATCTATAAAAGCAAGAGGCATTATCTAGTTCTCCTGGATTTCCACAGTAGTGACAAGGCTTTTCTCTGACTGGCGAGCTCACTGGAGTCGACCAAAAACAGATAAGATACACAAATAAGGATGTTGGTATTAGAGTCAGGTGTGAGATGGGCTTTTCCCCCTCTCTTCCTTTTTAACAAATGTAAAGCAAGTGTTGACACTCGTGAGTCTGATGAGACTGTATTTTGTCATTTATTACAAATATGATTTATAAACACTCTAACAATACTATTTATTTTCTTACCATTTAAAAGAATTCTTTTTTTCTTTTAGTAATTCCATTTCCATCGTTTCCCCACACCTCCCATTAAATGTCATCAGACGAGGCAGATTTTAACAGATGTTTCAGCCTTTTTTTGTTTCTGCTCGGCAATCGCATCTAGGCACGCAAAATGACAGACAAAGGCTGAAGAAAAGCATTCAGCCTGCCATTCTTTCCTTGCGGCATTACATTTTCCTCTAAGCCAGAGAGGAAGCGAACCCTTAAGCTGATGGCTCTCTGTCAATACTGTTAGCATGTTTGATTTGGCCATCTGATCTTAGTCTTCATCCTAATGAGTTTTCTATCTGCTCTGGCCCTCTTAGTTGCCATGTAAAAAAAAAAAAAAATCAGCGGTGCTGGCAATGTCAATGGCTGAGCGCTGTCACAGCCTGCAGAGGGTGTGTGCTGTAGCTGAAAATAAAACCTGCGCCCGTTTTATTTTAACGATCTAATTATCTCACCGTTGTAATCATTTGCCGTCTCTCTGTCAGCACATCGTCCTCTGTGTGATTGAAAGCTAGACTGAGTTTAACCTTCCAACATGTAGAAATAATTGTCAAAACCTGTTCATGCAGCTGGAAACAGAAGCAGAAGCAAACGTGCTGCGCAAACGGAAGAGGAAAACTTGAAATGTTGCGCAAGTGCGGTGGTGGTGGTGGTGGTGGTGGTGGTAGCTGTGGGGTTGGTGTTTGATTGGCAGGTGCAATAAACTGTTACACTGGAAACGGCCTTTAGAGGATGGAGCTCTATCCACTGACGGGGAGGTGCTCGCTGAGGGATTACTGTCTAAAGACGAGGTGAAGGAAAAACATCAAGGAAACCTCAGGACTGTGTAGTGAGGGGGGATGGGGGAGGGTCACAGAGCACGAGGCCTTGACCCAACGCATCAGCATTATTAACAGTAGGATGCAAAGTTTATTGTACTGGGGATCTCAGGTATCTCTCCTCAAATCAAGTCATCGGGGTTCAAAAAAAATGGAAGAGCAGCCATCGGCTGAAAGAGGGACAGTTGGAGGAGGAGGACGAGGAGGAGGAGGAGGACGAGGAGGAGGAGGAGGAGTTTGGTGGATCCGGGGGCCTCGAACAGTCTCACTAGGTCGTTGGTAAGCTCAAGCCTAACAACCGGCCGTGTCTCTTGTGAGGCAGCGTGCTGCACACTGGCTGATTTACCATGAAGCACCCCACACACAGGAATAGATGCATTGGTGTGCACACAGACACACAGATACACACACACACACACACACACACACACACAGACATACTCACATATGCACGCACGCACACCCCATCTGAGCTCATATTGAACCACTGTTGCTGCACTGAAAAATGAGTTGTAAACAGAATGCATGTCCCTTCATCCGGATTCATAAACCAAGATCTGCTGTTTCTGCTGAATAAAATAAGAGTGAAGATGAAATAAAAGTTCCAGCAGATATAACACATGCATTTTAAATAAGTGCAACTGATTGCATCATTTTTGAAAACAGCTTAATTTTAGTGTTTGATTACTGCCAGACCAGCTGAATGAAAAAATCATTTAGATAGAACCTTTCAAGCAGAGCGAAAAGGAGGCTGAAAGACCTCAGAAAGCATCAGATCATCAGCCGAAACATCTATCAGTCTGGGAAGGCTTGCAAACCCATCTCTGAGCCTCCAGGACTCCACCGAATCACGGAGAGAGCAATTATCCACAAGTATAGAAAACCTGGAACAGTAGCCAACGGTCTCAGAAGCAGCCCGCACATCTAAATGAGTCCAGGAGCGTGGCGAAGTCTCCTCCATTAGGTCAGAAATAAACCCAGAACAGCATCTAAAGAACTGAATCTCCAATATGGCCGAATTAAAATGAAAGTGTGAAAGTGAAAAGGCTCAGTACCATTTACTGGCGACGCTCCATTGCAGTCGTTGCCGCCAAGGGTGGCAAAACTGGTTATTAGGGGGCAATTGCTTTTCCTCATGGGTGATTTGGATATTTACCGTCAGTTAATGGACTGATAGTTTAAAAGCTGCATTTTAGGTCCGCATGCTGCACAGTCTGTACAAACACAGCAAACAAGCACAGCTTTTTCTTTTTATTAATGTCGTTGGATGAATACTGTATATTTCAGCGTAAAGACCAGCCACATAAATCACTTTCACATATTCTGGCCCGGTTCAGTCTCTTTACTGGAGGAATATCTCTTAGGGTAGTCATCCTTTTGAGAAACTCCAGAAATAAAACTCTTTTGAGAGTTTTTCTGGCTGCGCACCCCTTTATAAGTCCTTGTTGTGCTATTCGGTTATCCTGCTCAATTGACAACAAACCCCGACTCTTCGATTGCTTCCAGCACTCCCTGATCTGAACATAAATAGCTGACGGGAGACTGTATCTCTGTGCCAGGCAGCCACGGCAACTTCAACGCAAGAATGTGGTTCCGAATGTAGAAGGTCTTCATTAACTCACCTACCTGAATGTGAAAGTCAAGAAAAGTTATAGATGTGCAAATGATGTCAAAACCATCTATGTTGACAAAGAAAAGTGATATTCAAGCACTTTAACATGAAGCGGCTGACTTGCTCAGTCAGTTATTTGATAGATAATGAGTCAGTGAAAGCAGGAGGTCTCATTCAATTTGATCCAACTCTCTCTAAACAATTGCTGTTCCTGCATTGAACTGAGGAATTAGAGGATTGACTATCAACTGGCGAGCCACGGATTCCAAAATTGTGAGGATCAAAAAGAAAATATGTGTATGTCACCTGTGAGTTAGACTTAAATATGTAGGTCTTCGGTAGGTGGTCCGGCTTGGCGTGTACATCAACATCGTAATGATGGATCCGTTTTTTTCGTATCGCTCAGAGGTTCTATTTGCACTGCGAGATCACACAAGCAGATCGAACAATATCATCAAAGTGGTTACAGTTGTTACCCGGTAATAACTGGTTGATGTGTAAGAAAACATCGCCTTCTTTGTTACCCCACCTGTGCTGCAGTCCTGTTGTGTGTATTTAACAGTGAAATAATCGCCTGCAACGATGAATGTTGAAGTAGTTAATGACTTAAGAAAACCTTCTTTTAATATAGGGCCAGGAAAGTTTCCCATTTAAAAGCATAATTGTATATTAACCTAATCTATCCTTGTCTAATATTAACATGTGTGTTAAACATATCGGCTTGACTCAAAGATAATAATGTAAAATGAGGATGGTAACATTTTACCCAAAACTGTCTTTCATTTGAAAGAGTTTAAACATCTTAATAGTGCCTTTCTTCACAGATCAGAAACAACTTTGCTGCTCAAAGTCATCTCTAAGTGTGGTTAGTTCCACTGGTGCAGGTTTTAATTTGCACTTCATGAGCACTTGGTAATGGCCTCTGCTCGAAATCAGGACTAAAAATGTAGAAAATTCACCAAGTTTTAAGTCATAAAGAATGCGACACCAATTATTTCAAAGCTGTGGTCTTTAAGAGATAAACATTCACCAACACTAAGACCGAAACGTCGTTCTGATGAGAGGCTCCACGCTCACTTTGTTCAGCAAACAAAAGAGTCTCAGACTCGAGAAAATGTCAGGAAGGAACACCGCCGCTGAACATGTCTTTAGTAAAAACTTGACTTTAATTTGTCTGAAACCAGAGATTTAAAAAAAAAAAAAAAAAAAAA
>BJFM01001055.1:48824-73107 GCA_016586285.1 Arothron firmamentum
GGGGGAACTTAATATGTCACCTGTTTTTTTTTTAAAATTGTGACCTCTTCTTGTGAACACCTGCTCGATGTCTAGTAATAGCACTTATACCACGTGTGGACCACATCAAGTGCCCATTCTAGGCAGTAACATTACAAGTGTATGATGGCAAAGGCAGCATAATTGCCACTTAAGCAATCTGTACATGCAGCAACAAAAAGAGCCAATAATGGCAAGAGATCACTTTCCCTGCAATTTCATTCAGGATATTGGTTATTAACCATAAATAATGCACCATCATGGCTAAATATGAAGAATACGGATCAATAAGCAGCGCGGAAGCACTAGGAATGACAGAAAAACCGACTGGCTGCCATGTGGGTCTGGTATTGGCTGCTGGACCTAATTGGCTCCTCCACTCTTTCAGCGATCATGCTGGAAGCCCTCTGGTCCCTGGTGTGTTGATGTGTTTCAATCAGGGAATGGTTTGGGGACGGAGTGAATGTCGGTCAGTCCGATACATTTGCAGGGAGCCGAAACAATTAAATGATTTACTTGTCAAAACACAGTTGCACAGCCGATCTGCACGAGAGCTGCCTTCCATGTACATTCATAGGAGAAGCCACAAGCTTCAAGGGGACGTGCAAGTCCTTCACACCACTTCAGACTGTGCAGTTTTAGTAATCTTGTACCGAGAAGGTAAAAATATTCTTTTTATATATCTGTGTTTCAGGCGGAGTGGCACGTAAAACTCAGCGGAGCTGTGTGTTGATCACTTTTTCATTCATTCCCAGCTCTTTCTTCTACTTTCACACGCCGCGCCTGTGCACATCACTGCGTGAAACCTCGTGAATTTTTCGAGAGCATCTTAAATTACATGTGTCGGGGAATGAGGCAGATGATTATCCGCTATGAACACCTTTTTTGTAAACACTTGTTATCCTATACCTTATACCTAAAATTAGATGCACTTATTAGAAGTAGAGTTTCCTTTTGGTACATTGTGTAGATTGGATCCTAATATAGTGTTTTAGACCTGCTTCTCGCCGTTTTCAGCCCAGCACAAGTGGAAGTTCTGAGGTGTCTATTTCAAAATGATCTTATCATGACCTTTAATTATCAATCCAATAAAACTGAGGCACAGATATGCATAAACAAAGGCTTTGTAATTAAATTCAGGCTGTGGATTTGTGCTTTGGTAAATCATGTGCTCTCTTTCGCTCTCTCTCTCGGGAGCGGTGCGTTAATTTTAAATGTCACTATTGCCGATAATAATCTTCTTTTCCTACTTAAAAAAAAAAAAAACCCGCATAATCTCCACACGCAGGTAAATCAATAGCAACTTGTGTGCGTTTTTCTATTGGATCTGCGTGTCTGCGCACGGAGGCTGTCGCCAGGCTGTTAATTCAATAAAGCTGTCAAAGAGTCACAATTGATGTGGCGGCCGTGGGAAGGCGGTTTTCCTCAGGCTGGAGCAGAGATGTATGCAGATGCAGCCAAATGGACACGCCAAATGTCACCGAAGCAGCCAGCATTCCACACTTTTGCTCTGAACGAGCTGATCATTCTTCTTCTTGCACATTTCCCTTGACATGAACAACCTTGCAGGTGTTTTTAACTCTCTCTCTCTCGTTATTTCACGACTGCACAAATACCCATCCCTGTATGTTTACAGAACCGCTGCTCACTTGTAAATTCTTTATTTTATTTTATTTTTTCCTTCAGCCATAGCTGTTATTTCCATATCAACAATAAAGTGGCAACACACGGAGAGGAAATAAGACATGAAAGTTCCAGGGCCTGGACGCATTCCAGCTAAAAGGGGAAAAAAAACGCTCCAGCGACGCCGGGCCGAAGCTTAAATCCAACCAAGGTTACTGTAGCTTTTCTGAAGGGAAACTGCCAAACGCCTTCCGGATGCACAGAATGACGCGCGGTCGTTTCGCACCGCGTCTGCATCAGCTGAGGTAAACTTGTTAAAGCCGCTCAGCGTGGATATAAGACGAGATCAGGCGCGCACGAAGCGCTGCCTCTGGACAACTCAGCAGATTTAACGCCTGTGTGACATAAATGCGTCTGGAATCTTCTGCGCAGCGTGAAATCTTAGAGTCATGATTGATTACTAGGAGAGAAAGACTCGCTGACGCTTTACACCAAAAGCAGCACCTGATCAATAATGTCAATAGTCGCCGTTGTGCCCTCACAGACTTCCGGAACGCGTTCTGAAAGCGTGCGTTTCCAAACGCGCGTTACGCAGAAGCGAAAGCTAATTCACCTTGAAAGTTACATCGAGATCTCTTATCCAATAAACTGCATCACTTTGATTCTCATTAGGTGACCAGGACCAGCATTACCTGGTGAGTAAAAATTAATGTTTGAAGTCTATTTTAGGGCTATTTTTAAAACGCATTAAAATGGTCTTCTTTTACCGGGTTCTTCACGTGATAGGAGAATTAAAAGGATTCTCTTACCTTCACGCCATAAGTTTGACTGAATCTTTGCTTTTATGGGCTCTGACTGTTTAATCCAAGAACATCCACTGTTAGTTCCCTGTGGTCTTGTTTTTCCGTGCACATTGTTTACTCTCCGCGGATAAAACGAGTCTGTGCGGCGACTCCTGTGCGCGGCATTTGGTAGACGGTGTCAGGATAAACTGCGCCAAAGGGAGCCAAAGAGAGAGCCACAACGGGATATTCGAACTCTTCCTAATAACAAACTGTCATCCTTTCATTCTTCAGAAATCTTTATCTTTATCAGTTTGGAAGCAATGAGGCGAAGGTTGACGGAGCGTCCGCTTTACGCACGGAGTTCCCTTCACCAGTGACAGAGGCAGGAGATGCGCGGACTGTGAAGAACTATGGAAAAATCGAGGCGGGGTTAATCGAAAGAGATGCGTGTTCTTTTACCGTTCCCGACACGCGTGAAACCCTGAATTACTTTATTTATCCCTCCAATTTCCACGCCGTACCCAGGTCTGCGCCACAGGCTGCGCTTTTGTTGGTTGACTAATTAGAAATGTGGAAAATTCACAAGATCTGTCACAAACTAACATGATTTATGATGTGGAATGTGACGACATTCGTGTGTAATCAAAGGAACGGGGGAATTATGGTGGAGCCATTATCCACACTTATTCGTCCTCCTAATCTTTAAAGGCTAAATCTATTTTTCTCAGAAACATGTCCACCGAGATCTGCTGGTATGCATCCACGCCGTGAGATGAGGAACCAGTTTACACTTGGGATATGTTGTGAATGTAATCAACATTGCTGAAATGGTGGTGGTGGTGGTGGTGGTGGTTGGGGGGGGACCTGTTTATTTAACGGGGACATGCATTGAGACAATATTTGAAACGTATTTCACATCATTTCTCAGCAGAAAACCACAAAAAAAATTGGAAGTTTCCCGGATGATCAGACTTGTAACAGTTGATATAAAAAGGGGCAACATTTTATTAGTGTATCATAGCCTGACACCATTAAAAAAACTAAAACTAACCACAAAGTCAATGTAATAATATTCAAATAGTATGTTGCATATGGTAATACATTCTTGCCTGAGTGGACTTCATACAGCTCTGAGTTTCGGGTCCTCTGAGATAAAATCATATTGCATTTTTGGTCGTGGAAGTGTGAAATAGAAGCTATTAAAATGGGACTGCTATGGTTTTTCTGTACCTGCAGGAGGACAGAACATCTTCAGAAGCACAGTTTGTAAAAAGCTTATTTTTCTAAGCTTAGGGTTATCAATTAATGCATTTTTAGGCAAGAAAAAAGCGACAGTTTTAAAGAGGACATGAAACACAAAACATAGTTATCATAATTTTAAAAAGCTCTCCCACCCTTAAAATATTATATAAGTTTTAACACTAATTGTAAAAGATATTTCGAAATATGGCCATTTAATTTTAGCTGTTAAACCAACAGGCAGTGCCACTTCCGTCAGCGGAAGTGACATCATGGTAGTGGTGGCTGAATGTGTCAAACCCACGATATTACCTAAAAATAAATAGACATTAATTAAATAAATAGAGATCAATTAAAAGTGGCAGGAAAAGATCAGCAATAAAAATGGAGGTACGTTTTGCATGGCTCCTGGATGCTCACACTCCGTTTATAAGATAAAAGACGGGGAGACACCTGTTCACGTCCATAATTTGTCACTGAAAAGACCAACTGTTCTCCAGCGTTGGCTAGCGGTGATGAAAAGGCAGACCCCACCAGTCAACAGTTCAGCAAGGGTTTGCAGGGACCACTTTGTGGACGATGACTATGTGGAGGAAAAGTTTTTAAGAAGAAGGAAGGCTGGCAACTCATAAAAAAAACCCCGTTGAAACGTGACGCTTGTCCCTTAGTCTTTGACTTCTCTGTCTACAATTTAAGAATGACAGACTGGCCCCCACAGCAAGCTAACTCAGAAGCAGCGGTGCGCCGTAGGGAAAGAGCACAAAGGCGTGCTTACATGAAAGAAACTTAATTAGAACTGGTAAGTGAATTCAAGTCCCAAGTTCTGCCGTGAGTGAACAGTACAAGACAATTAAAATCCAGGCATGGATTGTACCTCCACAATCCTCCACAAAAATTGGTCTCTCAATCCTCCGCCTTGTCAATGGATCAAAGGCAAAGGCCATTGGATTTGATGTCCAAAAATGATCACTCCTCCGACATTTCCTTGTTTGTAACCTACGTGTTCCTCTATAATACCGAACCCAAGAAAGCAATACCTTGACGTAGGCAGTGACGTAAAATAAAGATGGTGGAGAGTATACCCCCAAAACGTACCGTAATTACATAAAAAGTGGATTTTCTTTAAAATGGCTGATTAATCAGATGTTTTATTTCAGCGTTATGCTTTAAAACATGTACAATACATCTATCTTATGGATAGCATTTGTTCTAGTGTTTCATGTCCTCTTTCAGGGATGAGTCCTTAGAATCTCACAGATAAAGCCCCTTTAAAAGTGAGGTTAACCGCTCTCCAAGAGTTTGCCAAATATTGAATAAAGCAGCCTGTTAGCCAAGTAAATCAATGACTATACATCCAAGGCTGAAAAGCCTCTTGTCATAATGATAATCACACATCCAGCTCAGATATGCTTTGATGCACCAAGCCTTCTGCCTTGTGGGTCCACTTCGTCTAAAAACCAAACATTATGCTTGATCCACCACCAAAATCTCACGGAATTATTAAAATTAAATCAAAGTCCTGCTTCTGGTGAAAACAGAAACAAAAAAACATTCACAACATGTCCAGCTGCATGTTTTGTTTTTTTTTTTTTTCTGTTGGTTGCCACTCTTGGATTTTTAACATCATGCTGCCTGATTGGTTTGCGCCACAATATGATGTCATGGTTGGCTGGATATTCTTTTTTTTTTTTTTTTTTTCTAATGGAATGAGCTTAATGGGTACACAAGAGGGGAGCAGTAGTGACATCAGCTGTGAACTGATGCTGTTATTAAAATAATAACACTTCTTATGTGTGTTTACCATCATTATATTATCACAGGCAATGCTACTAGCTGGGCAGCCCTGCCTGGTGCCTCCTGTGACACCTTTCTAACAGATGGAAGGGTCATACTCCGGTCATACTCCATGTCTGACTGTTTTAATCTGGGACATTTCAATACGGTTATAGGGGGCATCTCCCTGTAACGTCCCCCTGCAGCTGGCCCTGAGATTGCTGCCACCTTTCATGCGGAGCCAGAGGCAGAGGTTCCCCCTGCTAAGCCTCTGATGGCCCTCTTCATCCTGGTGCCCCTCTTCATCCTGGTGCCTCTAATGCCAAGAGACTTCAGGAGGAACTGGGTGGTTGCTTAGGGCCAGCCTCTCCATCAGCCCCCCAACTGGGAATGTAGTCCTCCAGGATTTCTTCCACCTGACTGTCACTTCCTGTGTTCTTCTCTCTCTCAAAGGCAGCCTCCGTTCCCACCTGGCGATGAATGCCCTGGTGGGAGATAACCAGAGCATGGTGGGAAGTCTTGGGGAGTTTGCATCAATCTCTCAGGGAGAGCGGAGAACCCAGTGTACGCCAGAGATGAGGCTCTACTCAGTCCCTCCAGGATGGGCCCCGCCTCACCCTTGCAGGGTCTGGGGTTCAGGAAGCTGCAAATCTGGACGCTGCCCTTTCTGCCATAACCTCAGGGGAAACTTGGAGGGACTCAGAAGTGTGTTGGACTGGTTGGGAAGCGGTTTCCCACAAGTCAACCTACAGATTGCCAGTGTAGCCTCTAAAAAGTCAAGGCAAGGAGGATAATCAACACTCCCTGTCTTCACAGTGCCTGTAGGAGTTCGTGAGAAAATCTAAGAATGGAATAAATTGCAACTGAACGGGGTTAAATGTGCTCTGATAATAGAGTACGGACAAATGATGACCTGCTGCTGGCATAGAACTTGGGCAAAGTAGCCAGGAAGGTGCAGCTGGGGTAAGATATTCTCAGTGGTGAGCAAGGAAATCCGATTTCTTTTTTCATCAAGTAGTCTACAGCGCGTCAGATTCCGAACAGCTCTCGTGCCAGCCCTGCCACATATCGCAGCGTGGTGTGAAAACAGGGAGCGAGGGCTTTTTTTGTGCTGAAAATAAAATTTGGCATTGTCAACAAAATCCAAATCCAAATGTTAAAAAGACTTTTAAAGTTGTAGAACAGAGTGAAAAGCACCCTAGTAGAACTTTTTCAGATTTCCCAGAATTCCTGAGGGCTGCGTGCTGAAGAGTGCCGATTGGTGTAACACACTTGCACAGTTCAGCCGCTTCTCAGTCGCCATGCTTACGCCAGTCAGTTATACTTTGGTTATTTGGAAAATGGGGCAAAACAGGAGAATTTATGAGAAGTGGAGGGACATTGATGATGCTGGAAGAAGATTTGACTCAAAAAGACCAAGTTTGTGGAAGATTAACCGATAAGTTGGCAGGGCTGAATGTAGAGTGCGCCCTGAAATAAACCACTTCTTGGAATTGTTAGTGTTATTGGAAAAAAGGCCTTTGTGTGTCATTTTACCCATGTCTTTCACACTCAACAATGGGCACTGTGTTCTTAAATACATAAAAATGCTTTCTATGTATAGCAGAAGCATTCGGTCCCCCCCGCACAGCAACAGTCTCAGGCCACTTTACCGAGCACAGCTCAGGACAGAACGCATTTTGCACCACTCAAAATCCTCAATAGAGTTGAAATATCACAGATTAACACCAACCCAGGCTGAAGTTTCTTTTACAATAAATGTCTTTTCTCACTTTTAATGCTCTAGTGGGGACGTTACTCATGTGGGAATCCAAAGCCGTGTTTAGATTTGTTCTTTCACACGTTCTCAGAAGCATACACCCATGCGGCGCACACGCACATGCACAGTCCTGGGGCTTGTAGGAGGTACAAAGCTGTCTAAATGCTGATTGCCATGAGGCAACACTGGAGCCTGGGACTGTCTGATATGGAATCCATTCAGTGGACTTGATGACTGGACCTCCGTGGGACGCAAAAGGAATCATCGGCGCGCTGCGCGGCTTTGAGGCGGGACAGATGCGTTTTGATGATAGTAAACAAATACTCGACGGATCACAAAAACAGTGCTATCAGGACTGACGTCACCACGGAAACTTTGAGGTCACCAGTCCAAGGCACGAAACATATTTCTTGATTTTTGTTCTTCAAATCCCGTCATATCAGTATCCTAACAACTGGAATAAGATGGAGAACAAATGTGTGTGAGTCTGAGTGGATGCGGGAAAATAATCAGGAATCCATGCAAGTTTTAGACGGTGGCCTTCCTGGTTGAACCTTGGCTAGTTTTTGGTGCAGCAGAGCAGTTTGAGCTGCCACCAGGGGGAGATCACGATTCTTTGGAGGACTATTGATGTCATCAAACTGGTGCAGGTAAAAATGAAGTCACATCTTCAGATGTGTTGACCTTCAGGTAGCTCTCAGTTCTCCGGTGCTTCACCATCATCAGCGCTTGATGTAAATATTGCAAACGCAGCAGACTAGTCTTTGTACGTTTTGTCCTAATCTCACAATATTGTAGCTAAAAGTCCAGTAAATGTAATTTGCAGCAAATGATGTCATGAAAAGGTGTCATAATGAGCAGGTGGAATACTTTGCGTTTATTCATTCGCAGGGAGCATTTCCTCAAAGGCAGTGAGGAAATTTGCCTTTCAGCTGCAGATTAACTGCGTTCTGTTGGTGGGTCGCCTTTAGGCGCGACCTCCGGAGTTTTGTGTGTGTGTGTGTGTGTGTGTGTGTGTGTGAGTGAGATGAGAGGGAGAAAACAAGCTTTGCTGGAAAAGGGAGCTCGGCAGTCTAAACTATGGGAAGGGAGCCAGCCTGCAAGTACAAATAAACAAATTAAGGCCTAATTACAGGAACTTATTACTTTCACTCCAGCGATCCTAGACACCAAGGGCAAGCCACAATCTCAGCTACCTGCAAAGTGAGGAAAGAGCTGAATTTCCTTTTGCTTTTCACTTTGCTGCCCAAGACAAATTTTCTCCATCGTAAGGGTTTTCACTCTCAACTTCGTGTGTGATAGCCTGTGTGTCTTTCACATAAAAGCGCAATTCATCATTTGCATTTTCATACAGAGACTATCAACTACGGACAACAGAAACTATCAGCCAGCGTTGTGCATTCTGAGGACTCCAGATAAGAAGAATTTTTGCTAAAGAGAAAATGTACTTTTTTGAGAATTCACGCAAAACAGATGTGCAGATGTGGGGGAAAAAATGATGACAAGAGAGGAAAAAAACAGCGCGCAGAAGAAAGTAAGTCTGGAATTCAATATAGCAACTGTGAAATTTAGATAAACATGCTAAACTTCCCTCATAGTTGGCATATATCCACAGGGGGAAAAACTCATAAAAGCTCTGATACGCACACAGAATCAGCGCCAACAAAAACAGCAGCAGCAGCAGCACAGCAGGGGGGGTATGCCAGGCCGCCACCAAGAACCTATGTGATCTGGTGCCAGCCGAGCTCTGTTCTGACACCACCTGTTTGCAGCTCTCCTCACTTTTCCCCGCAGAGCGGATCTCGTCCGAACCTCACATTAGCTCCAGCTACGACCCGTGAGATGAGAGAGCGGGAGCGCTCCAGGGATGATGTCGAGTTAGCAGCAGGCGCTGATATTAAACATGAATGAAGAAACTGAGGAGGGTGCGGAGGAGCTCGGTGATTCAGGGGAATCGGAGCCGTCTGAGTCTCATTAAGCCGGCTTTTATCTGGCGTAGCCTCCACACACAGCGATACATATTTCTACATCCAAAACACTTGGTAGCTGAAAAATGCAATCACATCCAGTTACTTCCAGGTGTACCAAAAATGAAGATCCAGTGTGGAGCAATTTTATGCTAGTGTGCTTGTTATGCCACATCACAGGGGGTCTGA
The DNA here is from genome assembly GCA_016586285.1 of Arothron firmamentum. NCBI lineage: Eukaryota > Metazoa > Chordata > Actinopteri > Tetraodontiformes > Tetraodontidae > Arothron > Arothron firmamentum. The sequence goes on from BJFM01001055.1 coordinate 58,178, forward strand.
AGACATGAAACACAGGCTCAGGGATGAGGCTAAAATTTAGTGGTACGTTCTGTTCCTAACATACTGGAATTACAGTGTTAAAAGTAAAATTGTACTTTTTTCCTTCTTTTTCTTAAGATTTATTTTTATTTTTTTTGGTTATTAGTTGACCCACCCACAAAAACATAGGTAAATGAAACTCCAAAGCATACCAGTTGGGTTTAATTAAATGGTTTTAAACATATGAATATATCACTTGGATAACCTGGGGCTTGCTTAACTTTTTTTGTACATATTAATTTGATTTGTACTCTCAGGCAGATTAATCACAGTTGAAATTATGTTGCAAAGATGTAGCCGGTCTGAGCAAAGGAGGAGATTTCTCCCCGCAGCCAAGCTTTATGTTTATTTGATAAGCTCGTTTAATTACCATGCCCTGTGAAATCTATAGTTGCGCACACTGCAGGGTTGAGCTGTCAGTGTTATCGTGTTTATTCTTCATTTATATCAAACAGCAAAATCCTGAAGATCCTTTTGTAGAAGTTCGCATCCAGGCTGCTTGTTCTTTGTCTGTGCATAGAAAATGTGGCTTCGTCAGAGCCAGGAGAGCATTTAAGGGGAAAACCAGCTAGAAATTGCAGATTCAAGGACAGTCAAAGCAACACACAGGCAATATGATCGATAAGAGTCCCATTAGGCTGAAAAAGCAAGATTTATTACATTAAAGGGATTTTTGCCAAAAACTAAAGTGTTTAAATGTTTTCAAATATCCTGTTTTCTATAATTAAACTGGAGTCAGCTATTTAGATTTCTGCCGAACTCAGAGAGGAGGAAAGAGCAATAAGCACTTGTTAAAGACAACCTTTATTTTTATGTTTTCAGTTCAGCCAAACAGATACTCCTGCATTTTATGTACTGACGTTCAGGGTCACCTACTAGAAGGTATTCACAGTTATTATACACTTATGAAGCAATTAAATAATAATAAAATGTTAGAAAAAGGCAGACAGACCCCAAAAATGCTAATGCCAAAAAACACAGTAAAGGACAAAAAATAGCATCTAAATGTTTGCAGTTAACTTCAAATTAAATTTAAAAAAATACCCAATTTAAATGAAAGACAAAAAAAAAAAACCCCGCCAAACATTTGCAGCTTCACACTTTCAGCTGTGGCTGCACTTCATACAAGCACATCACATCAGTATGTCCAAATCTATGCGATTCCCCAACACACAATTATAGCAAATAAAAAATAAATGAGGCGGAGTTACGTTCGTTCAATGTCCACACTGTAAGTTATAGGAGTTGGCTTCTAAATGGAGGAAGAAGAAGAATAAAGGAAGAAGAATGGAGGATATTCTGCAAAAGATGAGTGTACAGGAACGAATGGGATGGATGGAGCTGCCAAAGTACACAGAGGCAAGGAGCGAACCTCAGGTAATGAAGGGTGGCCAGAGGCAAAGTACCCTCAGCAAGAGGAGGACACAGAGCTTTATTTTAAAGAGGTCAACTCTTGACTGTAATTGGACGCCCATGAGAGGAGAAGCGAGTCTATGATGTGATCATTAGTCCAAGTGTGGATGATTCCCCTTGACTGAGGGCACAGAGAAGAAAGAACAACAGGCTGGAATGAGGAGACAAGTACGCCCAAGATGAAAAGATTCCCTTTTTTTGTTTTCAGTTGTTTTGTTTTTTTCCGCCGAGGTGCAAATTCACACGGATCCAAGGAATGGAAAAAAGGGAGATAATAGTCAGACCTGACAGAAGAGGGAGGCATAATCTGATGCAGGATGCGTGCTGACACTTCATCCACTCAGCTTTGAAGAGGAAGGGTAGACCGCAACAATTTGTCTATGTCAGGAAGACCCGCGGGGAGCATCTGGCACTGCTGGTGCCAGATCGCGTTGCAAAGTGAAAAATGGGGCCATTGGTATATCTGCGCTACACCTGAACTCAGATTGGTGGATGGACACTGGATGAGCGCAGATAAAAGGGACGCGCCTCTTCCTGCATGCCAACTTTATTTGCCGGATGAGCGGCAAAACAGGTTGAAAACCCCCTGGTGGTCGTCTGCAGAGCATAAATATGCTTCTGTTTTGACTGGGTGGGAGGTCAAACTGTGGCTCCAGTTCCTGGTCACTTCTCTGCATCACCCAGGAATAATTTTGCCTAATTTTTGTACAGCCTCATCCGTCATTTAATGTCAATGTCTCATGTCTGATGTCATGTCAGATGAGTCACAGAAAGATAAAATTAAATTAGCATATCATTTACACACACTGAGGTCACCTAAGGTCTGCAGTCAGACATCCGTTCTCCATATAAAGGCCACAATCAAACCTCGTTGCTGTGAGCCAACCGTGCTAACCAAAGCACCGCTGCGTGCACCTGAAAAGCCGGTGTGTGTGTGTGTTTTTGAAATGACATGCTGTATTTCACAGAGATAATCGCAGCGACAAGCAATTACAGAAAAGCCACATTTTCTCTCAGCACAAACACTCCGCGAGCAATTTTACTCAAAGAATGCTGTTCAAGTAAATATAATTTGAGTGAACATGGCTCAATGTTCCCCACCTGCAACATTTACGACTAACACTACGGTCCGCTGCGGGTATCCTCTCAGCAGACAATAATTTCTACTCAGGATGTCACCCGTATGTGTGATTCGGACTGCAAATCCAACTGTTTCTAAATTGCTAGGTGATGGGGGTGAGCAGAGAAACGGAACTGTTTTCAAAAATTATGATATGGAACAAACCTCTGGAATTAATCTCCGGAACAAAGGTGCTGTGCCCTCAGACCTCCACTTGACCGCTACTAAATAATCAGCAGTGAAACCGCCTCTCCAGCCAAAAGGTTTTTATTTAGCCAAGGTTACCAGCATTTTCCTGGCACATTATTAGACAAAATATTGTAATTTATGCCTGTAATTATGAAAGGCAAGCAGCGGGGCAAGCAGCATGATCTCCATTCTGTGTTTCTTGACAAAACAAACAGACAAAAAAAAATACCCCTGGAAACAAAACTCCAGAGAGCCGAGACCCCCGCTAGCACGTCAGCAACCAACGAATGTGCAGATGACAGGAAAATGAACAAAACACGTCCCTTGTAAACAGGTCACTTTGCACATTTCCACCTGAAATTAAACAGAGTGCAACTGAAGCATGTGCAGGACAAGTCAAAGGCCACATATTGATTTTTGTGTCAGGGTAATGGCTACATGCACCGGTTTAGACTTACGTGCTTGCGTTACAGTGTCGCTCAGCCCTGGCCCGGGCCCGTGAACTAGCTTATACTTAGCCGCAAAAACACAGTTTCATAGCTCCAGTTTTAGACCCCTCCCATCCTGGAACAGCCGAGAAGCTGTGATCTACATTTACATAAGGAGTATGGACCAGGCAAGAGCTCCCCTTGCCCAGGGTGTGTGTGTGTGTGTGTGTGTGTGTGTGTGTGTGTGTGTGCGTGCGTGCGTGCGTGCGTGCGTGCGTGCGTGCGTGCGTGCGTGTGCTCGAGTGTCGTCCCCTTTGACTCCTGAAACGCGGCCGCCGGCCACCTACGTACTGTGCGTGTTATTTGTCCATTGAGTCTGTCATCCATAAAAAAAATGTCAGGCAGTTCTGTTTCTCTCTTGCTTTTTGTCCTTCCACCAATTTCCCACAAGGTGATTTTTTTGGGTTTGTGCTGGCACAATAAACACTTTAACCCCCATTCATTTGCTCACCTGATTAGCTTGATTAAAAATTGGACGTGAAGCACTTGCACACGGATCGGTGCTTCAGTGTTATATGGTTGTAACACAGTAATACAGTAGTTTGTGTCACCGGAGCATCTCTGGCTGAAGCAAAAGTGAAGCAAAAACTAGTCCGGGATTTGTGTGCAGGTACCTTTGCAGAGAATTCATCATTGTGTGTTGGTGCTTTTCTTTTCTGGAGCATAATAACGTGGGGAAGCTGCGGCAGAGAGGATTGAGTACTGGGAGATAGCTGGAGACGAGCAGAAATTGGCCGCCCGCTCCCTGTATGACCCGTGTCAGAGCTTGGTCCGCATTGCTGGCAGTAAGTCGGACTTGTTGAGGGTTGGACTCCGCTGGGCTGCCCTTTGTCACCAATTCTGTTCATAATTTTTATGGACGTAATTTCTTGGCGCAGCCATGATGTTGAGGGGGTCCGGTTTGGTGACCTCAGGATTGGGTCTCTGCTCGTTGCAGATGATGTGGTCCCGTTGGCTTCATCAGTCCATGACCTCCAACTCTCACTGGATCGGTTCACAGCCGAAGTGGCCAGCATGAGAATCAGCACCTCCACATCTGAGGCCATGGTTCCCAGCCGAAAAAAGGTGGAGTGCTTTCTCTTCTCGGGTTGGGGAGGAGATCCTGCCCCAAGTGGAGGAGTTTAAGTACCTCGGGGTCTCAATCACAAGTGGGGGAAGAATGGAGCAGGAGGTCGACAAGCGGATCGGTGTTGCGTCTGCAGTGATGTGGACTCTGCACCAATCCATCATGGTGAAGAGAGAGCTGAGCCGAAAGGCGAAGCCCTCGATTTACCGGTCGACCTTCATTTCTACCCTCACCTATGGTCATGAGCTTTGGGTAGTGAACGAAAGAACGAGATCGTGGGTACAAGCTGCCGAAATGAGCTTCCTCCAATTGGTGGGCAGGCTCTCCCTTAGAGATAGGGTGAGAAGCTCTGCCATCCGGGAGGAGCTCGGAGTAGAGAAGAGCCAGATGATGGCTCACGCACCTAGTTAGGATGCCTCCTGGACGCCTCCCTGGGAAGGTGTTCAGGGCACGTGCCTCCGGTAGGAGGCCCCCGGGAAGACCCAGGACATGCTGGAGGGACTATCTCGGCTGGCCTGGCAACGCCTGGGGATCCCCCCAGAAGAACTGGACGAAGTAGCTGGGGAGAGGTAAGTCTGGGCTTCCCTGCTTAGGCTGCTGCCCCCGCAACCCGACCTCGGATAAGCAGTAGAAAATGGATGGATGGATGGATGGATGGATGAATGAAACTCTTCTTTTCCCCTTACTGGCTTCACTCAATGGGTCTTTGAAATATTGAGTGGTGGAGTCTTTGAAGGAAGACGCTCATCAGCCCCGAGTGATGCATATTTAGGAGGTCTGTTTGCGGCACGGCCCATGCTTTCTGCTCCTTGTGTGTGTGTTAGCGGCCACGTTTGCATGTGTGCCGCCACTGCCGGTGACAGACAGAGGACTTTGGTGTTAAAGTGTTACAGACAGCGACTCAGTGGGACCTTCACAAGTGTCACAACCAATTAATGCATCGGTGTATAGGTGGATATCAAGGGCAACTTGCAGCGCAAGCTAGGTGACGCGTGTTCGTTTACAGGGACTGATGTGTGGGCAAGAACTTGACAAGGGCATGTCATGAAAATAACTTGGACTTCTCACAAGTGCAGAAACTTCAACAAAAAAGTATTCCCAAGATTTTCCGAAGGCTGGGTGTGAGCGTCATTTGAATTGAATTAGACCTAAATATTTCCGTGTCAGTGATGTCCTTTTGTCCTTAGCAGTCCTATAAGTGAGTTCAAAGTGGCGTCAGGACCTCACCACATCGCATCGCACCGACTCGATGACAAGGTTAACTGCGTCACAATAACTCCTAAGTGATAGCAGTTCTCCCGTCTTTGAGAGGCATTCTTGACCTTGGCGCAAATAGCCCAAGTAAAACTCATATCGATTCACTGGATGAACAGCAGTAGGCGCTGTTCTGCTTTAACTCTGCGGCAAGTAATATTACACAATGTAAACCAGCCAAAACCATTTGTGAGACCTTGAACCCCCCCCTCCCCACCCACCCACCCACCAAAAACGCATTTGGAAATCTCTTCCATCACGGCCTCTCTCATTATGACTTCTTAAAAAAAAATAAAAGGAGTTTATGACCGCCTCCCGACCAAGGCGTCGAAGCCTATCAGCTAGCATCGCGTCGAGCTATTGAATGGCTCCACTTGAGCAACTGGAGATGTTTTCGCTTGTGGACACCTGGACATTTGTTGCCTGGCGACAGACAAATGATAAGCATCGCCTCCCCCCCCCCCCATTCTCTCAAGCCTCAGCGACTTCGAACCCAGGCGCAGCTCATCTGCCACGTTCTGCAACATTAAGGCCTCCACCACCAACCCCCACCACGGATTCCTTGGAGCTGCCAGGCTAATAAGCACTTGGCCAGCCATCCATGAGCTTCTGCGCTATCTTCTTTTATCTGCAGAGTCTCCTGTTTGTGGAGCTGAATCCTGAGCTTTGCAACCAAGCACAGATTTATGGATTTTTTTTTATTATTATTATTAACTGTAATTTCTGAGAATAACTAAAAAATAAAATCATTCATTTTCTTCTAAGGAGAATTCTAAGAATCTTTCAACACTGGAAAATAATTGTCAGCCTTAAGTGATAAAATGCTTTCAACTCTGTATGCCTGAAACGCCTTTATCTTCCACACTGGCAAACAAAGACGCATATATGAAAAAAAGATCATTATTTTTGTAGAAGAAGGATTATATGCGTGAGTTGCATGAGCACCTCATCCTTCAACAGAAGAACACTCAGCAATTGCTAAAGTTATTAAAGTGTTTTGATTTTTCCCCCCCCTATAATAACATCAAACATTACACTGCTATTATTCTATTACTATAAAATTAGAAGACAGTTATGAAAACACTGTGGGATCAGTACAAAAGCAACATTATTTGCACCAGGGATCCTGGAACTGTTATACTTTTATTCCAACTGTATGACATTGACAGAGCACTCGACCACTTTTATTTCGCTCTACAGGAAAACAGTGTGATGGCACTCGCAAATATTGCTCATCACAGGTGTTTTATGTGGCGAGGGTGGATTTAATTCAGCAGAACCGACAGTGTGGGAAGCTCTGACTGCTAAAGCAGATGAATTTAACCGATGATGTCAATCAGGCAGCTTATGAAGTTCCTTCGCCAACTGGGAAGTGAGAATAAAACAAATGATTAGTATTAGAATAAACCAAGACACTGTGAACAGATGATGGGTGAATGGTGTTGTTTGAAGACCTTTGCTTCTCTGTGTAATCAGCACTATTTGGAGGCCTTGAGGAAAAGAATTGCCCTGAAGAAAGCGCACCTTTCAGTCGATAATTGGCTATTTCCTCCCGCGTTTGTCTTAATGATGAGGTCGTACTTTTCACAGCAGTTGGGAGGAAAGAACAGCAGCTGTTCTCATGTGTCAGATTCAACCTTGATCTTCCCAATCTTACGCTCGGCGGGTCCTGCGGTAACAAGACAGATGTTTCCGACGTCTCCGACTCTGCTGTTATTTGTTCGCCGCTGCTCTGTGGTAAAATGTGACAACAGCGTGATTTGCATTCTTTTTCCTCCCCCCGCTCCCCTGTCAAAGTGCAAAATTTATATTTTTGCACGCACAAAGGTTAATTGGTTTGGGAGCGGCTCCGGAGAAGCAATTTGTCTCCAACTATCGGAAAAGCCTCTTCTCCGTCGAGGTCTACTCAATCACACCTTTTCTTTGCCCGCCTCCTCAGTTTCACAACACAGGACTTTATCCAGTTCGGTGGTCAAATTCGTCCAGCTTATTCATTTAATTTGTTGATTTATTTTCATGGCACACTACATTTGATCTGCGCTGCTCCTCAGGAAAGAAAAACTTGAAAGAAGAGTCTGTGTGAACTCTTTCTTTGTCCCCTACTGGATTGGTAGTGAGCGTTACATGCATGTTTTATACTCTTTTTTTTTTAACTCCCCAGATAGGCATTAATCTTTTAGGCTGATATTTTAACTTCATTTTAAATTAAACAGTTTTAGTCTTCTATTTCAATTTTGGCAGAGTTGTTGCACATCCCTTTGATGTTTTTTTTTTTTTTTCCTTCCTGCCTACGAGAACCATGAAGGCTCTGCATTAATAATCTCATTAAGGTGCAAAGTTCTCCTGGAAATCTTGAGGTCCTGACAGTCATGGGGAAGTTGATTTGACATGCACCACCCACCTAACGATGGCTTCCTGGCCGTGCACACCCACTAGTGTTAATGTCACCACACGCTAGCTGTATAATGTGACCTGCCGTACCAGTAAAGGCATTCAGAATCGCCCAAGGAGCAGCTCCCGATCACTCAAACGGGCGATTGCAGAGATCTGTGAAGGCTGGAGTGGACCTAGACTGAAAGCAACACAACCAGCTCATTATAACTGAAAAATACTGCGAAAGTGTGGTGTTTATGTTATCTCACTAGTATTTTTCCACCATGCAGTGTTTTATTTTAACATCACAATGACCCCACGATTGTCACACAAGAGCTCAGGAACAGCATCTTCTCCGGACGATTCTGTTCTTGTTTTTCCCCACACTTCTCTGATGGAAATGAAACCTCCCATCACCCTTCCTTTCGTCCTCCTGATGATGTCTTCTTCTTCTTCTTCTTCTTCTTCTTCTTCTTCTTCTTCTTCAGCATTTGACAGTCAAGATAAAGGGCATTAGTTGTTCCCACAGGTCCTCAGCCGTGACGGCGATGTGTTCTTTCAGTAAATCTGGCTGTGCCGCACGGTTCGGCTATTGATCCAGAGTGTTCATTAGTTGCTGATTTAAATTATTAGTGAAGTCAGGGAGGAATGGTTGCATTCATCTCTGCCAGGATGGAACGCTTAATCATGTTTTATAGAGCTAAGACTGTGTAATAATGCTAACTCATACTCGAAATCCTGTAGTATTTTGGAGGCACCTCTACATCACGCATTCTGTCCACTGTGTTAATTGATCCCAGAGGATTTGTGGAAAAGAGTTTTGATTCAATGTCTTCCCTGACATTTTCAGGGTTACTGTCGGAATAGGTCTTAAAACGCACATCAGACGAAGCCACAGCAGCGACGAGAGGCTATTTTTTTTCTTTTCACAGCCCATCTATAACTCTGATCGAATCTCGGTTGATTGGGTTTTTGATCCACAGCACTGTTGGAAAGTCTGTCATCGCGAGATGTTCATTCATGTTTAGTGAACGAGGGGTGCAAACATGAGGTAAACTCAAATCCACCAGACCTCAGTACCTCCTCAAGGAGGAAAGGTCACGCTCGCCTTTCTAATGTTTGGACCATTTGGACGGACCAACCTGGTGCTGTCGGCTTAATTAGAAGGTCAACGCTTAAAGGCCCAAGGCTGAACTCAGCCGGGCTCAGATGAACACCCCATTTTGGTGTCTGATTTTTTTGGTGGGCAGCCTCAGGTGTGGCGAAGCACGCCACGCAGTGATTTAGCACTTCTCTGGCAGCCAGGTGTTCATTTAACTAACAATAGTGCAGGGACGTCACGGCGGCGCACGCCAGCCCGGCGCTCTCATCCCAATCTAGCTCAGCCGCTGCCTCGCTCCTCGGTCTGACTTGTAAATAGTCTTTTTATTTAAAGCCCCCCTCCTTTGTCTTGCAAATCAAAGATGCCTCTTGTTTGAAATGCAGGTGAATGAAATGGAGGACGAGACAACGGATAGCTGAAATGGATGCTAAAGAGGAAAGGTTGGGGGAGGGGGGATTCTTTTTTTAACTCATAGGTTTCTATTCATATTGAAAGTTTGAAACCATTGGAACACTTTTATTTGCCCTTAGCATTGGTGTTCAGTGACAGGTGTGTGAGATGATTGGGCTCCTGCGTAGGGTTGGATTAAAGCTGATGACAAAACACACATAGAATAAGTGCCATCTATTAAACATACAGTAGGTAAGTGGAGACGTGAAGATGTTTGATCTACGTGCAGGGAATGATGACGATATCTGAGTTTTATTGACCTGATCTAGCTTTATAATCTGAACTCGTTAACTTTGTAATTTACATTGACTAACATCCTGGCTCAGGTGACATTTATGCGACTTTTACTGGAAGTAACCTTTCTAACTGGTGTTGTTACTTACTAATAATTAATTCGCTTGTTTTTTAACCATATCATGCTTTTTGAATGTTACTTTTTCAACTGTACATTGAATTTGTTTACATGTGGCTTGATAGGCCACTCCCACTTTCATCATTCCCATCACCCCGACCTTCAATCAGCTCTGCTTGAATCAGCATTCTAAATAGAATTGTTGTTGGTATGACTCTTTATTGTTATGGTATGACTCCGTTTTGGGATGTTCCCTCCCTGGAATATCTCTGAGTAGAAGAGCAAATCCCCATGATTGTCCACAAGACATTAATTAGGCAGGAGGTTGCAACTGAAAGAGAAAGATCAGGCGAAGGAGGCTGAGGCATCTTAAGTGGAGGGTTTGTTTTGAGCTCTGCAGCCAGGCTACAGATCTTAGAAACAGCTGAGCAATCAGCTGATGCCAGGTGGGTGTGAAGGAGCTTTCCACTGAGCCAGGGAGCTGCTCGGTGTTGCGTTCAATGGCTGAATTTCTGGAGGAAGTTCTTTATTTTCTGTCCTTTTTCAAATGTTGGAAAGCACCTGACCTTTCTCAAGCGTCAGCAGGATCAGATCCACTTAGATGACAACATATGGAATAGTTGCTTCCATCTTGGGAACAGCGCCACCTGGGTGTCCGCTCAGCTCTGAAGGTCAGAGTTTTTACAGCCAGAAAAACTGACAGCTGAAGGATAAAAACTAGATTTGTGCTTTATGAAGAAAAGAGAAGGCGCAATAGGTTAGAAAGGTCATGGTGGATTTGAGGAATCATTTATTTTTGTATGTAATATCGCATACGCTCTCATACAGGACGACAGTGAGTCAGACCAAAACCGCAGTAAAATACACAAACTACAGGCTTCACAGGTCCGCAGGTATGCTGTAGCTGCTGTCAAGGACTCTAAAAATACTCACACAAAGAGCACCATTTATTTTAACCACTGACTTTCAACATTGAGAGGTCAGAAGTCAAATTAAATATAATCTATATTGATTCACACTGCAGCCACTGGAAGGCTTGGCCAGCAGATGAACTGACCGTGTTTCCTGCAAAAAAGGAGAAAAACATGTTTGAATTCATAATGAGATAAGTTTAAAATCCAACCTTAGTTAAAAGAAAAGATCACCAGTTTGTTTGGCCCTGAATAAAATTAGTCTGGAATATATCTATATAATAGCGCTTAGCTTCCTGAAAGCCCTTTAAATGGGTTCTAACCTGGACCTGAGGGCAGGTTTTGCGCCATCTAATGTGTAAATATGCACTAGTATGGTAATAAAGGTCCTTGGATCCTTGAATATTAATCACTTCCCAAATCATGTTCTTAAGAAAGGATAGAGCCTGGAAGTGGCGATAAAACAGGCTGGATAAGCAAATGCAGGATGAAAAACTTTGGCGAAGCAGTGATGATGAATTCCTAATTTATTCTTATCCCCTATTCATATTTTAATGAGAAATGTAAACATTTCTCACAAACAAGCACACAACACCAGGCAATCCTGTCTTTTAGCTTACTTTTCATATCTGTCTGACCTGCTCGCCGTGCTTTTTCTGTTTTTTAGTCTGGGTGAAGGTCGCAAAAGGACTCTTTTCCTCCTCCCACTGCTGGAAATCTGTGATCATCCACAAACACACACTGGTTTATACAGTGAACCAGTCAATACCCTCCTGCCACAACACGTGAAGTGTGTAGAGATTTATAATTTCCACCGAGCGCGGTTATCTTTCCGTGGGGGGAAAGACTCAGTTTGAAATGTGAATGTGAAAATGTGTTCAGTTTCAGGCACTTATAGAAATGGAAATCAGACGAAATCGCCCCCCCCCTCCTTGGAGCACCAGGGGCCCTTTACAGCTTTGAAAAGATAAGAAAAAAAAATCCCTGTGCATGGAGGTTGGGACCGTGTACATCTGATGAGGAGAATATACAGTCGTTCAGTAGTTAACATGGAACCAAAGATTAGCTACACCGTAACACCCCCAGTGATGCTGAAGCTCTTGGAATGTGATTACCAGTAATCGATGACCTGTTTCCCAGGATTACCTCCTTCAATCTAACGGCTCAGGCTGGTTCTGATTCTTGCTGCAGACAGGAGCAAAAACAGCAGAAGCTAATGTCCGATCCACTCCATCCAGCCGGCCAAACGCATCTTTTGGACATTCTGACATGCACGCCAGTTGCCTGCGCGCAGCATCTGATGGCAGAGTGTGTGTTACACTAGGGGGAGACAAAGACCCTGCATAGATGGACAGGCATTAGGAACCGCTTGGTAAATAATTGAAGCCCACATTTTATGATGCTGGGATGAGAAACGGCTGCAATTATTGCAGGCGTTCCAGGGGAAGACGTGGATGGCATCGGTTACGGCGGCTGGCCCGTGTGGTTTAAAAATAACAAACACGCAGGCTGCTATTTCAGCATTTCCAAGAAGCTCGCTCGACTTTTGTCACAGCGGGGGGGTTTTTGTTGTTGTTGTTGTTTTTTTTTAAAAAGAGGAGTTTTTGTAGTATAAGTCGTAGCTGCTACGCTGAGGCCTTGTGGTTTAATGCAAACGGCTATTCTGTATGTAGAATGTGGGCCATATTACTGGGTTGTATCCTGAGGGAGCAACATCGTAACAATAGAAAAGGAAGGAACAAGCCGGAGAGGAAGGAGGAGGGGAGAGGGGGAGGGGGAGGTTCAGAGAATAACACTCGGGAGAGCTCAGAGCCATGATGCAATCCTGTAGGAAAGTTTATTGGATGTGTCTCACAATCAATAACCAATTTATAGGAACTTGATGGGGGATAAACGCTGCACTTGTTACTTCACCTGCTTCTACATTTATACTGTAGGGCTGACCTGGCTTGACTTGTTTCAGCCTGTTCTGTTTCGGAGGAGTTCCTCCTGCCCTAGTTCATAGGGTGACAGCTCCTTGTTTGTTGTTTAATTTTTTCAGGAAATAAACCACTACACACTTTTTATGGCCAACTATACGCAACCATCGCAGGGTAATACCTTTGCCAATGAGATTTGCCTTGCTACGGGCATGCCCGGGGTTGCTATAACAACAGCTGCTGCTATATCTGTCACTGCTACGGGTCACGACTAGCTGAAGGAGCAATTTACATTGCTAACTGCCAGTGCCAACCCACCCAAGCCCTCTTCAAATGCATCCATACTTTGAGTGTTTCCTTTCTTGTTGTTGTTGGTTTTTTTTAAATCTCAGAGTTTCTTTAAGTTGCAGTGTTAAGGATGAGGATCCAGTGGTCTGGAAGACATGCGCACCATTTTCCTTCTTGTGTTTTTATTTTACAATAGAGATGAGAGCTGAGAGTTTTTCCTTGTTTTTTACTTTTTCAGCATCTTGATGAGGTCTGCGAGTGGACTCCTTTTCCAGTCAAAGCTGGTAGAAGGCAGAGACTGTACTCAAGAGAGAGGCTTCAACACAAGCTGTCAAATATGTCGCTTTTAATGCACAAAAATGAACTCATTCGCACAGCTGATATGTGAGAGGGAGAACAAAGCCTGACTGAGTTATGATACGTACAACATCCTGGTGAACAGACAGAAACGGTTGAATGTGTTACAATAGCAAAGCCAGAATCCCAGCAAGGACAGAGATTTTAGGGTACAAGAGCTAATATCTGTTCCAGTAGATGTGTATTACATTGTGGTTTCAGAGGGAGAAATGCACATTCGCACAGTAGAAAAGCTCAAATTTCCCCTAAAAGACTACAAAATAGTTGCAAAAATCGAATTGCGGTTTGCACAATCACAAAAGCAAACAAACTGACACTGGTGCAGAGTCGTCGGAAAGGTTGCGGCAGTGGGACAGCATATCTCCTTCTTACTTTTGTCGTCGACAAGGTTGTAAATCACAGTGGCACCTAAATATAAGCAACTCCCCATGCTGGCGGGTGCAAATGAAGCATGGCCGAGTTGTGATCAGATTGTTGCACAGGACACTGACATTTCCTTCTGTGGCACTTTCTTTCTTTTTTGGGGGGGGGGTCTGGCATGTTTAATAGATGAGAAGGGCAGCAGGAGATAACGTGAGCACTTGGACACGTTCTGGCTCCTCCTGAGACTCAGTCAGTATGCAGGAGAGATTGGTTGGCAGGACTCATGGCTGTCTGGCCACAACAATACCTTTATAGTGACTCAGATAAGGATTCCCATCAAACGAGCCTCGGTTCCGACTGCGGCTCTTTAATACCTGAAAAGGAGGGAGAACAAGTTCCATCTTATTGAAAGTGCTAACTAGGTTTAGTCATATCAGGGATACTGATCATGTAAATGTCACCTATAATTTAGAGGCTTGACAATGATCACATGATCATAAGGCAGAAGGAAGACTTCATATACACGCAAATGCAAAACTATTGTAGCTGTCTTCAAACACAGAAGCGAGCCTTGGAAAATCCACGCCCGCCTTTTATTGCGGACACCGCCGTGCTCGTGCTGAACTTTTTAAAGTCAACGCTGTATAATGCGCAACTAATAACGTCAAGCGCATGCTGACAGTTCCACGGCAAAACCGATGATCAACGTGTGATTATGCACGAACTTAGATGAATGGAAGAGCTTTTGATGCGCTTGGAATAGAAACGGAGGACGAGCTGAAGCGACAGGACGCCGCTACTGAGCAGCAGAGAGCACGTAATAAACAACCAGTGAGAAGGAGGAGAGCATGGATGACTCAGACCGGATGGAGTGGAGGAGGAGGGGTGTACAAAGTACCGTGTCAGTGAAAAAGCACTTTATTGGGTAACAGGAGCGTCTGGTGTGGCTTTCTGCTCAGAGGGGATGGCTAGGTAGTTTGTCCTGCAGAAAAGAGAGAGCGTCTGAGAGCTGGTGGGAGCAGGCAGCTCCAGACCAAACACCGATGCATCAGCAGCACATCGTACGGCTATTTAGGGAATGCAGAGTCAATGGAAAATGCAAGAGGTGCTGACTTAAAGGTTAAAACCTCCACTTCCCGTGTAAACACCTTGGAAGTAAAGGCTGCAGGAACTGTGTCAAAGCCAAAATAGCAAGAAAAAATTTGTAGTTTTCCGCTGCAAAATCTCTGCAGGGTGTTTTTTTTTT
>BJFM01001055.1:85207-101065 GCA_016586285.1 Arothron firmamentum
ACACACACACACACACACACACACACACACACACACACACACACACACACACACACTTCATACAATTTAGAGTCTCCAGTCAATTGAATGTGCCTTTTTTTGGGTCTATATGATAATTCATGTCAACCCTTCACATTAAGACATTCCGCACTTCAGTCCAATGTCAAGTGATTCATTTCAGCTTTTGCAGCGGCAGAGAGAGGAAAAGTGATTACGATGTGTCATTATGCAAACAGACCTGACCGTAAACCAAATGCTCTCAGAACACCCTCGGTGCTTATTGAGATGTTGCCATTTCCATTTAAACTGTGTGTTTACAGGGATGTTGGACCCTTCTGTTGGAAACAATAAGCTGTTTAGCTTAGCTACCCTCATTCATCAGGGTAGCTTAGCTACCCTGATGAATGAGGGTAAAAATTCAATCTTTTTCTTCCCACTGATGGCAAATCATTTAATCTTTGTAACACAATTATGTGTTCGCCACTTTACACGGGAGCCCTCCTGGAAAATTAGAATGTTATGCGATTCATTGTGCCATTATAAATCAGTCATAAATCGGGTCTGAAAACTGTCATTTCAACCACCATTGGTCACAACAAATGTTGATATTAGCATCTCACCGGGAAACATCTCATACCTCTGTCTGAGTCCACAGATAAATGTTGTTTGAGGTCTGTGACGAGTTGTTCCAGTTGGAAGTAATTGTACTTTTGAAGTCTAAACAAAAGAGAACAGGCAGGGAAGTGTAAGAAAGCATCCTCGGCTGTGCTGTAGGCTTCATATTTCTTACCGACCTGCTTGCTAGCAGGCGCTCAGTGAACTGTGCATCAGTAGGAGCTTTAATATTGAGAAATTCCTCCACCAATGAGCCATGCTGCCACTGCGATATATCACATCTTGCCTGGAATGAGAAAGTTAAAATCAGCTGTCTATGTGCACGTGGTCTCAGAATGATGAGTGACGCGCTGGCGCACCTCTGCCCCGCTCCGTTTGAATGAAAGGTTGAACAGCTGAAGGCCTACCACTGAGATAGCCTCACGGAGAGCGTCCATAAACTGCTGCGGCTCAGATCCTGGATTATAAGAGAAACAACTATGATGTTTTGAAAGAGGATCACGCACTTTGCCCGTTTAAAGATGCCTGCGTGTTTTATTAATCGCCAAAGCCCTGTTGCCGTCGCGTGTCTGATTACCTGAGGTTATGTAAGCCATGGATTGCAGGAGAGTTGCAAGGAAATGTCCCACATGCCCAAGCTGTGCCTCTGAGAGATAAAGGATTTGATTGATCGCATCAAAATGAAACTCTCCCGAACAAGCGGCCAGCAGAGCCCTGCCGGAGAGGCTTGATGAAACCGGCAGCGACTTGGCCGGCAGCAGGAGCACCGAGGGGAACAGGGGACGGTTTGCGAGCAGCTGCATCACCTGGCAGCCAAACAGGAAGACGGCAGAGTGCTGAGGCGAGAGCCTGTCCAGTGGAGTCGGGATAAGTGAGCCATTGTTGCTCTCCTGCTCAGGAGGCTCAGTCTCTGTATGAGAAGAAAATGTGTTATAGGCTTTAATGATATCCTGACGTATGTTGACTGCATGCGTTGATTGTGTTTCCGCACCATTGTGGAGATGCTGGGAAGAGATAGCAGTGGAGAAGTCCTGCAAACGACGCTGTATCTCCTGCAGGGTCTTAAACAGCGGAGATATGCTGACCAGCTCAGACAGGTCGTGGTCACTTAAACAAGGAGCCGTACTCTGCAAATGGTCTGCGGGACAGATAAACACCCCACACAAGAGAGGAAAACAGTCTTATCTGCTTTAGAAAAGCAGCACACTTTGTTGAAGTGTGTTCCTTACCGGGATCGAGAGAAAGAGCTTCTGGTTTAGTAAGAGTCACTGATGAAAACTGTTGACAGTTCAAAAAGGCGTTATCTTTAACTATTTATTCCAATCTGAATGACTTTAGGTAATTTTCCACTGCCTTACCCGCGTGCTTGACGTGTTGATGTCACCGTGGATGAATCCAGAGTGTTGCTCACATTCTCCGGGGTCACACGGACCGGGTAAACTCTGGTTCTGCCACGCCTCCTCTGTCAGCCTGCATAGGACAGCTTCTGCTGACCGGAGAACGTCACTCAGCGAGGCCGCAAAAGCCTCAGCTGAGGGAGAAGACAGGGAGGGAAAACATTTAATAGCAACTAAGGGAAATTATTTATTTATGCCGCGCTCACAATGAACGCTCGGCTTTAATATGAGGGTATGGAATGAAAACTCATATATTTGGTTATGTTTTTTAAGTGGTAGATTACACAAAAACTATAGATTTTGTCACAGTGTGATGGATAATGCACAAAGAAAAATCCAATAAAGTTTGGTGTGGGGCCAGACAAATTGGATCCCTCAAGATTGTTAATTTAAAAGGTCTGCTGGACGTTTGCAGAGTTATACACTCCGCTAAGGCCCATTCCACTTGTTACATCTTGGTTCTTTTGTAAAATAAGACAGGTGCAGGAGCTAAAATCAAACACACAGTCTCAAAATGGCTCCCCCACCCCCCAAAAAAACAAAATCACTTGGACATGTCAGCTTCCCACCACACATCACCACATGGTCGTACCTTGAGAATCTCTGTTGTCTGCCACCGATTTGGAGAGTAGCAGTTCCCTGAGAAGACTCAGCTTTTTCACGTCCATAGTCTCAAACACATTCTAAGAAGAAAGGATTTACTGTTTGCCTGTGGCAACTCGCGCGTTGAATCATCTGGTTCGGCTTGTGACAAGTATGACTCACCCTCAGCGATTCGGCCTGTTGACAAATATTTCTATAAAATTCCTGCACGTCTTTGCGATGTTGAGCCAGCTGCGAAGCTATGTGAAGGGTCTGATCTTCCAGCTTGTCATAGAGAGTCTTCACATTAAACTCCTCTAAATCACAGAAAGCTGACAGGCTTGCTAGATGGAAAGCAGAAATGCCAGGATCACAGAAGGTACTTAAAGAAACATGCCACAGTGTCAGCCTGGGAAATAAAAAAAATAATAAATAAAAATTCAGTGACAGTCTCTATGGCTTTTCAGATTGCTGTTGATACTGCACGGAGTGGATGATAAGGCAAGTGAATTAAAATTCACAGCGTACCACTTGGGATCTTGAGATACTGCACCACAGCAGTCAGTAAAATGTGTTATAATCCATTATTTTCTTTATCTCCAATCAGAAGAATTAATCAGTTCAGCAGTTTTATGAGGCCATGCATGCAATCTTTAAAATTAATCTGCTACTGGACATCTAATTGTGGCACAAAGTGAGAGTCAAGTCTAGTCCTCCAGTCATCTCAGACTTTATTGTAAGTCTGTTCTTTAAGATTTAAAGAATACATGAAATATTAAACAGTGCTTCTATTTACTGGGTATGCCTGCAGTCAGCTATGATGGATTAACATACTCAAGGCTGTTTTCATGTGCTTTTGTCATGAAGTCCCAAGTGCTGTGTAATTTTAGATATGCCATGTTAACGCAGCTGTGCAGTATCACGTAGCTGCAAGTGTCACTGTTAAGTCCCAAGCCTTTGTCTATTTATAAAATTCCTATACGTTTGTGTGAAACATGTGTATGAAAAAACATGCACGTTCATTTTAGGCTGTACTACAACGTGTTCAGCTGAGAGAATGACATTACCTCCTTTTGAAACAGTCAGTTCCTCAGACTCGGCTCCCTCGCCGATGCCGCGGCTGCTGAAGGGGCCTCCCGTGCTTGACACAGCCATGTTGAAACACCAGAATGAAGCTACGAGTTTAAAAGTTCACTTTCCCCTAATTGCAATTTCGGTTACAAAGTAACTTTAGCACAAGTGCTGAGCTAAAGCTAATCTGGTTAGTTTTTTCCAAATTAGAAATGAGTGGAAGCTAAATATAAAGTGTTCATCTACCTTTACCAAATTAAATGCATTCCATAGATTGAAACATATGCAATGTTTGTTGTGATGGAAGTTTTACCAGGTTTATTATTTAGCATATCTTCTATTACTGCCAGCTATAGTTGTAATTCACATAAAAAAAACACTTGATTCTTGCATTGAAGGAGGCTCCATGTACAACATTTATGACACACACGTAGGGAACAGCATCGGTTTGTACCCGTCTCCGCTGCACACACAATCCCCTGGACAGAAAGGCTCCCCAAGACTGCGCCACTTAGGCTTTGTCCTCCAATGAGAGACAAGTTTGGCTTTTCCGGGTCGCAGAACCAACACTGTGACGGTGACGACCACCACTGCAACCAGTAGCAGACTCAGGATGCCTACAATTATTTCTTTTGCAGTCATCAATTCCAAGCGGGTGAATGTCAAAAATGTCAGTTTGACAGTCGTGATACACACCTATTATCATTCCCCAGTCTGGTAGTAGGTTGAGTCTGTGCTGCTTGACAACGCCATGCCTGACGAGCTGCTCTGGGGTCATGGGCTGGAAGACGGAGGACCGGGACTCGCACTCTGTGCCTTCCTCGCTCACCACTACCACTGTACTCCACTCTGGCACGGCGCTGTCCACAAACACATACTTCCCTCTTTCAGAAAACACATGGGCGAACCTGAGAAAAGGAGAGGAATGGTGAGATTAGGAGGGAAAAACATCCAGATCTGGGACTTTCTGTGCTTCAATGGCCCATGAGCACCTTGTAGAATTGAAATTTGTCTGCTTCACAAGTATTTCCAGACGTCTGAATGCACCGAAGTCCCAGCCGGGGTTACTGTTAAATAAGTGGTCTTTCTGATACACTGGGAAGTGGCTGAACTGGCGGTCTTGGGGATATAAACTTTAAGTTAGAAAACTGATAATACAGCAATATGAGTCTAAAGGACACCCGCAGTACCGGTGTGGTTGATGGCAAGAGCAAAAATGAGCATGTCACCAGCGGACAGGCAGATGATAGGGTTGGGGATTCGAGGAAGGACAGCTACATCAGCGGGATCATCATTTGCATCTCTCCTCACTCTGGGTCGGGCACCAGTGGCATGCCCTGGTTCTAAACGGGAGTAAAGCAAGATAATTAAGACTTTAAAAAACCTACTAAAATTATACTGCATGTAGAAGCTGAAATGTTACATTCCTACTATAAAAAAAACAAATAATCAATAAGATTCACTTCAGACACCTGAGAGAAACTGATTGATGATCTGCGTGTGTGTGGGAATCCATCCAAACACTCCTTCGGCGTCGAACTGAACCAAAAGGATTTGACCGATACTTTTTTCATGGATATCTGGTCCTAAAACATTTGTCACACTCTGTGACAAAGAAATACATAGCATGAATTATTCAGCTGCCTCATCAGACAGAAAAAAGATCAATAGCTCATTTTGATACTGTCAGATTTCAGGCCATGCTTTTGCATACGAGCTGTGCATTAAATATAAATAAATAGATAACTACAGCAGGTAAAATGGTCTTGGATCAAAATTATTGATACAGCTAAACAATTACTCACAGGACACGCAAACAACATTTTGACAACGTCTCTGTCAAACTAAAAATAGATTTGATTTCAGTTTTTATCTGTTAGCTGCAGCTTTCCCAAATCCCTCCCTCTGCAGATATTGAGTGAAGTTGCTAAAAGATAAATCCATAAAGTTGCCGCTTCTCTCGTACCCAGATCACGTCGTCTCTCTCTTTGAGGCTGAGCAGCAGGCGTCCATCTTGGGAGAATCGGCGACGAATCCGGGGCAGCCTGGTAAGGCAGGTTGCGTTGCACAGCTCTTCGGCAGAGATGTAGCGCTCACACCGACATCTGGGGTATCAAGATCGGACGGAAAGATGCACGGTGCATCGGCGTGTCTTATACAAAAAAACGATCAATTGCTTAATTTAGAATGACATTAAAAATGACAATCACATGCCCATCTCCACGTCCAGCGTTCCTCCATGTGGGCCACAGGTGACGTTACATGAGTAGAGTGATGGCGACGCACATTCTCTGGAAACTGCCAGGCGTATCTGTCCGGTATCACACCGTCTGTACACCTGAAGGATATTCACACCAGCACACATTCAGTGCAATCTGCAATCATGACCATAGGTCAGAGCCGTCACAGTATTCCTCCTCCACTCTGAGATTTGCAGGCAAATAAATATATTTTTTTATCTCTGCAGATTAAAATTAGAGATTAAATTTTTTTTAAAATTGGAAACATGTGCCATTGAGGAGAACTTCTACTGACCTCAGGCTGGCAGTCATATACACTGTCTGAGGTAGAGCTTTTGAAATCCAGTTCATTGTAGAAAATAAAACCAGTTCTGCACAAACATGAGCCATCCGAGTGCTGAAACGCTCGATTTTTACCGATGCAGGTACAAGTTGGAGAGCCTGAGAAGACAGGCGCAAGCTGAGGGATTTCCATTCGCAGCATAAATACACTTTGCTACACTGAATGTTAGTTATTGAGTAGGATCTAACCTGCTGCTGAGGTGGAGGAGCTGCCACAGGGAAAGCATGCCTCCTGAGCTGGCAGGTGGTTAAATGTACCGGCTGGACATGGGTGACACTCACCTCTTGTCTCAGCACGAGTGAGGTTACCAAAGAAGCCAGGAGGACAAGGAACAGGCTGGGGTGATCCCATGGGACAGACATACCCCAGAGGGCATGAATAGCTGTTGTAGTGTTCTGCACCTGAATAACATACACAAATTATTAAACCACAATACTGTGCACATCACGTGGGATGATTTGTCGTACCTGGGGGGCAAAAGTAACCTGGTGGACATGGGAGGCATTGTAGGACCTGGGATAGATATGGACGATAGGTGCCCCCCTCACACACGTGACAGCAGCTGTTTTTGGATCCCCTGACCCCACTGGTGTTAACAGGCATGGAACCCCCTTCACATGATTTCATGACAGAGCTGTTGGCTGGACAATAGTAGGGAAATGGACAGCTGTGGGCAGAGCAAGAGGGTTATTTATAAAGTCCATCCAAATCCATGAAGTGCCTGTTTTGATATTCTTATCTTTGATCTGTCATCATCTCACAGCTGTTTGGAGGAGTTGAAGGAATGGGATCCTTCAGGACAAATAAAACCCTCTGGGCAAACTCGGGGTTCAGCAGTTTGTGGTCCACAGTATGAGCCAGCTCTGCACAGCCTCTCTGACACCGCACCTGTATAAATCAGTAACATGTCACTGCTGCAGTCCATCACTGTGGTATTTAGTGCAAGATTCAACAAAACCAGGCACCTACCTGCAGGACATTGGTAAGAGGCTCTGCAGGGGATCCCCTCTACATTGGGTTTTCCTGTAATTCGAGGATCTGGGCAGAAGGTTCCCCCCGAACACGGTTCACACTGGCTGGGTGTAGCCGCCCCAGGAAGGAGCCTCTTAGTCCCTGCAGGACAATGAACAGGTGGTCCGTACCCGGTGCACCAGAAACCAGGCGGACAGAGGCTTTGGGTGTAGCCCGTGAGACCTAAGAAATATATAGTTACGTAGAAATAAAATGCATAATTAGTTATATCAGACACTTAAAGCAGCCCTAAAACAACAAAAGGTAACCAATTATTTTAGACTAGACAGAAAACAGGAAGAATAAGATTCAAATGTTTGAATTATATTTGCATAAAAAACAGATTTGTGTATAGCATACAGTAAAGGATTTTGGAACCACAGTGGAGCCAACCCATTTTATTGCAAGCACTCAAGCTATAAATGCGTGCACACAGGTGAAATGGAGATGTGTGTAAGGCAGATGCCAGACATTTATCAATTTTGTAGAAGAGTTTGAAATCTAAAATGCACAATGAAGCACAAATAAGCTTTTGTGCTTCCATGTGCAGATTCCCTTGTCATGCAAAAGCCCAGTAGGTAGCTGTGTGAGATGCCGTGTTTCTTGCCTGTGCTGTTACAGTGTGAACCAGGAGGACAAGGCAGGCAGTCACCCTTGCTACCTGCTCCCGGGGAGGCTCGATGTGTGTACAGAGGACACGGTCTAGGCCCCGCCCCGCTGGCAAAGTCACTGCCGGGAATACCATCACAGTAATGACCAGCGGGACACAAATAGAGGACCGGATCGCCTGCAAACACATAATTCAACAATTTAGGAGGAAAGTGTTTAATTTGAGGTACTGAAAACATCATCAACATAGTTGAGGAATTCATTTTAAACGTGGGAACATCTGCCTCAGGAATATGTGTGCTGGTGATACAGAACACTCAGCCTCACATCTGTAACACAATGAGACAAATTTACACTAGCAAAAATCTGTACTAGGTAGAAATATAAAAGTCTGTGTAAGCTAAATGATGGCTGAGTGTATCCCCCTTAAAAATATCTCCGCTTATCTCCATAGATAAACGTGATAAAACTTTTCCCATTTTTCTCCACATAAGGGTGTTGATTAAAGAGTACCCTTTTGAATATTTAATTTTCACCCTGCAAACATGAAGTTATCCAGTCATTATCAGGTCATACCTGGTTTACACCAATGCTTAGGTGGGCAGTGCAAGCAGTCATGTAAACTGGCACCTCCCGGGGAGCTGCGGAAAGTATTTGCTGGACACAACTCAGCCACCTCCGTGCCCGCAGGACAATAAAAACCTGCAGCAATTATTCACTAATATCAACAAAGGGTTATTCATGGCAATGGAAGAAACAAATGTTAAACATTCATATAATATACCTAAAGAACACATCGGGGTTGTTTTCTGGTTTCTTTTTAAATAGCTGCACAGTACCTGGTGGACATGGTCCAGCACACTGTATGCCCCACTGGCACTGGGTCAAGTCAAACAGTGGTCCCTGGGGGGTGGAATCTGCACTCCCAGAGACACAAAGATAGCCTGCAACACACACACCCTGGATCCGACCACCCCTGAGCGAAATAAATAAAGTTTATTCTTACAATCAGAAGATGCTGACAATCATTACACAGTTTATAATATTTTTAATGTCTCTCTTTTTGTTATGTACATATGCCTGTGCATATATGTGTGTGTGTGAGAGAGAGAGAGTGTGAGAACCAGGACTGCCCTGGCATGATCCTGCTTTCTGCTAGATATGACCACAAACACAATTCTCTCGCATAGAACCGTATCTAAGACTTCATGGGGCAGCGGTGTATTCACCTGCAGAACTTCCCTGGGGGGCAGGGAGAACACTCCCTCTCTTCTTGCAGGCCTCCTTGGTTTGCTTGCGTGTATGTCCCATTAGGGCAGGGCTGAGGAACCATGGTACCTGTAAATTAAAAAACCAGCAGCATGTTAGACATTATCATTAGTACAAAGGGATTCTTTGTTCAGTCCACAAATAAATCATAACAGCACACCCAAACATTTCCTTAGTTATATGCCATAGTTAAGAATGGTATGGGTAAAAGATATTACTGTTTTTGTTAGCTCATAGAGTAGCACCTGCAGGGCAGAATGAGTGTGCTGGACAATGCGTGAGTTCTCCCACTATGGCTTCTTCACAGTAAAATCCAGGTCGACATGGGATGCACTTATCTGAGCCTGGGTTTGGCTGGTATTCGCCTGTGTGACAGGGCAGGGCCAGAACAGAGCCTTCAGGACAGTAGTGGCCCTATGAGACAATGGAAATAATAAAGGCACATTTGAGTCATGTCTTTTAGTGAAAAGGAATAGAAAGAGAAGCTAAATTTGACTTACCTTGGGGCAGAGGAATGTATACGGAGTGGTTGAAGAAAAGTCAAAGGGGCAGTAAAAACCGGCAGCACAGGGGCCACTGGGTCTGGCCAGACCCTCGGTGGAACAGTACTGACCTGCAGGACAGGAGGAGCAGCTCTCCATCGACCCCCCTCCTGAGACAGGGCAATAACCATGTAAAATCTGATGCGAGCATTCCAGTATGTTACAAGTCTAAAGCAAAGACTACCTGTAGCGTTCCTTATACTACCAAGTGGGCACGGGATTGGAGAGATGCACCCTGCTGGACAGTAATGGCCCACAGGACAGGGGCCATTCTGTGAAAAGGTGCCGGAGCTCAGGGGTGCTGGATCTGTGGCTCCACCTTGGCAGAAAAAACCCTGCAGGCATGAACCTTGACAGACAAACACTGATCCAAATAAGTTGATATGTTTAAGTACTATAGTTGCATCAATTAATTGCTGAATCTAGAAGAAATATTCTTCAGCATCTACTCACCTTGTGGCGTTGAGGATCCGAGTGAGCTACAATACCTTCCAGAAGGACAGGGCGTGCAGACAGATAAAGAGTGGGCTCCTGTCTGGTTGCTATAAGTTCCCAAAGGACATGGCTGAGGCAGTACTGTCCCAGCAGGACACAAATGACCTTGAAAAAGTGTGCTGATTAATTATAAGCTCTCTTTGGATTCTTTACACTACAGGCTACTGTGCATTTGCACTACCCTCACCAGCTGGGCAGATAGAAGGTTCTTGAGTGGCTGTGGAGGTGCACACGCTGCCTTCAGGGCATGTTCTGCAGAACGCCGCTCCCGGGACAGGACTGTAAGTGCCAGGCTCACAGGGCACTTCTTGCATGGAGCCGGTTGGACAGCTATGTCCCTTGGGGCAGAGATAGCCACGGGACCCATCAGAAGGAGTGGGGCTGGAGCTGCCACCCAAACACACATATCTGCAGGCGCAAATTAGGACATCAAAAGCCACGAAAATTGCCACAGTCACTACAGATGATAAACAATCTCTCAGAGGAAAAAAAAAATGCTGTGTTTGTTAGATGGCGTTTGCCTGGATGATGGTTGTAGTCACCCCATATTCCAAATGAAGATTAACACAAAGAAATTGAGTAGGAAAAAAATAAAAGAAATTTAAATCTGAAATATTTGCAGAAAGAGCATATTTACTTGTAATCAGTGGATGGAATCAAACACCTGCTTCAAATGACTTCATTTGTGTTACAATAATGTCTATGACTCCACTGGGTCCAAATGTGCTTTTTTTTCCAATTTTTTTTTAAAAATTCAATCTTCTACAGGCGTCCTGACATGCCCCCTTAATTCATACCTAAGTCCTAAACGCAAATTGCCTACAACAACTTTGGGAGGAAAACTTTGTTCTAGACCTTGGGGGAAGATGAAAAATAGTGGGCTTTATACCTGCTATTCTACACATAAGTAAAAAAATGTCTAAAAGAAAAGCAAATATTTTGACTTTTCCCCCTTCGGCTGAGACAAACCAATAAGCACACAAGCAAAAGTGTTTACCCGGCGTGACAGGGGAGAGCGTCTGAGAGCGCTGCTATTGCGGGCCTGTCACAAACCATTCCCGGAGGGCAAGGCGGACATTCATTTTCTCTCTTCAGTCCCCGGGAAATAGAAAGAGTGCCTGGGGGGCAGGGGAGAGGAGATGCAGTACCAGGGGGACAGTAGTGGCCAGATGGGCAAATATGGTTTCCAGTAGAATTCCCCTAGAAGAAGTGGCAAAAAAAACCAACTAAATCTAATGTACTTCAAAAGGCAAAATGTCCTGAAAACGCACATTTCTAAACTCTGATTGCAGTAATTAGACTACAGCCATAATTTCCACACGCACAGTGAACAAATCATCTTAAGATGAGCAAAAACTGCTGTTGAAATCAACAGAACCCACCCTTTTTCAAACATTAATTTAGACCACTTAACATTGACCAATGTTATTGTGGGAGGTTGTTTGAACCGGAACACTTCAAAATATATGTGTGTGAAATTTCACATTACATTTATCGATGAAGGAGAAACGATGAGTTAAATTAACCAGACATAACCCCTATCAACACACATATGCGTTCAACAATCCCTCCCCTCCCACACACACACAGAACCCAGTGACATCATGCAGAAATTGCCAGTGTGTGTTTCTGGGGGTTTTCTGGGATTTTTTCAGACGCCATAATAGCTCAACAATAGTAATAGTTGAAGGCACGTCCGTCTGAACAAGCCGCATGTTTCGGTGTATGTTGAGTTAGTGTGAATTGAGTGTTTTTGGGACCTTTTCAGTTTGTTGCATATTTCTTGGGGCCCTTACGACCAAGGGCCTTGAAACTTCACACAGACAACTCCCCTCATCAGGACACACGTTGTGATGAATGTGTCCGTCGGCCCTATGGGCACAAACTTATTCCCATTGTTGTGTCTGGGCAGCTAGGATAGCAGCCTTTGCGCCTAGGAGGCACACGGAAAAAAAACCCACTTCCTCTAAAGTGTGACAACGACAGCTTCATTCCCTCCTCAGTCCCTATTCATATCCTCTTCCCTTCCTCTTCACTCACTAGTCACTCCCTCTTCACTCCCTCATCACCTCCTCTTCACTCCTTGGTTACACCCTCTTTACTCCCTCTTCACACCCACTTCAGGACCGCTTCACTCCCTGTTCACTACCTCCTCACTCCCACGTCACTCCCACCTCACTCCCTGTTCATTCCCTCTTTACTCCCTGTTCACCCCCTCATCACTCCATCTTCCCTCCCTGATCCCTCCCTCGTCACTCCCTGTTCACTCCCTGGTCCCTCCCTCATGACTTCCTCTCCACTCCCTGTTCCCTCCCTCTTGACTCCCTCTTCCCTCCCTGATCCCTCCCTCGTCACTCCCTGTTCACTTCCTCGTCACTCCCTGGTCACTCCCTGTTCCCGCCCTCGTCACTCCCTGTTCACTCCCTGTCACTCCCTCCTCACTCCCTGTTCACTCCCTGTTCCCTCCTTCGTCACTCCGTTTACTCCCTTCTGACTCCCTCATCACTCCCTGTTCCCTCCCTCTTCACTCCCTGTTCCCACTCTCGTCACTCCCTGTTAACTCCCTCTTCACTCCCTGTTCTCTCCCTCGTCACTCCCTCTTCACTCCCTCCTCACTCCCTCTTCACTCCCTGTGCACTCCCTCCTCACTCCCTCTTCACTCCCTGTTCACTCCCTGTTCCCGCCCTCCTCACTCCCTGTTCACTCCCTGTTCCCTCCCTCATCACTCCCTCATCACTCCCTGTTCCCGCCCTAATTACTCCCTCTTCACTACCTTCTCACTCCCTCATGACTCCCTGTTCCCTCCCTCTTCACTCCCTGTTCACTCCCTGTTCCCGCCCTCGTCACTCCCTGTTAACTCCCTCTTCACTCCCTGTTCCCTCCCTCGTCACTCCCTCTTCACTCCCTCCTCACTCCCTTTTGACGCCCTCATCACTCCCTCTTCACTCCTTCCTCACTCCCTGTTCACTCCCTGTTCCCTCCCTCTTGACTCCCTATTCACTCCCTGTTCCCGCCCTCGTCACTCCCTGTTAACTCCCTCCTCACTCCCTGTTCCCTCCCTGTTCACTCCCTCCTCACTCCCTCTTCACTCCCTGTGCACTCCCTCCTCACTCCCTGTTCACTCCCTGTTCCCTCCCTCATCACTCCCTCATCACTCCCTGTTCCCGCCCTAATCACTCCCTGTTCACTACCTTCTCACTCCCTCATGACTCCCTGTTCCCTCCCTCTTCACTCCCTGTTCACTCCCTGTTCCCACCCTGGTCACTCCCTGTTCCCTCCCTCCTCACTCCCTCATCAGTCGCTGTTCACTCCCTGTTCACTCCCTGATCCCTGCCTTATGACTCCCTCTTCACTCCCCGTTCCCTCCCTGTTCACTCCCTGTTCACTCCCTGTTCCCACCCTGTTCCCACCCTCTTCACTCCCTGTTCTCTCCCTGTTCCCGTCCTCATCACTCCCTGTTCACTCCCTGTTCACTCCCTGTTCACTCCCTGTTCACTCCCCTTTCACGCCCTCATTACTCCCTCTTCACTCCCTCTTCACTCCTTCCTCACTCCCTGTTCACTCCCTGTTCCCGCCCTCCTCACTCCCTGTTTACTCCCTGTTCACTCCCTTGTCACTCCCTGATCCCTCCCTTAAGACTCCCTCTTCACTCCCTGTTCCCTCCCTCTTCACTCCCTGTTCCCGCCCTCCTCACTCCCTGTTAACTCCCTCTTCACTCCCTGTTCCCTCCCTCGTCACTCCCTGTTCACTCCCTCCTCACTCCCTCTTCACTCCCTGTGCACTCCCTCCTCACTCCCTGTTCACTCCCTGTTCCCTCCCTCATCACTCCCTCATCACTCCCTGTTCCCACCCTAATCACTCCCTGTTCACTACCTTCTCACTCCCTCATGACTCCCTGTTCCCTCCCTCTTCACTCCCTGTTCCCACCCTGGTCACTCCCTGTTCCCTCCCTCCTCCCTCCCTGGTCGCTCCCTGTTCACTCCCTGTTCACTCCCTGTTCATTCCCTCCTTACTCCCTTTTCACTCCCTCATCACTCCCTCTTCACTCCTTCCTCACTCCCTGTTCACTCCCTGTTCCCGCCCTCCTCACTCCCTGTTTACTCCCTGTTCACTCCCTCGTCACCCCCTGATCCCTCCTTTATGACTCCCTCTTCACTCCCTATTCCTTCCCACTTCACTCCCTGTTCCCGCCCTCGTCACTCCCAGTTCACTCCTTCCTCACTCCCTCCTCACTCCCTGTTCACTCCCTGTGCACTCCCTGTTCACTCCCTGTTCACTCCCTGTTCACTCCCTGTTCCTTCCCTCATCACTCCCTTATCACTCCCTGTTCCCACCCTCGTCACTCCCTGTTCCCTCCCTCCTCACTCCCTCATCAGTCCCTGTTCACTCCCTGTTCCCTCCCTCATGACTCCCTCTTCACTCCCCGTTCCCTCCCTCCTCACTCCCTCCTCACGCCCTGTTCACTCCCTGTTAACTCCCTGTTCCCTCCCACGTCATTCCCTGGTCACTCCGTCGTCACTCCCTGATCCCTCCCTTATGACTCCCTCTTCACTCCCTGTTCCCGCCCTCGTCACTCCCTGTTCTCTCCCTGTTCGCTCCCTGTTCCCTCCCTCCTCACTCCCTTTTCACTCCCTCATCACTCCTTCTTCACTCCTTCCTCACTCCCTGTTGACTCCCTGTTCCCGCCCTCCTCACTCCCTGTTTACTCTCTGTTCACTCCCTCGTCACTCCCTGATCCCTCCCTTATGACTCCCTCTTCACTCCCTGTTCCTTCCCACTTCACTCCCTGTTCCCGCCCTCGTCACTCCCTGTTCACTCCTTGCTCACTCCCTCCTCACTCCCTGTGCACTCCCTCCTCACTCCCTGTTCACTCCCTGTTCCCGCCCTCCTCACTCCCTGTTCACTCCCTGTTCCCTCCCTCATCACTCCCTTATCACTCCCTGTTCCCACCCTCGTCACTCCCTGTTCCCTCCCTCCTCACTCCCTCATCAGTCCCTGTTTACTCCCTGTTCCCTCCCACATGACTCCCTCTTCACTCCCCATTCCCTCCCTCCTCACTCCCTTTTCAGTCCCTGTTCCCACCCTCGTCACTCCCTTTTCCCTTCCTCCTCACTCCCTTTTCAGTCCCTGTTCCCGCCCTCGTCACTCCCTGTTCTCTCCCTGTTCACTCCCTGTTCCCTCCCTCGTCACTCCCTGTTCCCTCCCTCCTCACTCCCTCCTCAGTCCCTGTTCACTCCCTGTTCCCTCCCTCATGACTCCCTCTTCATTCCCCGTTCCCTCCCTCCTCCCTCCCTGTTCATTCCCTGTTCCCACCCTCGTGACTCCCTTTTCCCTCCCTCCTCACTCCCAGTTCACTCCCTGTTCACTCCCTGTTCCCGCCCTCTTCACTCCCTGTTTCCGCCCTCTTCACTCCCTGTTCACTCCCTGTTCACTCCCTGTTCACTCCCTCATCACTCCCGCTTCACTCCCTCCTCACTCCCTGTTCACTCCCTGTTCCCGCCCTCCTCAATCCCTGTTCACTCCCTGTTCCCACCCTCGTGACTCCCTTTTACCTCCCTCCTCACTCCCAGTTCACTCCCTGTTCCTGCCCTCGTCACTCCCTGTTCACTCCCTGTTCACTCCCTGTTCACTCCCGCTTCATTCCTCCTCACTCCCACCTCACTCCCTGTTCCCACCCTCCTCAC
>BJFM01001056.1:0-18461 GCA_016586285.1 Arothron firmamentum
AAAAAAAAACCAGGAGGCTGTTGTTCGCTTCCTGTTTCCATCAGTCTGTTTATTCATGTTACACTTTTCTTTTTTTTAGAACTAATTTTTTTTATATACATACACACGGAAGCACAAAGCCCTGGCATTGCTGGTTGATGGTTTTAGAGTACAGTATTCATTAGCTTTGTCTCACTGAGGTGACATCACCAGAGGAGAGGACAAATCCTCTATGAGGAGACCAAGTTGACCGGTGTGTCAGTGCACCGCTGAAGATGTCTGTCTGTCCTCTGCTGCGATGAGACGCGCCGCCGCTGATTTCAGCGGCGCTGTCAGGTTAGCATGACATCTGCAGGGCAAGGCTGGTGTGCATGTGCAGCACGGCGACACTGGGCGAGTCCTCCGCTTCCTCCGCTGGGCTGCGGCTTATTTAACGGCCCGTTACACAAGCGCTTGGCAGGGCTCCAACACCGCCGCCGCCGCCGCTGCCGCCACCACCACTGCTGCGCCCCTCTCAGGCCACATCCTGTTACGGCTCTGCCCCCACTCGCATGTTGACACACGGGTCACTGCAGGGCGTTGGCTGCGCGTCCACACACCCAGACAGAATAAGACATGGCAGAGGCAATCGCATTTGCGTATATATGTGTGTGTGTGTGTGTGTGTGTGTGTTTGTGAGTTGGGATTGGTATGTTTTCATGCTGGAGGCCTGTAATTAGAATGTGACTGCTGCCCAGGCAGGATGAGGTTGGGGTGGTGGGGGTGGGGGGTGGGGTGCTGTTTGCTCAGTGGTTTGTCACAGCCTTGGGGAGCAGCGACCAGGGCTTAATTGCAGGGGCGTCAGGCCCGCTGGAGCCTCATGACATGTTTCCTGTGATTACGGTGAATGATTAGTATTGATCTGGAAATGTGGGGAGTCCAGTTTAATTGCGTTAGAATAATTGCCTATTGATGTCAGCTGTGAGACTCACCTGTTGGTGAGCTTATGAGAAGCACCTCAGCTGAGATGTTTTTACTGTAATTTGATCAAAGTCAATGCAAATGACCTCTGGATGACCCCTGGTCAACTTGAAACCAGAGTCTGCAGTTGCCACTCGCACCATCGGTGTATCGATCTGACACCAAGAAAGATCAACAAGAATCACAGATTTACGGAGAAAGACCCAGAGATGCAGCCAGAAGAACTACTGCCAAACAGCCGACAAGAAGGAACCAGTGGGTTCTGCCTGGAGGGAAACCAGGGCCTCAGCATGGAGGCTGACCTGGGGCCAGTCGGGCTCAGCTCGAGCCTGGGGACAGGGGAGAAGTCCTGGGGACAGGGGAGAAGTCCTGGGGACAGGGGAGGAGTCCTGGGGACAGGGGAGGAGGCCTAAGGACAGGGGAGGAAGCCTGGGGACAGGGGAGAATTCCTGGGGACAGGGGAGGAGGCCTGGGGACAGGGGAAGAGGCCTGGGGACAGGGGAGGAGGCCTGGGGACAGGGGAAGAGGCCTGGGGACAGGGGAGGAGGCCTGGGGACAGGGGAGGAGGCCTGGGGATCTTGATCCGACTGCTCATGTGTGTGTTTTATTGCAGGTCATCGTCCAGCCAAACCCAGACGGCCTTGAACGCCAGCCAGCGACAGCGGCTCGTGGGCAACGCCAGGCCGTGGAAAAGTTACTCCGTTCCTGGGTCAGCGCGCTCTTGAAGCCAACACGAGATCACTGAAATCACCAAGTAAACAAGCTGTCAGCACTGAGGACAGCCATTGTGAACGTGTGTGAGTGTGTGTGTGTGTATGTGTGTGAGTGTGTGTGAGTATGTCAAATAAAACATCAGATGAGCTCTTTTTGTGCTGTCTCCCGGAGCTTTTTTCTCTTCCAGTAAATATTCTTCATGTCTCAGCTAAAGTTGAATGTTTGTGCAACACGCCGGGATGAAATATTCATCCACGGTTCTAATCTTCAGGCCTGCGTGCGCTGGAGGTGCGGGCGCCGCTTCATCGATATCATTCCTCAGCATTACCAGTGACAGGCATTAGCGTGGCGTCAGATAAAATTAATGCATTAAACTGTCCTTTATGCATATTCATGTTGCAGCGGCGACACGCAGAATGGGCCCAATATCACCGTATTAAGGCGCGATGCAAACAGACGCACATATTTTGATGTAATCAGCTTAACTGTGACACTGCCAACTTAAGGAATTACTTTATGACAGCTCGTTTGCATAATGGGCTGTCTCAAACAAATGTAATCATTTCAGATTATGTCAGTCTGTGTGTAAAATGTGATGGAAATCCAGACGTGCGACGCGCTTTTAAAGGGAAATTTGGACCCGGAGGAATATTCCTTTGCGCCAACAATGTGATGGCGGCGAGTCAGAATGGTTAAAGTTGCTCAGTGGTGACGTTATTACGGCTGCGGTGCAGTTTGGGGCCAAAACAAAACAGAATGGAAATTGGAGGAGAAGCAACTTTCGGCAAACAATTGATGAGTGGGTGAAAATGATGAGTTAAAGCGAGAGCGAGACCCTCATCTGTCCCCCTATTCCAGCTTTGACATTTGGGTTTCCACAGGGTAAATATCAAAGCCTGCTTGATGTTTGACTTCTTTAAGCAGCCAAATATCCTGCACCAACATGGCCCGTTGCACGACCGTTGAAGCAGGACCGGCTGAGTGCACGTGTGCACACCTTGCTCCGACTCCTGCAGCAGCACTTCCTGTTAGCCGCCCTTCATTACTGCCCTAAAACATAAAGACATCCAGCATACAAAAATAAGAAAATCCAAACTGACGCTCACTCATATCAGATTCTTGTTTTGTATCTGGAAAGGACTGTAGCCATGGCAACAAGCCAGCAGTCCAGCAGCAGCTAAGTTATCACCCTCGTCATTATATTATTTCAACCTGATGTGAGCTATTCATTATGTGCATATTGAATATTTAACAGTGCATCATTCATATTTGATGCCCAACAGATCCACACACGGTAACTTGGAGCTGCAGAAGTTTGCTCTCTCTCCTTGCAGAGGTTGTCCAAAGTCATCACGGTATGGAAACAACCCCCCCATCCAGCTGTCGCCTGAGGCTCATGGTGGAACGAACCGTGCTAATGGCCCTGCGGTCCGTTGGAAGAATATTTGATGGACTTGACACGGAGTGGAGCTGCAGGAGAATGAGTTTACGTTCAATCTGCAACCAGAGATAGGCGATCATCAAACTCAACGTTCCCGTTTGCTTGTTTTTTTGCTGTAATTATTGCCAACTTAACTAAAAATGTCATCCTTCGTTCTGGACGATCATCAGGATCTACAGGATCATCAGAGGGTCTACAGCTAATTGCTATGCTAACTGCTATGCTAACCCTCGGTGTGTACTTGATCCAGCCACACGGGGGCTGATGGCAGTGAAATAACTGCTACTTAGCCACTTAGCCAAAATCTCCCCTACGATCAAAACCAACAGCTAATCATTAGCTTTGTTGGAGGGCAGTTGATAAGAAAAATGGCCAAACGTAAACTGAAAAGATGAATGGAAGCAGTCTTCGCCCCGGGCTGTAATTATATGTACGCCATACTCACGGCTAAGTCATTACAGAAGCAGGAAATGCTTAAAAACAGCGGCTAAACAGGACTGATGATTAATAACGTGGTTATTGTTGTTGGTTTTGTACCCTGCTACTCCCTCTGTTGTGTCCTCCAAACACATGCTCGCATTTATTCCTCCTCTGCTCTGTTGGAGCTACACAAAATAGGTCCCGGTGACCGTGATCGAGTGTGTGCTGTGTCGTCACTCTGGGCTAAACTCTTTAATTCTTAAACAAGACGTGCACAACAGAGTATTACTTTTCTGTTTGAATAAGTTATGTGTTCTCTCCTGAGGTTGGTGTTCCTGGAGATCTTATTTTGGAGGCCACACATTAATGGCGCCGTCCTCCACCTTCTGAAGGGAGAATTAAGAGAAAATGGTGAAACAAACACTGGTTGGGTCATTGTGCGCTCTAATAAAGAAGAGCTTTGTGCTTTTTCCCCACGCGAACACGCCCGCCTTAACATTGCGCCCTTTTGAATGTCACCGCCGCGCCGCAAACCACGCCGCAAACCACGCCGCGCCTCCGCTCGGCAGATAATGAGCATATTAATATGTACATACCCAGTCAGGTTAATGCACGCCAGCACTCCAATTTCACGGCCCAGTCTCGGGTCGAGGCTCCCTGCACAGGAACCAGTAAGACTGTTTCCCCATTAGATAACGAAAGGAAATATAAGTCTGAATTATTGAGCGGGCGGATGAGTGATAGGCAGGATGATGAAAGTCAAGAAGGAAACAGAGAAGTGGGAAGGGACAAAAACACCAGAGTGAACTCGGCTGAGTCGGATCAGAGGCGTGGGCTGCTTTGGTGGAAACCGGTTATTGATTATAGCCAGGCAGCTTTATTAAACTGTTCGCTAACCTTTCCTAAAACGTTATTTTAGGTGACCACAGGTTCTACAACAGGCTCTGGATGGTGGAGTTATGGACCAGCAGAACGTTAGAGTAAAAACTGACCTGTCAGCGATTCATCAGAGAACATGGTAGATGAAAAGACACCAGAAATGCCACAGATGATCCTATTATATCTGTCTGAGATGGCTCAAACTGCTGTTGCTTAGAATTTCTTCCAACTGAAGACCCAGTCACAGAGGAAGGTCACATGATCGCATCTGGCCTGGATGCACTGAAATCATCAAATAACACCTTCAGACTCTCCATGCTTCATCATTTTAGAGCAAACTGCTGACATCACTAGTCCGTCCAACCAGTCATCAAGACCAACATAAGCCCACACACACCCCGCATTCTAGTTAGCATCCACTGGAAGTGTAGTTACGCAAGCGACCAACAAAAAAGCCTAGCCTCAGCTAGCCTAGCCTCAGCTAGCCTAGTCTCAGCTAGCCGAGTCTCAGCTAACCTAGCCTCAGCTAACCTAGTCTCAGCTAACCTAGTCTCAGCTAGCCTAGTCTCAGCTAGCCTAGTCTCAGCTAGCCTTGCCTCAGCTAACCTAGTCTCAGCTAACCTAGTCTCAGCTAGTTGTCTGACAGAGATTTTCAACTTTTTGCCCCATCAATATAAGCTAGTTATTCTGGACATTCCCAATGTGCACCTTGGCCACACGCCGAGGACTGTGCATCGCTGAACCGTGACCCTTGGTGTTTGTTACACGTAGATCCTTTTTCTCTCCACAGAGGTGGAACTATGGACTGCTCCCAAAAGAAAAATCAAAATAATGAGGTCTTCCGAAGCGGCAGCGTGCAGCGCCTCCAGGGCTAACCTCTCATGGACCCCCGTCTCTTCCGCGTGTATTTTGCACTTCAAAGTTGGAAGTTAAATCGTTCCAATTAGGCCCGCGGCTCCCTCCCGGTGGTGGCGGCCTGCTGATGAAAGGACTAATCAAGCTCGCTCACATAAAGAAATGTTCTTCTTTTGTGTGTTATTCATAGTAATTGCTGTGTGTATGAAGGTGTCTGATTCATGTTTGCCACTAATTTACTGTAGCGGAACTAGAATAAAAACCTGTTTTTCATGCACAATTGTTTGCACAGAACACAGAGCTGGACGTCTGGAGTAAACCGGTCTCCTTAGCAGCGACTCGGCTCCCGTTGTCTGAGCTTTCCATCGGCCCTGGAAGGAGCAGAACTCTGGGAATTATCCAGGAGGAGCCTGATGATAAAGGCTGCTATACGTTCTGGAACATCCACCCTTCGGGAGCGGAGCGGTGCTACTCCTCCATCTGCTCTTCTCTGGATCTTCACCCCAGGCGTTGTTCTGTTCCCATAAATCAGATGAAGTGTTCACAGAGAGGCTGAGGGAAGAACAAAGCTCTGACTGTCGCTCCAGCCGTCACGCTGATGTATACATTTGACATATATATTTACAGCGTAATGACAGTAAAGCAGAGGAATGTGTTTACTGAGTCTGACGGAGCGTCTGGGGAAGCAGAGAGAGCTGAAATCCATCCATTGATTCATCCATCCATCCATCCATCCATCCATCCATCCATCCATCCACCCACCCATCCATCCATCCGTCCGTCCGTCCGTCTTCAGTTCCTCAGTCAGAGTTATGGGTGGTGCTGGAGTCTGTCCCAGTGGTCACTGGGTGAGATGCAAGAATCCAGCCTGGACTGGTCACCAGTCTGTCACAGGATACACACACACACACACACACACACACACACACACACACACACCCTCAGAGGCAATCTAGAGTCTGATGTGTTTGAACTGTGGGAGGGAACTGGAGCAAACCCACACAGATACTGGGAGGACTCGCAAGCTCCAATGAAGAGACCATTATGTTAAAATAAAATGCTTTTACGGAGAATGTCATCGTTCGTTCCCGCCATCCAAACTCTGTAATTCCTGTAATTTCACCGTCCTCTCCTTCGGCTAAAAGCAGCTGATGTCAGACACCTGAGTGGGCGCGTCGGCGCTCCGGCGGCCCCACTGGCTCACCTCTGCCGAGAACACGGCGCTGTGACATTTAGGCCTCCGTGTTCAGCGGTGAATGCCGGCCCCGCGGAATCTGCTGAGCGAGGGGTGGAAAAGTCCACAGTCACTCCGGCGGCAGCGTCAGATGAGTGGAAGCCAGATAGGCCGTGACTGCGGCGTTGAAAGAACGGCCGTCACTCGTTTCATAAGCTGAGATCTCCTACACACTTCCAAAGTCACCAGAAAAGTTCTGAATTGAGGCTTGATGGACTTCCAACGTAGCCAAAAGGCAGTTTGATCGGCCGTGGAGGTATGTATTTACGTACACGGCGTCCAGGAGCGGTCCCGTTTGTTTGTTAGCAACCATAACTGCACAGGGGAAATCCACGCCTCGCCACAGACGACCGCACACGCCCACTCGTCTGGATTCCACAGCCCGGCCTCAGACGCACTCAAAGTCCGGGCAGACTCGTAAGTGTGCGATGACACAAGCGGCTCCGTCCCGCCACCCACGCCGCTCCGGATCCGCGGGGTTCTCGTCAACAAACACTCCCTCCTGCAGGAGGAACGTCTGCAGCACAGTTAAAGAGCCGATCGCTCCTGACACTTGGTTTTACGGGGCCGATGCGCTCCGTCAAGCCCGCTTTGGCCCTCACGCAGCGACGATGAGACCCCCCCTCCCCCCACGCGTGTCACTGCTCACACGGAGGAGCCAAATCAGCAGTGAAGCCTGATCGATGGTGGAGTATGAAACGGGATCCTGGTAACACCATCACGCGCCGCTTCAGCGGTCGCCTCTCTGACATCACTTCCCCCCGCCGTCAGCTTCACACCTTCCACATGGTTATTTTCCACCTTACTGAGGACACTGATGCCTTCATCGGTGTTTTTTTTTGTGCCTTTCCCACTCTGACATTTGCACACGCGGGATGAACAAAAAGAATGTGGGCAGACGTAACCTGGGTAACGGCTCGGCAAATCAGATCCGCCTAACTGTCCGCACTTCCTGCTTCTCTTCCTGCTGAGGGTCGGGAGGCGTAGGTGGGCGTGGGGGGGGCAATTACGCCAGGCTGGATGCAGAATGGACGCAGAGTCTAACTTCTGGAGGCAGTCATGATGGATGCAGCAGAGCAGCGATGGCTGCAGATACGCAGGTGCCTTCAGAAGTTCCGCCATCAGAAAAGTGGAAAGTAGGAAGACGTAAACACCTGGGTGGGTTTGGAGACGCTGGCATTATTGTGCGCTGCATGAAATTACAGGAGCGGCAGCGGGCAGACGTGAATTATCTTTGTGTGCGTGGGCGTGTTTACGCAGAAACCTCCACTTTAGCATCTCCACGTTCCAGAAAAAAGGCTCTTTTTAAGTTGGTGCTGGGAGTTCTTTGTTTTTTCTCGCTGCATGTCTGTGGAAATTAAGCGTGTCGTTAGCTCAGGCGGACCCAGAAAGCCCAGGTGGGCTCACAGTGTCAGCTAAATCTGCGATCTCAGCAGCTAATGGTGTGAGCTAGGAGCTTTGTTAGCAAGGCGCCGCGTGCTTTTGTACCCACAGGTAAGAGGACGCTGCCGGGAACGTAGCCCATGTCTGAACTGGAATAGTTTGAGCCCATCAATCTACAGCGACCCCCCCCCCCCAAAAGTTCCTCTCTGTATTCTTAATACCACTTCATCACGCACAAAGTTAATTGATTTCATTTGTGCAACACAAGCAAATATTCAGTGGGAGCGACCTGACCTTTGGAGTGTGAATCACTTAGCTGCGCTAATTCTGCCGCTATGCAAGCAGCCGCCGGATTCAGATAAACGCAATCAGGCGGCAACGGGTTATCTGCTCGGCTTTCCAAATGAGGTATGAAGGGAAAGGGCTGATGGTTTGTTTTCTGTATTCTGTTGATGGCTGGTGCTTCATCATTTCTGTCAGGACGGGAGGCGTTTGGGATTCCGTCGACATTGTCTCTGCCTCAGAGTAAATGTTTTTAACAGAAACGTACCTGTGTTTACATAAAGACAGTCATTTGACCAGAACTCTGCATATATATGAGATTTTTTCCACATCACAAAGGTCATTCCGAAGCGCCTCCATACAGGATTTCTAAAGAAATGAAAGCGTGTGTGCCAGGCTGGAGCGTGAGATTGCTGCTATTGGAAATCTGGACAAAAAGGGTGATGTGAGCGTTTTGGACGAGTGTCAGGTCTCAAAGATGAGACACATCTTCTGAGGTGAGGTCTCCTGGTTGCAGCAAATTGCCAGTATGACCCCAGTGGCAACACTGGGAAAGAAAGGGGAGCGCTGCCCACCCAAAACCTGGTCCGGAGACTCTGAATGTGGCTGAATTTCACCTTTTCTTTTTAAATCTAATGATGGGCTGCAGCCTTCTGAGTAAAGTGAGCGGTGTCTCATGAAAGATGGATGACCTCATGGGCGGCGGATGTTGCAAACCTGGCTGCTAACTCTTATGCGATGGTCGGTCTTTTTATGCTACGGTGGCGTTTGGAGGCATGATTGCAACATGAAAATCTGAATAATCTCGAGGATTGGAAAAGAAAATCAACAGACAAAATGAAGGGGTGGCGTGGGGGGCAGAGCTCCGAGTGAAGGACGACAGGTGAAAAAAACCACAGAGCTCCGAGGCTGATGCACCGACGTCCAGGATGACTAAACCAGATGTTCTGATCTTGATTTGTATATTTTCCAGTCAAAATGAAGGTTCTGGACATTTGAGCCGACATGGATGCCATGGCAGTGGGTCAATGTTCCAAATGTTCCTGGAGGGTTCTCCGAGGAGCTTTGGTTGCCTCTTTGTCGTTTGAGCAACAGCAAAAAGTCCCTTTTGAAACCAGACTCAGTTTATTTATCTTCTGACATGTTTCCGTGTATTTGTACAAAGAAAACATCCTGCAAATGGCTCTGCAGATCCATAAAAGCATGATGGGATGTTCCCTTCTATCAGTTTGAATCTAACTTGCTTGTATTCAAACAGTCTGACCTTCACTATGGCCATTAAAGTTTTTAGTTTTAATGGTGAAATGTTATATCTGCAATGTTTCCTGCCGCTAAAACCACAGACAATAAAGTACATTCTGCTCCCAGACACCATGAAAAATGTACCGCTGCTCATAAAAGAGGGGTTACGATATCAGATGATGGTTTTATTAGTGTTTTTATGCTCAGTGTGGGGGTTATGCTGCCCCCTGCAGGATTTTATACCAAAAACATGCTAATTGACCTCAAACATTGACTCTGCTAATTTATAAAATGAAAAACACATATTTGTTTGTATTTAATATTAATACAAATACTAATCAGACCCTGAAATGACGATTGATGCTGTTCACTCTGAAACATGTCAGATTCAACAAAAGGACAAAAAGCCCTTCTCTCCCGGGTCTCGCTTTTGTTGTTGTAATCCACAATGAAGTCAGTTTTGTAGAGCACCTGACTGTCTGCATTTAGGTGCTTTCTGCCTGTTTTTTACAGAAGCTGCATGAGAGAAGAAAGCCTTTTTCACCGGAGGACAACAAAGTAAAGTTTGGAGACATCCAGGCAATCACCTACTTCCCGCCGCCCATTATCCCGCAGGGAAACCTGCACGGCTCCTCGGAATGACTCCCGCGAGCGTCACTCTCTGGCTGCCACATTTCTGCTCCGCTGGACGATAAAACACACACGCAAACGCACATGCACGCACTTTTAAATGCCATAAAGAAGGATTTACAGTTAAAGACGCGCAGACTCCTGCCAGAGGAGGCAAAGCGGGCCTGAGTGAGCCCGATCCTGTTTTAACCTGGATCCACACTTGCACGTATCCATAAATATGGAAATCTGCACGTGGACAGACATGAAGGTCAGGCAGCCACAGAGCAATTTGCAGTTTTTGCTGCCGAGATGATCACAGACGGAGCCCCGGTCATAAATCATCAGAAATCCACGCCCGGTCAATAGCGCGGCGATGGAAAATGTATTTTTCCACAATACCCACTGGACGATAAAATCGCAGCCTTCAGTCGCATCGATCGTTCCAATAGGCAAAAAGGGTCTGATGTGATCAGACTCCTGCTTGGAACACTGGTCAGTATCACAGCAGCACTTCTGATATTGATTTTCTCCGAGAACGTTAGGTGGGTTCGAACACAGAACTCAAGGACCCCAGACTGCAAAACATCTGATGCACAACTCGAAAAGTGTTTTGGGGCCTCACAAATAATTCCTGTCCAGCATTTAGCCATGTCTCTTGGCACTTTCTGCTGCTTTTATGTGGCTGCACCTGTATACAAATCCAAATAAATAGAAGTGACGGTCTGTTTTGCTTATATAACGCCCTGATTCGACAGCGCGGTGGCTGCTTTTCTGCTTTACTGCGTTCCATTTTCTCATCAGCTCGGTTCTGTACGTCCCTCTGTTTGCAATACCAATGTTTTTCTACGCGTCGCCTCGGCTCCAGCCCCCTCGTCTCCCTGGAGCGCGAGCCTCATTCTCTAAAATATTTAAATCAGCGCCGGTTAGCCGCTCCTCATCCGGGAGCTGTGCTCGGCTGCAGCGCTAGCTGCGATCACGGCGGAGGCGCTCTCTTGTTTGTTTCCTCCTGAGTGGCGCGTGAATTCATGCCACAGATAAAGGCCCAAATCCCCTGGAGCGATGCCGCTTTGTTGAGCGGCTCTGACATGTCTTGCGCTGTGTTTTTAGCGATGTTTCCTTCTGGTTTGGCTCAGACGCGGCCTGCTTTGTTGTACCAATGCATTAGCGTATGAATGTGCACGGATAAGTCGGGGAGTAACAAAAGGGTGAAACCTTTCCTCACGGTCCAAACAATTTTTCACATCCTGTTTCATTGTTTGACCTTTAATCCTTTGTTACTATGGTGCAGCATAGCTAGCATTAGCTGTTTTTAGTGCATTTTTTTTAAAATTCAGCAAGATATTATCTAATCTAGCTGTAGATAAGAAGTATATGTGCATCTTCCAGGCTAGCATACGGCCTGTGGTGAGTCCATTAAAACCAGACAGCGCTGGCACTGGTGCAAATTCCAGTATCACACTTGATTGCGTGGATATTTTTAACATCCCACAAGAAGAACATCTGTAAACAACAGGCTGATGACAGGGACCCTCTTTGGGACCAGGCTCTCTTTGTTGGAGGATAGTTCTGCTATCATGTCGGCGTAGTGCAACTCGGTTCTGATGCACCATAAAGCTATTATTTCTATCCAGCTGATAGGGACTTAATTAGAAACATAATGAATCTGCTGCACATCAGACAAGCCTAATTAAGCCTGACTGAAACGCTGGGATAATTGAGTTTTCAGTTGGGGCAACACTGAACCAGATCCTCTTCCTGACCCTCCGTGCGGCTTCCTGGGGCCCCTGAGCCGCCCTCCAGATGAGACGGACGTTTGGCACGTGGTTCCAGGAGCTGGAGCGTTGTCAGCTTGTGTTGACTGCCATGTTTTTGTGCCCGCTCCATAAATGCGTCATGAGCTGTGTGATCCATGGGAGCTCTTCTGATGGCCTTTATAATCCCATTAAAGCTCTTGTCTCCATCTTACAGCTCAGTCAGCAAACAAAGGGGTGCGTCTGGAGTCTGAGGTTATCAAGTACTGAGTTACAAAAGGTCTAGACATGAAGGAAGTAGATCACAATGTCCTTAACACAATGTCCTTTAACCTGATTCTTAATTCCTTGGATGTTTACTTGCGTAGACCTGATGACCAACAGACCAAAGCTGTGGTTCTCTAAACAGATCTAAACAGTCCAAGAAGAGAATATTTAAGATGACAAGAAACAGGGTTAAAGACGGAGCTAAAGTGGCGACTGTGATATATAACACACGGTGTCCTTGAACAGCAGGTGGGGACCTGCTACAGCTGCTGTTTACATCACATATTAGCCTTGAAGGTTCTGTGCCTGATGTGTTTTTGGCATCTTTCTGTGACCACGGTGCCTTAATCTCACCAAAATAAAAATCAGAGATGCGTCCAGGCACAAACGATGAGAGCACTGATGGAGGAGGACAGAAGCAGCAGCAACAAGAGGAGCTAATTACAGTCGCCTAGGTGACAGCACAGCATTATTAACACTAATGGCCCTATGGGCCTCAGCAAGGGCAATTACCCCCACCCAACCTGTGTGTGGGGCATGTGTACAAATGTAAGCCACACCTCACCCTCCTCTTCTCCATCCCCTCCTCCTGTTTGTTTCAAACAATCAATAAGGTGATACGCACGGGTGATTGGTGATTGATGAGGTGATTAATCGGAGGAATGTGAGCACTGGGCTCGCTGAGATCTAAAGAGAAGAAAGGGGAATGAACGTGTAGAATGAAAGCTGGTTTTTATCTTACACTATCCTTCATTAGTGTGAATTCACCTCTACACTGCAGCGGTGCAGCTAGCGACGACCATCGTTTTTCTTCTGTCACTAGCTTTGTAATTCCCAAAAGAATGATTGTATGTTTTCGTCTGACTGATGCTTCGTTAGCGGATCTGTGGGCGTGTCCAGTACGTGCACCTCGGTGTGATCCTTCCTTGTTAGAGCGCGACAGTCTCCGGAGGCGCCAGCACCTCTCTGACCTCCATCCCTGCTGCAGGATCTGTGGCCCCCGCAGCTAATCCCAACACAGCCAGGTCCCAACACACCTGCTAAAGACTCCCAGCCAGACCGCGGGCTCCTGCGCTCCCCCAGCCATGCGGCGGAATCATCGCAGGAGTTTGTCTTCTCCTCAGACTTTCCTGCTGCTGATGAAACGGAGCCGCTTTACCTTCCAAAAGGGTACGCCGCAGATGCCAACGGCGGCAACAAAGCAGAAAACTCTGAGGGGGGAAATAGCTCTGCTTTAAAGGATGAGAGTGGGCTCGGATAGGGAACGTCTTTGCTTTATTCCACGCAGGGAAATGAAAGCTTC
The DNA here is from genome assembly GCA_016586285.1 of Arothron firmamentum. Lineage (NCBI taxonomy): Eukaryota > Metazoa > Chordata > Actinopteri > Tetraodontiformes > Tetraodontidae > Arothron > Arothron firmamentum. The sequence goes on from BJFM01001056.1 coordinate 13,323, forward strand.
AGAATGTGATTTAATTGGAAGGATGCAGCGTGTGGTGTGTGTGAGTTTAGCTCCCCTGCAGGGAAGTCTAATTATCTGCTGCAGTTCTACCCAAAGACAGAGACGCCTTCACAGAAACACAGTCAAGTCCCTGGAGATCAAAAATAACTCATATATGACCCCATGTGTAGCGGAAAAACTTGCATCGCTCACACTTGCTAAGAAAACTGGGAAGAGCTTCCTATCAGCAATGCAGCAAAGATTTCCAACCTGGATGACAACTTTCTCCATCCTGCTCCCAGCCAGACGCTGTAATTAACGCTAGCCTGGTTTCCCTGTCATCATTGGTGCTTGCGGGCGGGCGCATGAGCTGCTGTTGTTTTTTTGCACGGCCCGGCACGAGAGTGCGAGCATTTAGCACGCGTCTCTGAAGGCCATATCTTGTCATCACGTGTTGATTCTCGTTCTTTCGCACAGACGCCTGCTGGAATCCGGTCTGTGAAGCGCTTATTTACGAGACTCAGACCACAGACGTTTACTGTTGTGGAGCAGGAGAGCATAAATCTTTCCAAGAGGCAATCACCCGTGACAGAATCTAACACGCAGCTCAAACCACCAGCCAGAGCTCCATGTAAACGCTGACGTTTGTCAAGGAAATCTAAAGCAAAAACAACCCTGTAATTATAAGGCTGAGAAAAATCTCGCTGTTTCTGTCGTGATCTTCCTTTGTGAAGCTTCGCCTTGACTTCTTTTACATCCTCCATAGGGAACAAGAATCCTCTTTCACTCTCTGGGTCACTCTATCATCTTAAACCAGCCGCTGTGGATGTGCCACCTGTGCCCGCCGGTGCTGAATTTGACGTGACAAGCTAACCTTATCTTTTCTCTTGTTTTCTAAACCCTGGGCAGAGTGGAAGGTGGAAGGTACGCTGAGCTTTGTGTGCAATTCTCACCACTAATTTAGCAAACAAAAGGGCTTTGGTGGGCTCTAATTTTAGTAAAGGATTTGCCTGAGAGGGAGCAGAGATGCCTGCTGGGAGGTGCTTCATTATGTTGCAAACTAGTGTCTCAGTGCGGCCCAGTGAGATATAAATATACTGTACAATGTGTGTGTGTGTGTGTGTGTGTGTGTGTGTGTGTGTGTGTGTGTGTGTGTGTGTGTGTGTGTGTGTGTGTGTGTGTGTGTGTGTGTCCTAAAAGGAGTCCCATGGCCAGACCCTTAAGTGGGACAGATAAATTAATGGGGTATCTATCAAGCGAGCTACTTGGCTAAAGACAAGCGCATTAGCTTATCTGACTCAAGCGTTCTTGGTGATGAAAACTAAACATCTGCCAGTCTGATGGCCGCTGGCTGAAATCCAGTGTTCCTCTGTCTCTCCAGGAAGCACCAGTTTTGTGCTGCTTTGCAAATTTTGTCTGATCGCAACGAGACTCAATTCCAAACATCAATGTTTAAAAAAAAAAACAAAAAAAAACGTTCAATGCTAACACGCATAATTAGCTTGACCACAGGGACAGATGAAGAATCTGAACTAAACGGTCAACCACGGCGGCTCATTAGCACTTTGAAATGCTAGAACCTCATTTCACGGTTCACCGGCAAAGTGGATGTAATCAATCCTGAGTGTAACTGATCCACGTGACCACATGCAAAGACTGCCTGTTAGCCAAACTCAATCCATAGCCATTATTCTGGATGCTGCAAATGAGGAAAATCTGTCCCTGCTGAGGAGACTTTGGGCCCGTTTCTGACCCAAGATGAAATTTTCCAGTGGAAGAGCTGGAGGAGGCGACTTGTTGACCTTGTCTTTAATCGCTCATAATGAGCAGCGATTCAGATGATTCCAACTCCAACGTGTGGAAATGAAAGGTCAAGTGGTCCTCCTACACAAACGGAGAAGTGAAGAGCTCTCTCTCCCCTCTCCCCTCCTCTCTCCCCCTCCTTCAGAAACACTTAACTCTTCAATTTTCTGCTGTTAAAGAAGAAAAATAACCCATTTTCATTGAAATGGTGAAAATGTTCAGCCGCTGATGGATTATTTTCTTTTTCTGTACCATAATATCTAATCCACGAGCTTCTGTATTGAAAACCAATTTGACTATAAAGAGGGGGAAGTGGCTCCAGGCCTTGTCACAAGCGATTAAAAAACTGAAATACAATAAGATTAAAATGCGTTACCTACACCGTACGTGGAATCGGCCCCTTGTGTACAAAGCAACATGTTTCGCAGATGAGATTGTCAAAATTCATCCTCCCCCGACAGTCTCAGTGACAAATGAATGTTCGTCTACGCTTGGAAATTGAGTCTGAGAGCACCTTCGCCCTCCCGTACCAGCCCCATCGGATCGTCACTGCAGAGCTGCACACATGGCAGGAAAGCCAGCGCGGAGGCGGCAGTTCTGGGGGCGTGGCCTGTTTAGAAAGGACACAGGAGTGATCGGACATGTCTCTCGGGTCAAACGGTCTCTGCATTGATGACCATCTGCTTCAGGGGTGCTTATAAAGAGGCTGGACGTGTTTCTGGGATGTTTCATGGGTTCATGGCTCACCCTTCTGACAGCAGAACAGTGGTCCTCTCTGTCCCAGCTGCTTTGCTCTCTCCTCTTTTTATATAATGACCAGCAGTCTTCAGGTATGGTTTGAGGATCTAGTTTCTGTGCTTCGGTTTGTTTGGCTCCGCCCTGTTCCCCTCCCCCACTCTGCTCTCCCTGACCTGATTAGCCATCATGCCTCCACCTGTGTCTAGCAGGCCCCTCCCACTTTTAAACCTCACTTCCTGGTTGTGCCACCTGGTCTCCTCTCCTCACGTCGGGCTCCTCAGCAGCTTTCAGGTAGGCTGTCGTCCCCGAGGCCTCACACAAGCCAAACGCTGCAGAAATCACATGTAATAGATTCTCATCGGAAATTAGTGGCTTAAAGTTGTTTTCCTTGACGGCGTCCACAGAAAAACATGTTAATATCAAGCAGGATCAAACAAAGACCCCCCGAAACTAATCTGATTCACGCTGCATAAACAGTTTCCAGATCAGCTCAGTCCTGTTTCTATCTGCTGATATAAAGAAAGGAATATGGAAACTCTGACGGTGGGGACTGATTTCAAAGTGAATATGAGTCACGAGCTGAATACTGATGGTTCTATCTTCCTTCTGGGTTTAGCGCCGATTCTTTTCACAATAATATGATGATAGTATACGTCCAGAGCCGGAACAAAGCTCGGCCAGCTAATAAAACATTAGCATTGGCTAATACAAGATTGCTCTGCTTACAAAAAGCCGTCTTTGGAATTTAAATCAGAGAAATGTAGTTTGGACAAGTTTTCCTCGGCCTGTTTTAATAATAAATCAGACTGTATTACAGTTATCTTCTGTTCCTTACTGAATATGCTCAGGCACGTATTAGCGAGTGTTTCTTTTTTGAACTTTTATAGTGCATGAATAAATCATCAACGGCGCGCTGTGAATGTTAATGTGCTGCTTTTAAAGCTGCCTCAGATGCAGTTCGGAGCTCCCGGATGTTACGTTTGACACCATCAGACGTGATGAAGGTTTGTCATTTCAGTGACTCTTCAGAGGCCTTCAGGCTGACCTCTTTTAAAGGCAGGAAAGTTAATTATTGTCACCATTATCTTGATGTTTTTAGTGTCTGTGGATTTCAGAAAAATGTCAAATATTCATCAATATATATACGGCTCAGCGTGGTGTCAACAATCAGGGTTTAGAAAAGGCGCCTCATCAGTTCTGAATTGATTTGGCTCAGATCGGACTTTTAATCTTAATGTACACAAAACAATGTCGGCTGTGATGTGCAACATGAGCGTATCTGACAGAACACTGCGTTTCTTTGTGTGATAGTCATCTCAGATTTTATTATTAATATTTATAAGAATCTTATTGAAACCTCAGCCGGATATTTGCTCTGGAGAGACGCTCATCCCCGTTTTAATGGAATTCTGAAAGGGGCGATCGTGTGAATGTTAACCTGCGGCAGGACCGGCATCACCGGTCGATTTTTATTCCAGGACAAAACAAATTTGTCCAGCGGGAAACGAGAATCTGTGTAAAGGGCGGATATCGAGGGGTCTGCTGTTACCACGGCGATGATTGACTGATGGCCATGAATCTGTCTCACACACACACACACACACACACACACACACACACACACACACACACACACACACACACACACACACACACACACACACACACACACACACACACAGAGCAGAGTTCGACTTATTTACTCCAATCTCTGCTATTCTCTGCAGGACAGCTACTGTATAAATAATGAGCGCTGTTGTCTGAAATGAAGGTATTAAGTTGATACGTGGGCTTCAGGGAGCAATGAAATGAAAATATTGAAAGGCAGATGTCTGACGGAACCGGGGCCTCGGGGGAATTATTTATTTTCGCATTTCTGTTTGAGAAAAATGCACAGCGTCAGTCCTGTTCTCCCTGTTATTGTCTCAGGGCGGCTCTGCGAAGGCGCCAGAGTGGCGTTTGATTTGTTTTCCCACTTATTAGTTTTAGAAGCCCGTCTATATAACAGTCATATTCGGGACCTGTGCCCACAAAACTTGAAATATGCGTCTGATGTGGTTTCTTTAGCTAAGCTAACAGGCTGTCAGGGACATGGAATCAATATCAAAATGGATAAATTGATTAGATTTTTTCAGTTTGAGCAGCGGCAGCGTTCATGCACGTGCAGCTTTCCGGCTCCTGGGAAACGAAAACAAGGTGGATTCATTTTAAAGAACCGTTTTCATTGACAGGACTTTAGTAATTGGGTCTGCTTGAGGTGAGCGGGGCTCTGCAAAGGCCCATAAACACACAGGCAGCCATGAATGTGTGTTTATTGCAATTTTTATCCTAAAAATTCTGTGGTCTCTTTTGTCTACATTTGCTAAGTTACGGTGAAACACATTTAAATTCCATTTCCATTCATGTTTGGCAAAAGTCTCAAATTCCCACGTTTGATCGTTAAAGCCATGAAAAGTGTCGGGGATCCCTGCGTGAGCGCGAATCCCCTCGTTACAACCGCCGTTGAGCATTTCAACCTTTGAAGCCAACTTTAAAAATCACATCTGCTCAGTTATTTTTAGGCGTAAAGGCAGACGCTAAACTGCGGCGCATTGCAGGAATTGCAGCCGATTGCAGTAT
>BJFM01001056.1:18505-36920 GCA_016586285.1 Arothron firmamentum
GCGGACTCTCTTTTAGGCTCTTCACTGTGAAAAAGTGGTGTGTGTGTGGCTCTCCCAAGAGCAAATTCTGCCTTTTCCATCATTTCTGCTAACCTGACAGGAAGTCCAGCCTTCTCCTCTCACATCTGGAGGCATCTGCAGCTCTCTCTCTTCTCCGTGCTTGTGTTGACCTTTTACTTTATTAAGCAGCGATAACTTTGATTTTCAGGGCAGAGAAGTTTGAAAGGTCCAAACGTCCCAGGTTGGTTCCTGAGGGTCAGAGAGGAGTTGCCTCCTACAAGCTCAGGTTGACAGAATACCCGTCTTTCAGGCCTCTGTTCTCCATAGATACGCTCCCAACGGTAGATTGGGGGATTTTTTTTTAATTAAATTTTATTTTTTTAGATGAAAATGAATCTAAAACATCACGGCTGGACTCTTGTGGGTGAACGTTTCCGCCCTGTCTCCTTGATGAGCGCTTTGGGCTCCTCGCCTCACTGTTCCTGTCCTCCAAACAATCCCGGCGCCACGTGCACTTATGCGCCATCCCGGTCGGCGCACATGCTGCTGCATTTTTACACATTTACTTTAGAATACAGAGAATGCTCTGGAACATCCAGATAAGGATTCTAATTTTGCGAGCCAGCGCACTTTGTGTCGACCGCTAATGGTTAATGGAGTAAATAATTATAAAGCTCCCCATGATAAATCTGATTAGCTTTTCTTTCTTCCGCTCCGACGGCACTGGAGTGGAGGCTAATGGAATGTAGGTTTCATTAGGATGATATAAAAACTGCCGTAATGCTGACCCAATGGACTGGAGAGGTTCAGAGAGTCGAGGGACGGAAATACCGACTGTACAGTTGGATGTGAAGCATTTGCGATGTTTGTAACTCTCAGTGTAAAACTGGGTCTGACCTTTGAACCTTCCAGGCCTAGCAATTAGGAAACAAACAAAAGTAAATGTGAGCATTAAACTATCTCAAAGTGTTGGTTGATAAACACTTCAGTTGTTCTGCTTTAAACTTTAGATATTTCTTTTCATTGATAAAAAGCTTCTTTTAGCATCTGTCTGTTTCATTGTTAAATTGACCTTTTAAAAAGGTCAATAAAGAGCCAAAATTGTTCAGAAGTAGAATGAAGAAGACTTCAGGACTGACCCTTTCTCCCTTCTGGTGGTTCTTTCTCTGTGCTCGTCTTTTGAAGCCATCAAACGCCTCTCTGCTGGGCCACAGGGGGCTTTCTTCAGCCCCCAGAATGGTGAGGAAACACAGCTATTGAACCGCTGCTGGGAGGTTCAGATGGAGACACGACCAGCTCATCAGCTCAGCTCGGTGGTCAAACTGCCCGCAGACCGGGATCACTTTCCCTCCATCAGCAGGACGGTGAAAGGAAAAACCCCGAGAGGTCTGAAAGTGCAGCCTGAGCTCAACACGGCATGGTCGGGGGTAAAAAGAGTCATTTTCTCTGGGTATGTCTGCCAGGGCTGGAATAAAAACCAGGCTGCTGCAAACGTTAAAGGTTGTTGCTGCTGTCAGTCGTAGGTGTTGCAGTTAGCACAGTTGCTTCACTGCAAGAAGGGTGTAGGTTCAGATCCGGCTCTTCGGCATGTGGAGGACAGTTTGCATGCTGCCTTCAGGTTCCTCCCGCCCACAGTCTACGGTGTAGGAGGGAATGGCGTGTGTCCTGTGATGGACTGGTGGCCTGGCCAGGTTGTATTCTTGCCTCTCAGGTTGGAGAACGGGAACAATCTCACGGAAACAGCATCATTTTCTTGAAAAAGCCTTAGGAACGAGCGCTCGTCACATGGCAACATACGAAACACCGCAAACGCTGTTGTTTCCATTCCAGGCCACTAGTTGGCAGTGTGTTTGTGTGAGGCAACAACATGGCCACAGACAATGGAACAATACCGTCTAAAGAAAAGGTGTTGAGAGCTACAGTGCCATGTGCAGGTTTTTCCCGTTTCCATGGAAATGGAGGCTGGGGGGTTCCACTTTGGAACCCATGTCCAAAGGAATGGAGATTCCAGTTCAGGCTAAAGTTGACAGTTTTCACCAGGAAACCTTGGTGTGGAAACAGGGCCTCACCCAGTGTTTGATCTGAGAAAGTGAGGTCATTCTCATGTGACTTTTGTCATTAATAATTAATTAGAATACAGTTGCCTTTGTTAAGGAATAGATATCAGTCTTTGTATCTGCAGCAGAGGGAAGGAAGGAGGGAGGGGGAATTTGGTAGTCGTTCAGGGATGAACTCGTTAGTGTCTCTGTGTTTTCTTAACTGTGCGTTTGCGCTGGTTTGGCAACTGCAGCCAGCATCTAGCATCCAGTTTCTCATCAAAGTCCCGCCGAAGCTCCTGCACCAGGGCTGCTGACAGCAGTCAAGTGCAGTCTGGATTTCAAAGGAGGCCGAGCAGAACAGCCCAGTCCATTACAAAGAAGCCTCCACCGCTGTCCCCACCAGACACGACCCTTTACACTCAGATTTACCTTATTATTTTATGTTCTTCCAACCACCTCTGGGAGAGGGAATAAAACCATATACCTGCCAAGTATTTATCCCATTTATCACTTGAAAGGATCAAGGACGTCTTGAAGACAGGGAACAATGGAGCCTTTTAAGGAAGCGGGGAGAATAAACATGGCAGAATAAGTTTCAGTGCCCTAGAGCAGCGGAATAAAGCAAACTGGGGAGGGGGATTATTCATTCAGAGCGCTTTTCATCTCTTCATGGCGTGGCCCACAACCGAATTCTCATTTCTTTGGTTCAAAGCGCAGAATAGATTATTTGTGAATAATTTCCTGTGTAGCTACAAAGTGTTTTTTTTAAAGAGAGATTTTACATGCTGTTGCTTTCAGTGGAGATATTTATATATAATTATTATATAAATTATGTATATGCTGTATTTCTATATAATTTTAAAAGAAAGCATCAGTTGCATCTGAAATCTGTCTCATCCATGGCTACAGATTTACGCTGACTTTTGCTTCAACACTTTATCATTAATCCATAGCTGTTGACTGACTGGCTGACTGACTGACTGGTCCGTCTCAATCCCGATTCCTTATTAGCCAAGTGGCGTTCAAGTTAATGCCAATCACAAGCGCAGTTAGTTTTGAGTACAGAGAAAGATAAACCCGCACGAAGGCTTTTGGGCGTCATTGATCACTCTGAGTTGCTCTAATTGCTGAGGCTAATAAAACATCGATCGAAGCGGCGGAGAGAGAGAAAAGCCCTCAGCTGCATGCCTCTGCTCCTGGGCCCCAGCGTGCAGGTCAGGTGCATAATAACGATTAATTACCACATAAGAGTAACCAAGGTGCATGAAAGTGTGAGGTTTTATAGTCGCTGTGGGTAAACAGCCTTTCCATCCTGCATGTCCATTTGCAGGAGCTGGGTAATTGATGGGCAGTTTTTCCTATCTTCTCCTGGAATATCATCCACCAGGCGACACGGCAGAAATAAATACTTTAAGCTGTTTAAGGCTGAGACGCACCGAAGCAAACAAGTTTAAAAGTGGAAGAATAATGAAGTCTTCTTATAAACATGTATAGAGTGGCTGCAGCAGGACATGCAGGACCATTACCACGCACACATGCATGTTTTATTCATGTGCATGTATTCCTTGTTTCCAGCAAATATCGTGCAGATCTAGAGATGGAACGATGACTGCTGCAACTGGGAGGTTTTGTGTTACGTGTACCTTTAGCAAACGTGCACGTCTCCTAGTGAAACCTGTTAATGAGGATCAAATCTGGACTTCTGAGGCTGGAAAGGTTCATCTATTTCTATTCTGCTTTGCTGTTTTACCCTCTGAAGGAAAGAGGAAACGATTTTCCAACAAACTCAACTCTGCTCCTTGACTCTGTCGCGTGTTTTGTTGAGGACCTTGAGGTTTGAAAAGAGTTTGGTATCTTGAAATGAAAACCAGAAGCCTGAGGCAGGCAGCAGACTAAAGTATGAAAATGATGACGAGTAACCAATGAAACGATCATGGTGATGAAGGCACACACACGTTTCCTCTCAGCCATCCCACGACCATCCCAGGAGCCTGTATTTTTCCAATTTCACAGGCCAAATAATAGTTTTAAAAAAGATTTAAGTTTTAGAACAAGGTTTATTGCCCAATTTATGGCCCTTATCCACATCAAAGGAGATGCAAACAGAGGAGCTTGATAGATACCTTATAAAAGAATCCAAAACAAACAGTGTCATCCTGAGACTGTTTCATTGCTGATATAGAAAATTACAATAGAAAGAAGAAAAGTTCTTCCCTTGTGATTATATTTTGTTACTGAATTCTAACATTTAGCATCGAGGTTCATCTGTCCTGTTTTAGCACAGACTTACACTCTCCAAGGTCCCGACGGATTATTTAAAGAACTAGATAAAGATTAGCAGCGTGTGTGTGTGTGTGTGTGTGTGTGTGTGTGTGTGTGTGTGTGTGTGTGTGTGTGTGTGTGTGTGTGTGTGTGTGTGTGTGTGTGTGTGTGTGTGTGTGTGCGTGCGTGCGCATGTGCAGTGAGGACCAGCATACTTTCCACCTGCAACCTGAGGACAAACGTCTTTTTGAGGGTTCAGACTTGGTTTTAATGTCCAGGTCAGCACCAGAATCCAGATAATTGGCTGCACTCACACATCTGGCATCGTTCATTAAGACTCTGACATAAATGTTCAGACAGCTGCGCAGCTTTATTACACCCCGTCGGGGTTTCACGGACCAAAACAGGGATTCGGCTGAATAACAGAAAAACGATCAGATGGTGTCAGAGAGGGTTTTTGATCATGATGGCACATGTTGAAGCTACAGATGCACAAAGAAAAGATTTATTGCTTTTCTTTGACATTATAATGTGCAGTTTGGCCACTGAGATTTGTTTATTTTGCATAAATTAAAAACCTGTTCAGCATAATTTGCATTTACAGCTTAAATGTCTTCTGTGTGCTGAAATCTGGGCAATTTAGAGTTTGGCTCGTGGTTGTGGAAAATTTATATCTTTAGAAATGGAGCAAGGTATGCTCTGGTTCTGCACTGTTGCCTCACAGCAAGAAGGTTGCAGGTTTGAATCCTGGTCTGGAGAAAAAGCTAGAAAGATGCTCCTTGAACCTGTCCTTCCTGGTGTGTTTCCATGTGGAGTTCACATCTTCTTTGTGCCTGGCTGGCTTTCCTCTGGGTGGGAGTAACTCATCATTAGGTATGAACAGCGGGGAAGATGGATGGATCCATTTTATTAGAGCGTCAGCACTTTCAGAAAAGTGACGGATTCAACGGTCTCAGAGAATCCCGTTCAAACGTGTGCGGTTATCGACTGAGGCTGATTCGTGGAACCTCGTGTCGGCTAGGCACACAGATTGATTTGCATGTGCGGACACACACACACACACACACACACACACACACACACACACACACACACACACACACACACAGGTAAATGAACAAAGGAAAATCTGAAAAGCGCTTTTCACCTGCAGGCTGCAGAGTGTCCTAGAGGGCGATTGATATGCTGTTTCCATTTGACTTGTTTTTGAATCTGCTTACTTAAACCCGCTTTTACTGCCCTTTAAATGGATCTGGGTTAGCAAACCTTGGCTCAGAGGTATGAGACAGAAACCTGGAACAGCAATAAGAAGGGAAAAAAATGCAGTCAAAAGAGGTCCCGGACCCCTGTGGTGCTCCACATACTGCTTTCTCATGGAGGACAGCAGATTCGCATCTGTTCTCTCACCTTTCAGCAAAAAAAACCCAACAAAAAAACAAGTCAGTTTTCTAATCCACTTTTGGCATCGTCAAGGCAGAGCTAATCAATTGTGATGGATCCTTCAGCGTGAGCCCTGGCAGCACTTCATAACGGAGGAAAGCAGCAGTGCTTGGCTGTGAATCAGCATTCAGTTACCATCGGAGACGGGGCAGCCTTGAGACGGCAGTGGACCTGAGGGAGGTCAGCGCTAACGACTCCCTCTCTGAGAAATCAGCCAAGGTTCTGCAGCAAGTTACCAAGTGGAGAGGTGAGTGGTGCTTTGGGGGTTGAACTGGGGGGAGGATGAGGGGAGCGTGTGTGGGAGGACTGGGGAGGTCTGGAATCCAGCCTCAGCATCTCTTGACCAGGGGGAGGTTGTGTGATGATGTAAGAATAGAGGAAGTTCGGTTCTTGCTGACATCAGCATCCTTTGTCCTTCTGTTTGACGTGTGGAACAGGCGTCAATCCAGCCTGTCCATGATGGAACAGAGTGGTGTGTTTCAGTCAGTGTGCGTGACTGATGGGTATGGGCCATAATGAATGCGATGGAGGGTCCAGTTAAAGGCTCTGGACTTGTTCTCCTCCAGTAGTGTGAATGCACAATGTGTGTTCCACTGAGGGAGTCTTTCAGCAACAGTTCTGGTGACTGTGCTTCTAGCAAAAAGCTTCCGTGTGGACTTTGCTTCTTCTGGTCATGCTGGACCTCAGGAAATCCAAGAGATTCATTTGCAGTCTGGCCGAGCAACAGCTTAGTTAAAACTGGAAGTGAAGGCGGGGTGTAACGATACATCAGTGACATTTTCCCTCTTATTTTAATCATGCAAACAGATCACATGACAGACAGCAGCCAGAGGAACACGCGGCAGAGAGCCCACGTTCAGCTCCTGACAGCCTCGGTTGATAAATAACTAATGGGATGCCTTCAGCACACACACACACACACACACACACACACACACACACACACACACACACACACACACACACACACACACACACACACACACACACACACACCTGAGTAATGTCATGTTTTAGCACATCCCATCTCCAGGGGACCTTTAGCTGCTGCATCATATATCACACAGATAAGGGAATCCTCGGGAGAATGGCCCATTCTGCGGCTCCCAAATGTCAGTAACACGTCGAGCATCTTCCAGTGTCCAATTATAAATAACATGTCACCTTTAAGAAGAGAAAGAACCCGATGCTCCGTGTGATCCGGATCAATCTGGGAACTGATGATGGATGACCGCCTCTTTGTAATCCTGTCCAGCTGGGACCGAACTAACCCTGGCAAGAAGGGGACGATACAAAGGCCAGGAAGACGGGGAAGATACATACTCTGACCTTGGAGAGGTCATTCCAGAGAGACAGGTATGACCGATATCACCAGGCTCTTTAAATGCAGAGGTTTTGACATAAATAAAAATTTAACCTCATCTCGGGCCTTTTTGCCCATCAGATCAGACTGATGAGACTTGAGGTTTCTTTCATCTTGTTATATTTCTTTTCAAACCGGAGATAAAAACACAGCACAGGGATGTGCAAAACTAGTTAATTTTTCAAAAGATTAGCAAATTTGCAAGCAAAAACACGAGGATGTTACTGGTCATGTGACAGTCAGAGATGAATTCTGGCGTGTTCAGATCTATGCTTCTTTAAGATGCTGCTCAGACAGGGCGAAGAATCAGAATAGTCCTCCGTGTCCGTGTCACTCACATGATCTCAGCCTGGACACCTTTTGTTTTCAGAGGACACGAATGCACCTGAGCGGCGGCTATAGGCGGATACGGCGGCACTGATGATCCTAGTCATTTTGTAAATACGCACTTCAGCTGGAGATCCTGTTATATTCATCAAGTCCCGACTGTTTATTCTCTGAAGAAAGTGGAAATGCCAAAGCAAACACCACAAAAGAGAAATGAAAGAAAGTGGTCATCTTTGTGGGACCACATCTTGTGTTTAACAAGTGCCCAATCCTTTAAGACCAGTTGATCCACAACAGACTTTCTGGTGAGTCATGATGTTTGCCTTTGTCCTGTCGCTCTTTGTGCAATTTCCTGGTCCGTTTTCAAAGCAAAGCCATCGGTAGATTCATGAGGAAGCACGTAAGCCATTCAGCTCGGGGGACGCCTCCGCCGAAGTTCGGAACATCGACGAAAAGGCGTTTAGCTCGTTACCCAAACGTTCACCTCGGACCCCAGCTAGCTGACAGCGAGCTTTTCGAATTATGTTGTCATATCCTGAGTGGCGGAAAGCCGCCTCCTCAAGGTCAGAGCGGAGAGCACGGTCTCTGTTTCACAAAGATGAAAGACCTCCCGAGGGCAGTTAATCCAGGACCCGGGTGATATCCGCCCGACCTTGAGCCCCACACAAAGCAGGCGGGAGAACACAATTGTTAGCGTGGAGTTCTGAGAGGTGCTCAGGCTGCACACGAGCCAAAAATAAGAGCCGAGCAAAAGGCAGCTCTGCCAGGGCTAATGGAGCGCGGCGAGGTGTCGATCACCTGAAAAACGTCACGTCAAGGCTACCTCACAATCAGGATCAGACACAAAGGACACTGGATTAGATATTTCTTTCATTCAGAGGTATTTAGAGGAAGTCAAACATACTAAGCTTTTGTTGAGGTTGATTGCTGCACCTTGGATCAACTGTTAGTGCGTGCGCGTGTGGGTGTGTGCATGTGTGGGGGTTTTTTTTGTGTGTGTTTTAACAATGAGACGGCACAACGTGTCTCAGGGCGCTAACAATGTTGAAATCAACAATCTGGTTTGTGGGAAATGATTCAGCACATTTTCAAAGCTGAAGGTTTTGAGGACAAAGGTTAAAATTCTGCCCGTCTGCGACGGCATTCCGACGCACAAAAACCCAGCAAAATTCAAATTAGTTCCTTAAAATTCAGTTCCAAACAGTGTTTTTGGTGCAGGTTAAACTTCTGCCTGTCTGCGACGGGATTCAGACGCACAAAAACCCAGCAAAATTCAAATCAGTTCCTTAAAATTCAGTTCCAAACAGTGTTTTTGGTGCCCTTTTCTCGGGATTGGCGACACTTCAGCCTGTCTCCGTGATTTAAAAGTGTTGCAGCAACTCAGAAATACGCGAACAGCTTCATTTGAATCTGGAACAGGGGAGCAGAGCTCTTACAGACGCTCGGTGGAAAAGCCACCAATGAAAGAAGCCGACATCAAAGTCTGCGCAAACATTTTGTAGTTCAAAAGAACACACTTTCCACTGTATGTCAAACTAAGGACGTGCGTGTTTGTGCGCTGGAATCCTTCAAACTGTGTCAGATCAACAACACGCACCGGCCTGGCGTCTCCATAAGCGTGTGGACTCTTGAATGGATGCTGCTCGCCTAAAGGTGGAGTTTCTCCCTGAAAGGGTGGCGCTGGCTGTGCCTCTGACACCACTTGTTTGTGGTAAAATGCAAGTCACCACATCTAAAATCAGCCTTACACACGTCGCCTCAACGCAACATCAATATTAAATTTCTGTAGAAAAGGAACATAAGAACAGCTCTGCATACGTCCTAAAAGTGCTAATCCATAGTCTGTGCCTTCTTTATCTGCTCTGTCTCTCTCTGTATTCGCTTCTAATCTCCTCTCCTCCCTATCTTTCTATTACCTAAATGAAGGAGAGACGACTGGCTTTTCTGCACTCCTCTTTGATGGTGAATACTCTTTGACTCTGAATACAAATGCCACCTTTCATGAATACCTTTGCGAGGGATTATAATGAGGCTCCTTTCACATCCAGCCCAAAGGTCCCCTGAATTTGTGGCAGAGAATGGGACAGCAGATTATGGAGGAGAAGAATACGTCTGCGTCTCCCCAGCTCTGCGCACGTCTGCCACTTCCTGCTGTTTTATCCTGTGGAAAAACCCTCAACTTTACTTTTAGACTGTTGTTTTTCTTTAAGATATGTATAACAGAAGCATGGCTAATGTGTTTATTAGATCATACACGCCTTCAACTGAGCACTTGACAGCCCTGGAAACATGCTAACATTGTTAGCAAGGCCCAAACTTAAGACAGAAAAACCTAAAAATGACCTGAAAATAAGCCGAAAGCTTCCGTTTTTCAGCTGTTTGAGCCAAACACGGCTCGCCGCCGTCTAGCCGCATTCATTTTGGAGTCTTGCACATTGCAGAACGGCCTTGAACTGAAGTTGCTCAGTGTGAAAATTGACTCCACTTTGTTGCCTGCGGTTGTTTCTCCCGATTATGTTTAGTGGTAAAACCTCCAGCTGCGGCTCAGCTCAGTGCAGAGATGTTGGAATAATGTGAAGGAGGTTGAATGAGGACAGAAATAAACATGTTGGCTTATTAGTGAAGATCACACACAAAGGAAAAGGTATGATCTCATATCGGTGACTGATTTCCCACATTTTGAACAGTGTTTGTAAGCTGCTGTTTCAAAGCTAATATAATCCTATTTTTAGCGTATTGTCTGGACACGTCCCTGCTCTGCTCGGCCCTCCTCAGTCCTCATTAGTTAGCTATTTACTTGGGGTATTAAAGCTGGGGTGGGGGGTGTTCCTTTTTCATTTCAAAGGACTTTGTTGAGGAAAGACAGCCGGCTACAAGCCTTCCCCAGGAGTCTTTGATACTCATACAGCATAAAACACAGAAGTCTTACCACCTGATCCAGGGATTGACAGAAAATAAAGGAGCCTTGTTGCTGATCCCAGCGAAGGGCCAGATGATGGAAGGACTTCTAGCAGCACTTTAATGAGCCAAGTGAACAAAAGTTGGGTGGGAAAGTAATTATGAAAAAGAAGCATCTTCGAACGTCAAGCTTTCAAGACTGCACATTATCTTTAAATAGAAGCAAAAATTAAAGATATAAACTCACCGGCGCTGTGATGTAAATAGGTCTCCTGTGGCTTCATCCACCTGCTTGCTGACATTTTGCTAAGTACTCTTACGTGAGGTTGAAATTCTTTTAGGTAATTTAGCGCGCTGCAATATTTTATTCATTAGCATTTATTCTCTTTTACTGGCGGAGGAAGTGATGGCTGTTGTTGGAAAGTCGGGGTTCTGGCAGGGTCACTTTAGGACATTCAGACTTGTCACTGAGGAACCGGACCAGTTCCTGTTGTCTTGACCTTGCGCTAAAGGTCATTTTCTTGGTAGAAAATAGACCTTCATCCCAGGCTGAGGTCCTGAGTCATCAGGTATTTTCCTGCATTCAGTTTTCCCACAATGGCCATCCTCTGTTCCAGCAGATACCAAACACCCCGACACCACACCACCATGCTGCCACCACTGTGATGCTATCGGTCACACAGATTCTTCTGATGATTCATGATGATTGGACTTAAGGTCATAAAGGTTGTCCGTAGTGAGGACCATTAGGGGTAAGCTAATGCGCTATTGAGGTGGTGGAGGAGTGAAAAACACGAGTCACTACAGTGAAATTAGACACCTACTCAAGTCCTTCATACGGCTGATGTGTTGACACCAACCAAGCCCTCGCCCCGCTGTTCACGCTTCGTGCACTGTGTGATTGTGCTCAGAGCCCGTAGAGCATTTATTTATATCGACATTTCACACGCACTTGAAACATGACGTGCAGAAGTCGTTTCAGTTACGTGTGGCCACTAAGAACCGACTTGGAAAGTTTTCTGCCTTGTTGGGAATCACCATTTCCAAGCTATTTGATTTCTCTTTCCTTGCGTAGATCTCCACCTCCCACTCGGTCCTTATTTGTGGGTGGTGAGGTGTGAGGAAGCAGTTAGCATTGTCATAGCAGCATTTTATTAGGCGGTGAGTGTTTGGATTACCCGTGCACGCAGCCGCTCCAACACGGTGAGGACTTCCCCGACGTCACCAAAGAGGAAAAAGCAGTCCTTTCGTTTTCAGGAACATCTCTTGACAGCCAGAATCGCATTAGCACAAAACAGTCTTCAACACTCACATTAAAAATGAAAGGAGAGCAGTTTTTCTTTCATGTTCTGTAGACATCTGTCCAGACAGGAAGGGAGGAACACTATTTTTCTGTTTTATAGTTATATCTATATTATATATATCTATTATATCTGTTGTATGGTTATTTATTCTTCTTTGGTTACTGGTAGCAACCTGATGCCAATAGCAGCAATTATGTTTTTAAATAAAAAAGTATGCATAATTAGTTCACTCTGTTGCTCTGGAGCTCATGATTGAAAGCTAGCTAAATGGAGTAAATTAAGAGTGCGTGAGCCGGCGTGCCAGCACTCGATGATGTCTGCGCACCATCCTGTCGGCGCAGCAAAGCGGACGTTAAAGACAAAATGCAGCCTCATAAATGAAAGATGAAGTCCAGACGGTGTCTGAGATCTGGATTTTAATGCCACCACGCTCGGCTTCATTCCCGGCCCCGTTTGTGAGAGCGCGCACGCGAGGATACCGAACCGAATATGAATCTAGTTGGATGACACGGACATCCTCTTTACTGCTTATACTAGCGCAGCATTGGTGCTTGGCCTTAAAAATGTCAAACACGGAGAGATGTCAGAATATTTTCCTGGTTTGTCTCCCAAAAACTTTTTTTTTTTCCACTGAGGAGGGTGTGTGAGCGCCAGGCACTGCTGATGATCGGCTATCCCATCACGTGTGTATGTGTGTGTGTGTGTGTGTGTGTGTGTGTGTGTGTGTGTGTGTGTGTGTGTGTGTGTGTGTGTGTGAGGGAGGCTGGGCTGGGGGGTGACGGGGGGGTGATACATAGAGTGGTGGTGAGGAGGATGAGTAGTGACCGGTGCTCGGCCCAGTGGCAGCTTAATGACTCGCGGTCAGTTGATCCTGTCTCAGTTGATCAGACTGCTCCTTCAAACCCGCCTCCTTTTTTCTCAAATCTTCTCTCCTTTAGCGCTCTTTTTTCCCCTCCCCTCCCTCTCAGGCCCAGAGCACGGAGACACACTTTGTTCTGACTCTCTATCATTATTAGGGTTGGTTTCAATCTCCACGCGCCTCCATTTGCTCGTGTTCATCGTTTCTCTCTGGCGACAGAGTTCTTTTCCTCCTTCGCCCCTGCATCCACAGAGGCCTGAAAGAATGAGGCCATCCTCCATCACCCTCCATCATCCAGGAGGTCTCGGAGTGCTTTTAGGAGAAAGCCGCTCTGAAAACAGACGGCCACCCATGGGAGCAAGCATGGTCACATGGCCGCCCACCAGCCTGTGTGTGTGTGTGTGTGTGTGTGTGTTGATGCTCCACAGTGTCAGGAGTGATCTACTCTCCTGGAGGTCCTCAGGGACACTCAGGGTGCTCCTGACTGGACTGGCGTGTGGAGGACTGGTCTGCGGGGGCCTGCAGGGCTGTTGACAGCAGTGGTCAAAGTTACTGCCCGTCTCCCTTCTTCTCTTCCTTTCACGTCCTCTTTTCCGTCCCTGGCAGCCACACCTTGGCTTACGCGCGTTTGTCTGTGTCGTAGCTGCCTTCCGCCTCCCTTCTCGCTCTTTCCTGTGGTGCGTTTCTCCGCTCGGTCTGCCTTGAGGAGGCTGTCCGCCGCGGTTCCTACACGCTGGGAGACGCAGGGGGTTGCAACTCTGCAGCCAAACAGCCTGACCTCCCTCAGGCGCCGCGTTCAGAGAGACTGATGGAGCAACCAGAGGTCAACCGCTCATGGCGGAGCTGCTCTAATAGGCAGTTATGATGCGGCGTGACAGTAGCGCCGACACGCTTACACTCCCAACACACACTGGTCAGATTCCACACCAGCGTCTCAAGTATTCCCCCAACAACAGCCGTCACCATTTTGACCAGTGTGTCACCGTCTGCCAACGACAACACGTACATCCTCCCGTTGTCCAGCGTGTCGTTATTCGATCATTTACAGTAGAAGTAGTGCCGTTGCTGTTTTCTTCTGCAGCGGCACTGATCAGTGTTGTTGCCAAGACAACAGAGACATCAGGAGGGTCTTTGGAACAGCCTGAACTGCAACATTCCAAATAATCACAAGTTTCATTTAGAATGGAACTGCAATCAGAGCATCAGGCCATCGCCGCTGACGACGGCACCACGTTGAAGAAGGCGCGCTGATGGACCCAGAGAACTGCTAACTAGACTTTAAAAAGCAGGAAGCAGCCCAGCAACAGCTGGAAAGTGAGCTTTACCTTATTTTGCTGCTGGTGCTGAGGCGTCCCAGCGGTGCTCCAGTCTGTAATTACGGACTCGATTTGATTGTAATCACCCGCCTGAAAAGGCAGATACCACGTCCCCCCTCCTTAAGCCCCCCCACAAAGACCCGGGAAAGTGCAAAGCTGCGGTTCTCTCAATTATCTAGCCGGGATCGACTGGCTCGCTGCTGAAGTTCTTCCAGGGTGTTTGCCAATTTGCTGTCTCAATTAGATTTTCTCCGAGGTGGGAAAACGGTAAAAGAGGGAGGGATGAAGGGGGAAGTAATTACAGAATTTTGGGACGCGTGCAGCTCTGCGGTGTCTCTTTACCACCTCTGTCTTTTCTAATTGCTTTTATTGGACGGCACTGGGAGCTCCTGCTTGTCTGTCTCTCAGCACGGAGGAAGATTAAACAGCAAAATAGATAAGGCGCACACACGTGTGGACACGCTACACACACTTCGCCACACGGTGCCTCGCAGCCGCTCACATGCGACGACAAAGAGAGAGCAACAATGGTGGTTGATGGAATCTGCAGTTATTCTGGTGGTTTTGAGGCTCTTCCTGCAGCCTGCGTCCAAGCGGCTATTGTGTTAGCGTTGTTATGTTTTTGGCATCTGATTGTCGCTCCTGCAAGATAAACGGTGACGGTTCGAGGTAAAAATGCAGCTGAAGGCAGGAAAAGTTTTTAAACTGCCCAGAAAACTGTCAGAGATCGGTGTTAATTATAGAAGAGGAGGCGTTAAAGAAGGAGCTGCCGACACTTGGCTGTCCACTCCGCCCTTGTCAAACCTGAAACCCCCCAACCTCCATCTCATCTGGCCAAGGTTGGCTGGCTGACAGACAGACAGACAGACAGACAGACAGACAGACAGGCAGGCAGGCAGGCAGGCAGGCAGACAGACAGCTTCCTCCGTTGATGTCTTCCATCCCTCGTGTGCTTCTGTTTGGCTGAATACAGAAAATCCTTCAGATAGATTTTAGATGTAGAGTTAAGAGAAATGAGACTTTTCTCCGTGTCATTTTATCCCAGTTTGCATCTCATGTAAATGTAAATGCAAAGAACGCCAAATGAAGCAGCTGGGGTCGGTGGATTTCTACTCGGATCATCAGCCTCTACTGGCCTGACATTTCAAAATGTGCATTAAAGCCAGCTGTTTCCACGCTGGTGCTTTAAAACGGTGTTTTCGGCCTCATATTCCAAATGTGAAGTTGTGATGCACACCAAGCGTCCTCCAGAAGTGTGTGGGAAGATGTTTCCATGTCATTCATTCTTAACTTTGAGACGCAACCTCGTCATTCAACAGTAGTGGGAACCAGCTTCTTCTTATATAATATTATCATTTAAGTCGGTTAACTGAAAAGAAACAGCGTTCCACTGAACACGCGGCAGGTCTGGGTCCATTAAAATCCGGAGAAACCGATGGAGAGTCCACAAAAAGCAGGGCTTTGGTCTGCGTCCAGGGAAAAGTCTCCCTCTGAGAGGCTGATCCTCCTGAATGAGCCACTTCTCTAATCACGCATATTGTTTAATAATTAATATATATACTCCATTAAAGCTGTTGTGACTATATTGCTCTATACAGCCAAAGGATCTGAACCCACAGAGGGGAAGGACAATTAAACAGAGGTTGGTTTGGAAATAAAAAAACAGAAGACTTGTTAGCAAAGATGCAGCTTTGATGCTTTGATCTTATAGATGTTTTTGGCCAGTATGAAGATTTGGCTTCACTGTAGAGGAACTGTTCTGAGCGGCCATGTTATGCTGCCGAGAAAGGAACATCAATAAAAAATAATAAGTAACTGCTTGAAGTCGGCTCAGGTCTAATAGTATTAATGTTGAAAATCTTTTGATGTCATGGAGCAGGAATTACTGTTTCTTTGTTTCTTTGCAATTGATTTGTAAAAATAATGTTAATTTGGGTCCTTCTTTGAGCACATCTTTATTTTGATCATATTTGTTTGTTTTTAGTGTCAAAAAGCACTTCTTTAATTTCCAAAAGTGCTCCTATTATCAGTGAAAGCAGGCGCCATTAAAGCTAATCAAATCATTTGACAAACGTGTTTATAAAAGCCAAGTACTGATATATGCTAATTGGCTATAAAATATGTGTTACATATCTTAAATGTCTGATCAATGAAAGTAGACCCATTTTAAAGCTGTTTTCTCTGTGCTGAGCGAAGCCTGAGGAGGAAATGAGCGGCTTTTTAATGCCATGACTCCTTGAACTTGAAGGTTATCTCAGCAGCCACAACCTCTGAAAGTTAATGAAGTCAAAGCTCCAGCAAACACCTGCCCTCCCTGATCAGCACACAGGCTGCAGCAGATAAGAGGGGAAATGTGGAAAACGCTTCATTATCAAAGCACGACGTGACTGCACTGGTGACAAATTACAGCCGAACAAAAGGCTTTATGCAAAAAAGAAGAGAAAGCAAAACATTCATTTAAAGCCCAGCCTGCGGGGACTTCCAACAGTGCTCCACTTCTAAGTTCCGCCGCAGCGTTGTTGTGGTTTGAGTAAAGGGAAGAGGACGACTTTCCATGTTCTTTGGTTTTTGGTGTTTAGAGCGATGAGAGAAGATCTCTGACAAGGTCCCCTTCAGGGAAAATTCACAGACGGGTTAGTAACCACACTATAGCCACGGTTCAACACCAGACTGGGAAATACATGGATGGATGGATGGATGGATGGATGGATGGATGGATGGATGGATGGAAGGAAAGCTATGACACGGACTTCCTGGCTCAGGTTTATCCTGATGTTGTGAAGGAAGAGTGACCCTTTCGAGCAGATGGCACCTCTTTAAATCAGCAGCAGAGAGCAGCTGGTGGAGCACTCGCTCTCCTGGCTCCATCCGGACGGAGCTGATGAATATTCATGGCCGCGTTCGTGACAGCATAAGGCGTCCGGAGAGACGTGAGAGGGGGCAGGTCATGGATGGGGGCGTGCCCACCTGACTGAGGGCCCTGTTAGATGCCAACCCAGGAGGGTTCCTGCTGGAGGGCCGAAGCTCCCCCCGACTCCCTGTCCTGTGCAGGGGGTCAATGCTGTTTTGACCCCAGCAGCTGGGACGCTGCCGAGAGTCAGAGTCCAATCAAATCAGTTCCCCCAGGCCGAGAGCGGGGTCAAAAGTTCCGCTCACACAGCGAGTGCAGCGGCTCCTGCCGAGTTTCTTTGATTATCCAGAGTTTTCGGTCATTGACGGGTTCTGATTGATTTGTTTGTCTGACAAAAAGTTACAGCCGACAACAACAGTCGACTAATTGGTGCAGGAAACCCACCAGAGGCTTGAAATCAAGCAGCGAACAGAAGGACGCCCTCAAAGGTCCGTGAGAATTAAGAGAGAAGATGCTGATGAGAGAAAGAGAGAGAGAGAAAAAAGGAGAAAGGGGGCAGAGGTAAGGAGAGGCAAAGAGGGAGCCAGAGGAAGGCGCTTCTAAGTCGTCCCTTTGTTGAAACTTCAGACTTTGTGGAGATGAAATGGAGCACCCAGAGAGTCGATGTCGGCGAGTCGGCGAGTCAGAGCACCAAGCACCTCACACGAGCCCCCGCCTGTGAAGACCACACACCCGCGCCCAGCTTTGTTTTCTGTTATTCTCATCTTCTGCTCGTCATCGAAAACACATTTTCTCCTTTGTCCTTTATCTAAAGCTGTAATAGCCTATTTCTGCTGTGTCTCTGCAGACGTGTGTGTGTGTGTGTGTGTGTGTGTGTGTGTGTGTGTGTGTGTGTGTGTGTGTGTGTGTGTGTGTGTGTGTGTGTGTGTGTGTGTGTGTGTGTGTGTGTGTCCTGACTGCTGGTATCCTCTCCAGTGATTCAGTGATCGCTCCTCTTTCACATTCATGTATCTGTGAATATCGGCAGCCATTCGTCAGGCAGAACCCAGCCGATGGTTGGATCTCTGCAGTCAGCTTATTAGTGCAGAAATTGTCTCCTTCAGTCACCTTGACCTTGATTTTTATGAAGAAAACATCAAAGCGTCCTCATTTATTTATTCGGAGGAGCAAATGTGAGTTGAAAAGCGCAGGATATTCATGGAATTAAAGCAAATATTAATGCTCTTAAAAAAAAAGAGAGTATGTAGATGTTGGGGGATCCATCTGTAGGGTCCAGACCCCCACCCTGATGGCCCCTGTTTGACGAGATCCCGGCACTTCTCATCTGCCATCAACGGTGGCTGCAGCAGCTGCGGGGAGGCAAGACGGCGCCGGATCAAAGCAAAGTCAGGATGGTGAGACGGAGCCCATCTGCTGGCGCGCAGCAGCCGGCTGCAGGTGTTTCCATAAGTGGGCCTAGTTAGCAGCTCCCACAAGCATTCCAGTCGGAGTCCAGCTTTCAGTTCCGGATCGGAAACCGTCCCAGCGGCTGAAACTCCGCGGCACAGACAGCCCGAAGCACTGCGGTGGGACCTGCTGACCCGCTGAGGCCAGCCGCCCCTGGGATTGCGGTTAGCCGCCAGAGGCTGCAGCGGCCCCGCAGGGGTCCCCTGCCAGCTTCCGCTCCCATCCACACACAGTCACATGCAAGGGCGCGCACGTGTGGTTCAGATTGTGAAGTGCACATTCACCCCCCCCCCCCCCCCCCCCCCCCCCC
>BJFM01001056.1:39484-51920 GCA_016586285.1 Arothron firmamentum
TTCCTTTCACCTCTACCCATTTCCACGATCGTAAAGTTAAATTGAGAGTCAATCAAAAATGATTCAAATTTTCTGTTTGTGTACGTCAGCATGCAGCACATGTGAAACGTCCTCCCACTCTCAGCAGACTCGCCAACTCTCCTCTTAATTAGTATCCTTCAGGTGCTGCCAGTCAAAAGTTGAGGCCCACCTTTCAGATGGAAACTTTACTTTCCCTCCTCTTCTATAAGATCATCGCGCTGGTGAGATGACAAACAGGATCTGGATGATGAGGACAGTTGAGAAAGTTAGCAACTATTAGCTTTAGCAAATGAAACGAACATCATCAACTCAAAGAGAAAGAGGAGAAAGATCATCTTTGTGAGTCCTTGACTTTGAAATGAAACCACTCACATCACTTTGCCATTCCAGGCAGACGTGAGGCCGGCGCGGTCGTTAGCCGAGATCATGGAGACGCCTGATTTATGGTCCTGGTTGAGCAAAGGTGTGTCATTCATAAACACCTGATTCTTAGCTCAGATGTCAGAGGCAGATTCATAAAGGAGCCAGGCTAATCCAGGCTAAGTGCGTTAGCATGCTTTTAGTCTGTCTTCTTCAGTAAATATGAGAGAAGAGAAGAAGGATTTTCAGGGAACTTTGGTTTCTCTCGAACAGACGGACAGAAAACCAGCAGAGGTTTGGAGAAGAGAGAGGTGCAGCAGCGCCACGGCTGCGTGCGACATTGATCGGCCTGCTACAAAGCTTCCAGTGGTTTGGGAGAGCGCCCAGTGGGAGTGGGCATGATAATCGAAGGCCCAAATGAAAAGTGAGAAGCAATTCAGGCAGCTGATATAGCAGCCACAACAGGAGTGTGTGTGTGTGTGTGTGTGTGTGTGTGTGTGTGTGTGTGTGTGTGTGTGTGTGTGTGTGTGTGTGTGTGTGTGTGTGTGTGTGTGTGTGTGTGTGTGTGAGGAAGAGTGAGAAGGGGCAGACCCTGAGACGTGATATTGGTGATAATGGTAATACTGGTGGGAGACTGTGCAGCATTTGATGCCTAAACAGTTTTTTTTTTTTTTATGTATTCGATCTTGGATCTACTTGGCGTAGACCTCGCTACTATTCCACACTGGCTCTGGCTCCCTGCTGGGAACCATCCAGAGAGTTCACCACGACATGGACGTCATCACCGCAACCTCCGCATCAAAGAAAGGTTGGCGTCTCTGGTCCTGCTTCCCTGCCTCCCGGAAATTACAGCCCCACCAACTGAATCATTAGAGTCATTTTCTTACAAAGTGCTCTCGACTCTGCTTTGAAGAGTCGGGCCGCCCCGCTTCTTCAGATGGGCAGGCTCGCCATTCGATCCAATCCATATAAATGATCATTCTGCTTTGTTCTCCTCACTGTGGTACCTTTTCTTCTTTGTTGTTTTTTTCCCCCCAAAAGTCACAGCAGCCACTTTTATCATCATGACGTGGCTGAGGGCAGAGAGCTTTGTGGTGTCATTTGAATGGGCTTGTTTTTTATTTGTAAATGGTGGGAGAGGTGTTCAGTCCCCACACCAGCAGTTCACCAGCTAAACCAGGCACAATCATTCTGAGACTCGAGTTTGGTGAGTGTGTGTCTAAACACACAACACGGACAAACCTTTAGGTCCGAGTAAACAGGACTGACCCAGAATCAGTCTGGTAAATCTAACCTGACGGTGAGATGGAAGAGCAGGCGCTAACAGTACAGAAAACGTGCCAAAAATCTGCTTTCATTTTGGATTCTGACAATGAGCAGCTCCAGCGGAGTGATGATGAGGAGACGGAGCCGTCAGGGGGCAGAATAAAATGCTTCTGCACTCGCACATCAGTGCCACACATCATTACTCGCTGCTGCTACCTGTTTTTCTCCAGTTGTAACTAGTCTCCGCTCGCGTGAGAAGACATGAAACCTGCAGGAAAATCGGTTGTAGTCACGGTGGAGAATTAGCAGGCTGAAACCAGAATATCTTGAAAGATTCTCCAAAAATCCAGCAGAAACTGGTGTGAAGTGGGTGTTAGCAGCAGTTTATACATGTACTCTTTTTGGGAGCGGGCAAATGCAGGAACACCCACTAAAACATCACCCTTTGTAACTCATTCTTCGGCGGTTCGACATGCCCTTGAACCAGGACGGCCGCTGCCAATGCCATCAGCATCAGCGTCAGCCTCATCACATTTCAGCCTTCAGGTTGGTGTTGTCAACAGAAAGAAACCTGCGTAGCTAAGCAGTAAAGGGGGATAAAGCAGAGATGAATGGGAGGTTAAGACACCTCTTTTCCTCTCTCGGATGTGAAACAGCAGGTCTCAACAGGGCAGGCGTCACATTCAGAAGTGATTCTTCTCTGCTTTTACTTCTGATCAGCCTTTACTGGTTTTGCTCCTGAACGTCTTCCCAAAAGAGGGGAGTTTAGACACAAAAAACCTTAAATTATGAAACATTTCTTTTAGTGCTAATGAGTTCTTGATGGATTAAATGCAGAAACCTCTGTGTTTGAGCTCCCTCTAGTGTTCAAAACGCGCAGTTTCCCGAGAACAGCGGCGGTGACGCTTACTGCTGTTACTGTACCGCTGCTGTCCTTCCCATCTAATGTTGAGGGGAAAATAGTAAAAAAAATAATAAAAAAAACCCGATTGAAAATCAAAATTTCATGATAATTTAGTACTTAGTAATGTTTACTACGTGTCAGCTGTGTTCTGTCAGCTGTTTTACAAAAAAACAATTAAAAAAAGGGACTATTTTGGAGTCAGCCATAACAAAATGATGAGAGAGCCTCATGTCGTCCTGCCTGCTCTGAGTCAGATGATGGTGGGCGTCGAGCGGACCAGCATGAACATGTTTCCACTGTTGCACAGCAATTTTGAACTTATGTCTCATCTGCTCTTTGCTTGTTCTCACATTCACACACGAGGATAAGTCAACCGTGCTAAGAAGAGTTTGCTAAACATCCGCACACACCACGCATTTTTATCATTCCCTGTCCCCTCTGCCTTGACGTGTTTACCTTGACAGCCCCATTAACGAGATAACGACAGGGGAAAATGGCTCAATCTAAGAATCCAAATGTAAAGATGACAATTTCCTGCAGTTACAGCAGAAACGTTCTCTTCCCACTTCCACTGAGTCGCAACACGCCGGATTTTTCAACGTTCTTTGTATGTTTAGGACATATTTTTCTGTCGCCACTGTGAATGAATTGTGGGATATGTTTCTGGCCAAGCACAGCAGCAAAGCCTGAAGATGAGCTCTGTAGGGTTCCCTCGTGGTTTGTGATGTCACAGGACGAGGATGTTTCCCTGATTTTTTTTAAAATCCACCAACACCAACCAGGCCTACGTGCATCAGTAACACACAGGCGTTTAAATTCTCTTTCCAGTACAGTCACGTGACACTGACATTCATTATTATCATTTAAAGTCTGTTAGTCTAGTAGAGAACGTTTGAATCTCTCACAGCTCTGACTCTAGAGCCGCTGAAGTGGTGGAAATGTTCCATTAATGTGCATCAAGTGCAGGGGTCAGGGGTCAGGGGTCAGATGTCGCGACATCCCTTCAGCGCGTGTCATTCTGCATTATTGCGTGCAGTAAGATGTTAGGAGCTCTTTGACAGCTGTAGCAGGAGAATAAAAGCGTCATCAGCGCTGCTTTAATCCACCTCCAGACTTTTTTGCAGGCAGGTATTTTACTTGTCAGTTGCTGAGATCAAACGCACGCATTTTCCCGTGCTAACATTCCCGTGCTGATAACAGTCAAACCCAGAGATGTACAAGTATCTGCTAGTGAAAGTTCTGCAGGATACAAAACTGCTGGGCTACGTCGCAGAGTTAGCATGTCTGTGTGTTCTAAATCTCCTGTCCTGATCTGACATGTGTTCCATACTTCACTATACACCATGCTCCTCCTGTCCAGTCTGAATACTACATTAGAAATCTGTGAAGGTCCTCCAGCCTTGAAGTGCTGGATTGGGGTCCCTGGCCCCTGCATCCACAGCCTATTAGCTCAGACAGGCTCCATCACTCAGCTCAGCCATGCATGAGATAGACCCTCTGCACCACAAATTGTCTGCACCACTTAGAGCGGCTCCGCCAGGCGCTGAACATGACAGCCTTTAATTAGCCAGGAGCGCAGCAGCGGGCAGGATTGCAGGATTGGGGGTGAAGCATTCGGAAGTGGGGGAGCATGGCAGGCCAGGGGCCTGGACAGTTGGACATTTCCACAAACTGTAAGATAAAGTGTGAAAAGGAATAAATTCTCTTCACTAAACAAACCTCATGGGACAGTTAACATTTAATTGATTCAAATTCCAGGTAATGAAAATGTGAATTGAAATGTAACACAATGTGTCTCCTCCCGGAGGGGTCCCGCATCAATACTGCATCCCAATACTGGATATTAACACACACAAAAAGTGTGCTAAATTTAATATCCTCTTCTATATGTATGTCTGTGTATGAAAGTCAGTTTATGCTGAAACAAAAACACTTGTGCGAAGAATCTGGTGCCACGTGCAAGAAAACTGCACGTCGGATGATATAACAGCAGGGGGCGCTGCAGCCTAGTGTTAGAGGGTTTGATCGATGCAGCTTTTTCAGCCTCTCACGCAGAACCTCGTTTTCATCTGTCGGTCCCCTCCTTCAGATAGTGAAGCTTCAAACTCAAAGACCTCTTTTGAGGTCAGCTGCTGATGTAAGCAGACTCTTGCACGTGTCACAGAGGATCCTTTACAATCAAGATGAATTAAAATTCATAAAGACGCTGTTCAGAAAGCGGAAACATCCTGACACCTCTGCAGGCCGCTGGAGATGAGTACGGTTCAAATGATTCTGTTGGTGCTACATTCACGCAGTCATGTCTGCGAGATGCCCCGCGAAAGAACACAAGCGAGGGCGGCCACGGAGAGGCCCATGACTACTGCCAGGGAGTTTAACGCTGTAGCTGGGATGGAGAAGAGTCTGAAGACAACTGGCGGTCTTCATCAGTCAAAGCCATGTTTGAATTAATCACAGGTTAGACCCACAATACCGTTTGCTTTTGTTTTTTCTCTGAAAAAGAACATTTATACAGCCCTGCAAAGGTGAAGGCCTCCTCCTCATGAGAGCAGCGTCTGTAAATGCACATCCTTGGACTCCCTGTACAGATAAAGTCTTCATTAGAATCAAGGCTCCTCTTTATATGTACCTTTAACACCCGCCACACCGTGCGCGCTGATGTGCTGATGAGCCAGAGTATGTGGCGGCTGCTTTGAAGCGGAGAGGTAGATCATCCATGCACTGTGCATGCCTGGAACACCTGATACCTAATAAAACACAGCTCATCTTTAGGCTGATGTGAAATATTGATCTGCTTTTATTCCCATCACAAGCCGCCTGCAACGATAAGATGCATAATAGCTATAGTAAGCTGAAGCACGTAGAGGAGGGAAACGGAGCACGTGTGTATTTCTTTGCTAGCGTGTTGGTCGGGCAGCTTTTTGTCTCCGTCTCCATTCAAGGACATGAGCTGAAGCAGAGCTCGCTGTCGGCGCGCTTATTATGAATCCAGCCCTCCGAACCCACCGAACAAGGCTGCTGTTGTGCCTGCATCTCCAGCAGCGAACTAACTGCGTTTTAACATGCAACGCTGCGACCGTTTGGCAGCCGCGCAGCCGCTGCACGTGTGCGCGACAGACGTGTGCATGAATGGAAAGACGGTTATTGTTCTGAACCTCGGAGATTTGCAGATTTACAGACAGATTTACCACCGCCGCGTCAGAGTGCAACAATAATGCTTGTTTTCTGTGTTATAAGATCCCAAGTGGTTGTGGGGAAAGGATAAGGTTTATAGAACCCTTGTTCAACAGGCGTCTCCATGGCAACGCAGCCATCTCCGGCTGAAAGAACCGAAGGCCTCCGCGCAGACAGTTGCAGCGCCTCAAAGACCCTTTGATTTCAGCACATGTGTGTGTGTGTGTGTGTGTGTGTGAGAGAGAGAGAGAGAGAGAGATAATATTATTATCATGAATTGTTTATGTCGCCCTCTTCTTGGAGATCAGCTTCATCTCACTCAAGACTAAACGTCGATCTCATTTGAATGCAAAAAAAGAGTTCCAGCAGGTTTCCATGCTGACAGGCTGCTGATGAGCAGTAATTACCTCACATACAGAAAAATGCCGCATTGTCTTTTATGCCTGAATTTTCATTTAATGCCCAGGTAAAAGGAAATCACAACAACATTGCTCACCACGGCCGAACAACGCCTCTTAGCTGTGATGTAATTACGCCAGTGCCTGCAGCGATGGCTTGTTTTTATAAAACGGCTATGATTACTCTATCAAAAAAGAGTACAGAATCTCATGTTGTTTCAATTCAAGCAGAAATGAAATAATTACAAGTGAGGGCATGAAAACAAAACAAACAAAAAAACAAAAACAAAACACAGGAACTACTTTCATTGTAGCTAGCACTTTGGCTAGATGAAGATGCCCAATCCATGAAGTTCGTCTCCAACGTGGTTGAACTGCCATTTAGACACATCTCATAGTCCATCACCGCCTTGATGACGACCCCAGTCTGCAGAGCGCTTCATTTCCAGTTTCACTCTTAGTAACTGTTAGACTATCAGCTAGGCTAGCATTACTTTGAGAGTGATTTGTTGACAGGTGCTGCTGTGGAGGGCTAAGAACCAATCAGATGGCTTGAATTCATCTTCCTGTTTCATATTTGTTGGTATGGAAGTGACAACATGTTTTTGACATATATTAGAAGGAGATGATTCATGCTGTTTCTTATGAATATCCCCTTCTTTAAATCGGCTCTGGGCATACACGAGGCGCTGAACAGTGAGAGGTTCCCTCATTTTATAAATAAAGCATCCTGCTAAGTGAAAGACTTTAACGGGCGAGGAGGATGTGTTTTTACTGCAGCGTCTCGTAGCCCCCAGCTAAGAGTTGAGTGGTGTCTGCGCCTGTCAACACTCTCTGCCATATCTGCTTACATGAACACGCACACGCATAATAATATGATGCTAAATATGCTCCTACATCCGGTGGGACCAGACGGCTAAGGATAAGCTCTTCTGTTTAATTTTAGTTTTAAGCGGGCAGTGTTTGGACAGATGTCAGCTGAACACCTACTCTTCCCACGGGTCAGGACATTCTTTTGGTCATCAGCAGTGTTTCGAACATTGCTGTCGCACTGTTTGCCTTTTGACGATGACAAAAACCTTTTAAAGCATTTGTGTTAACTTATAATTTAATGAAACTGCTACCTGATATAAAAAGCATTTTATAAGTACATACTCTCTAGATACCTGTTTTGTGACTTATTTAATCAAATACATTTGATATTCCACAATTTTTTGGCATCGTTTATTCCAAGGGTGGGCGATTATTTAGCCTGAAGGGCCACATGGGTTTTAGATCTTGATGAATGGGCCGGCCAGGTGGTGCAGGAAGCTAACCCCCCAAATGAGGATCGGAGCTTGACTAACAATCCTTCTTGATGGACTATTGACTGAGAAAATAAATAGCTCATCGGGCCACATGTGGCCCCCGGGCCTCAGTTTGCCCACCTCTGGTTTATCCGCTTCTGTGTCGACCCTTTCTGCCCAGCCTCCCATATGAGCCTGCTGCCGCTCAAGGTTTCCTCCTGTTCCTCATGGATCTTTGTACGGACGCCTCTTTCTCAACTGTATTGATGATCTGAATCAGTTATTATCAACAATAAAAAAAAAAAAAAATTTTAAACAGAAAATATAGTTTAAACACCTGTGAAAAGTCTGTGTAGCTCATTTTTCCAAAGTTGCACGGAGTAGCACATCCCTCCGTTCCTGACTGACTGGAGCTCCTATTTCTTTTGTCACCATTAAGAATAAATAAATAAATAAATAAATAAATAAATAAATAAATAAATAAATAAATAAATAAATAAATAAATAAATAAATAAATAAATCAAAATCTCTAACCCTGACAAATGTTTTCAGGCGCTGAAAGCTGCAGAAAAGTGACTTGGCCTTATTTGTACTCAGCGTCTTTGTTGCTGCTCAGTGTAAAGATGCAGATAACAAGGACGCCGAGAAGAAACAAAAACAAAGGCTGATACGCAGCCGCTGGAATGAAGCGACTGAGGGGGTTGATTTGATTTGTGATGCCAACCAATTTTTCATTGGGAGTAAGACCTTTGAGCAAGGATCACTACACACTCACACACGCGCACACACGCGCACACACACACACACACACACACACACACACACACACACAGAGGGAGTGAGGCCTTTAATCACCTTTTCTTCTCTCCAGTGAAGATCAGGATAGTTCTGTAGACACAGGTCTGCGTGTGTGTGTGTGTGTGTGTGTGTGTGTGTGTGTGTGTGTGTGTGTGTGTGTGTGTGTGTGTGTGTGTGTGTGTGTGTGTGTGTGTGTGTGTGTGTGTCTTGCATCATTAAACTCAGTTTAAGAGCAGGTTGTGAAGGGGACCTCAGAGACTCTGTTGTAATTGGGTTCCTGGTGGTGCTAAAAACATTTGGTTTCATGACACCAGCTGTTTTGAGTCACCAGAAGCATCTGGAAGAAAAGTGCTGAACTTTTCACTTCTGGTTTGATTGTTGCTCATTTATGTTGTCAGCTTCTGGGGAGCAGTTTCAGAAGCTGTGAAACTCTACAGAACATAAAGATCCAGGGCTTACTGCTGCCTTACAGCGCTCGCAAACTGTCAGTCGGACAATTATTTGGGCTAAAAGAACCCCTTTATTGTTTCATGCTTCATTTTTCCATGCATCTCTGAATGCAGCACAGCAGCTACTCTGATGATAAAAGTCGTTCTTTATTGTCATCTTGCTGCTTTCTTTTTATATGATTCTTTTTGTAACATGTGTACATTCAGTATGTTCTCTCCACAGCCCAGTAATGATGTTCTACACTATTTTTATACACCAACCACTACATATAACATATGTAATATTATCCAAGCTGATCTATTAAATGGGCATCTTTAGATTCAGGACTTACATTATAGAGTCGTCAATGTCGACAATAAAACAAACTGATCTTAAGCGCCACCTAGTGGTCAAGCCTGACCTTTAATAATTCGGTAGGTGGCTGCAAGTGTGCTAAAAAAGAAGAACCAGCATCAAATAAAGTTCCATCCTGTTGCTGATGTTCTCATTACATCAGATATTCAGACCAATATATTAGGTATCAGGTGTTCCAATCCTTATAATATTAACGATATCTACTTCAAGGCGTGCAGTTTGAAAGCGATAACTCTCTGTTAAATGGAAACTGGTGTGGTGAGTGTTATGACTGAACAGTTAGAGGCCAGACGCGCGGGAGATGCTGAGACCAGCAGAGCTGGGGTCACCAGGTCAGCGGGCACATTTAAGAAAAGCATTTTAAAGCTTGTTTTGCGATCTGCGAACATTGTGATAGGGTCAATCAATAACTTAAGTGACTGGGTCAAATGGGAGGCTAAGGTCAGCAACACAAACACGTACTGGAAACAGTAAAACTCTCAATCCAAATCTTAGTTAGCATTCCAGGATCGTTCCACTGATACCAGGATTTTCTCATGCTAAGAAGCGTGTTACAATACGGGCTCCCTCTCTTACATCGTCTTACGACAGAAAAGGGGGCAGATGAGAGGGATTCACAGAGGTGGAGGCTCCCCAGGGGGGCCTGAGTGTGAGTGGAGAACGCAGACGGAGATGAACGTAGGCCCACGAATAAAGCAAACCTCGTCTCATCGTGATCACTATTAAGTTATCATTCACAGCTTAATGAGCTTTTTTACCCTGCACACGCGCCAAACACCCAGAGATCCTTGCCATCTTTGTTTATTCACGGCTCCAGTCGTCATTTTCCAGCCCTCCTCCCTCCTCCCCCGAAAGAAAACGCAGTTTAGAGCACAACTAAAAACAAATATGTTTCTGATGGAGAGGAGGGGACAACGAAACGCTCACGTGATGGCTCTCTGTTAGCTGCTTTGATGGGCTTCCAACAGAGAAAAGCCATGTTTAATCAGTGCATTCAGTGGCGGGGAAGCGCTCCAGAGTCGGCTTCATTAGTGCGGCCCTGGTATTCCATCACCGCTGAAGATCCGCTAAAGCTGAGCAGGGGGATTTTCAGAGTAAGTCGACCGAATCGAAACCTGAGTGCAGTGTGATGAAACCAGGTTAGTGATAGCAGCCACACATCAATGATTTCCTTTATTTCTGAAAAAGAAACAAGGCCTGATGGGAGGAAAACAACTCCTTGGCAACCCCTGCACATGTGACCCAGCTGTACTACTGCATGATAACTGAAACGACCTTTCGGCCTTTTGCTTCTCAGAGCCCTCGGTAAAGCTAACATGTTAGCATGTGCGGTGGGCACTGTAGCCTGGGGGAGAAGAAGAAACGCAGGAATTCGACACCTTTACTTATTCCGTCTCCGGCGCCTCGTGTTCATTATGGTTGTTATTTTTAACACTCAGACGCGTGATTTCAGCATTTTTTATTGTTGTTTATTTGCAGCATCACCCTTACAAGGAACTCGCTCGCAGCGGCGGAGGCTCCAAACCCGACGCCACCGAGTCGTTTGATAGCAGGAAATAAACTCGCTCAACGATGCAAAAGGCCATTGTTTGACCAGCTGTGTAATCACGGCACCTTACTGGGAGTCTACGCTAACTGGAGAGGAGGAGTTCTCCAGTTGCACTCCAGTAAACACAGCTTGATTTCTTTATTTCCCTGTAGAGGATGGCCGTTTGTCCGTCAGAGAGCTAATATTGGAAACACGGACTTTGCTGTGAATATGAAAGACTGACGATCTCTGTTTGCGGCTCATGTTTCTGTAGTTTTGTCACTACAGTTCACATCCTTCCTTTCACAATCGAGTTAATACTCAGCCTGTTTTTGTGACCATCTGATAACTGAGAGCAATTAGCCACCCCCCCACCACCCCCCACGAGCCTGATTAGCAATAAGCGACGCTAACAGAAAGTGGAAGGATAATGAGCAGTAATGATTATGGCTTCAGTAATTTTCTTACCATTACGTTAACGACTCCGCAGACGTCTCCCACACGCTGACGTTAACCTGAAACTTCTCCTAACGCCTCCACATCTCTGACACACATGCAAATGTCCAGTAAAACTGAACAAATATCCAGATGAAGGTCAAACTCCCTCCGCCCGTTTGGGGCTTTTCTTACTTTTTGGGGGGTTTTCTCATATTATATTTCATTTTCTGTGAAACAGCAGCAACAATGGAAGGCTGCCTGGCACCCTGTCGCCTGGTCCGTCTGCGGGCTATAGATAGATGAGGTTCACCTCGGGGGCACCGATGATCCAGTTATGTTTGTCTTTTCTCTTGGTAACAGTCTGATGATGCAGCGGTCTCGCCTTCTCTTGTGGGACTTTTTTTCTCGTCTCCCCACCTGGAAAAGCTCCAGTAAAACATGATACCAACAAGCACATTCTGTCCGTCTGGACAGATTTGTGTGTCCGGTCCCACTCTGACGTGCTGGACCTGTTCTCAGGATGCGAGCTGGCCTGATGCTGAACTTCCCAGTTCTGGAGTCGGGTGCTTTGCATCACATCTGCAGAGGCATTTTCCCAGGTGCTGTTCTTTCTTTTCGTAACCCGCTTTTTATCCCGTTTAGGAATCCTCGGCAGTTCGGGACTCAGGGTTTTTCTGACTGAACGCAGCCGTTTCGCAAGCTGATCATTATTATTCGCTCTGCTCCTGGCTGGTTTTAATGTGGCTGTTGATTTCCATTTCAATCTTGCGCAGAAAAACTCTGACAGTCCGTCGGGGCCTGAGGTGAATCTCAAATCTCAAACGCTTTCACTCCTTCCCCACCTGGAGAACTTTGCCTGAGCTTTTCTTTTTTTGACAAAATATGTTTCAAGCATGACTGTTTTAAATTTATTTATTAATTTATTTTGTTGCTTGTATTAGAAGTTTGACCACCAGCCTGACACTGACACCAGGCCTTTGCTTCTAATTCTTTTTTTTTTGGGTGGGGGGGGTCGCCTAACTCCATCCCCGGTTTTCGTCTCCCTTACATTCTCGTCATCTACGGTTTCAGCGAAATCTGGATGATGGCGCGCTTGTACCGCTGCAAACGCATCTCCACCACTGGGTGTGTGATGTGTGTTTGTGTGTTTCCCTGAACGTGCTCGACGGCTGGAACTCGCTGTGAGCCTGCAGCGCTACGGCACGGTGGACATGAAAACTGATCTGAGCTCAGAGGAAATGGAGAAGGAGGATTCGTAGTGTTCTGTGACTCATCCAGCAGGTGTGGTTCGGGGTAGGGTAGGGGGTAGGGGTAGGGGTTAGGGTTAGGGTTAGGGCATCAAAAATTCCCCTTCAAGCATAAAAGTTCTGTCGGCTAAAGTTTCAGACGCACTATTTCTTACTCGGAAATTCAGCCAATACTCACCAATGTTGGCAACCCCCCCCCCCCCCCCCCCCC
>BJFM01001056.1:53894-70138 GCA_016586285.1 Arothron firmamentum
CTCTGCAAGTTTTGTATTTTTTCAGGTCCTCACACGGCTGTTTGCATGTGTGGGAGGAAGTAGCTAGAAATTTGAAGAGTGACTTCGTCTGCCACATGTACAGGAAGCTTGTTCCCCCCCTTCTTTCAGAAACAGTTGGTTAGTGTCACTGAGGTCATCGACTCCCCCTCATTCTCTCCCATTAGGCAGCAAACGGCAGAATTTAAAGACAAACATTTCTTTCAAACAATTCTTCTGCTACAACTCCGCTGAATTCCTGGTATGTGTGTGTGTGTGTGTGTGTGTGCGTGTGCGTGTGTGACCTCCAGGAGGTGTCGCCATTGAGCAGAGAGCTCAATAATTCAGTAATTGCCTCAGACTTCAGCCTGCTCCTGATGTCACTTTATTCCAGCGTTTGTCCGGGTCGATAAGCAAATGAAAAACATCTCTGCGTGTGACCAACGCTGATCCGAGGGACCCCCATCCCCATCAGGGTGGCCCCCACACTGATCCCATGATGCCCACTGATCCGCCGCATGTCACGACGTCATCGTTGGTCTTTTCAGCCAGTCGCGCGTTGGTACGTTAGCCAGCGCTAGCACTTTATGGAACCTGAAAGGTGCTGAATCCTTGGATTGACAGACAAGTGATTGACAGAGGATGAACATTACACACACACCTACACACACACACAGTACTGCCATTGTATCTAAAGAAAATAGACAATCAACATGAAGATTTAACACATTCTTTTTCTTAGAGCTCAATAAACAAAAACATTTTTTCTGCTCTTCTTAACCAATTTTGTCCAAATATTGTCAAATAAAAGCGGTTCAATGAATGCAGAGCCACACAACCATCCTCCCACAATGAGATGAGAAATGTTCGCTAGCAGTTGGCTGTGACACGTGCAAAGTGAAAGCAATTTCCCAACTTTCCACCCCACGTTACCGTCCTGGCGCATGGTTGACGGAGCAAGTCCAATGACACCATATACATTCAACCCTGTTGATTTAGTGAAAATACAAGAGGGAAATGGGTTCGTGCTTTGTATCTTAAGATATCTTCTTATAGAAAATAGTCTTTTTCTCCAATTAAGGTCTATATATAATAAGCCTAGTAGATTATGCACCACCAGGGGCAAAATCTCTGCTCATACATGTTCAGGGTCAAATGTAGCTCCCAGCCAGCCATTTTTGTCTGAGTTTAAGAAGCCCCACCTTCGGCTGGCCAACCTCCAGGTTGCAGTGATAACAGCCCCCATTCACGCCTCCTAAATGATGCGACCCAGCTCAGAACTCAGATAATAAACCGCTGAGGTTGAAGGTCTGACATCAGCGCGCCTTTCTTCTTTCACAGATGAGAGCAGGTTGACACCAGCCTGTAAACGGTTTCCTGCCTGGGATGTCAATCAGCTCAGCCTGTTTGATAGTGGGTCACGTTTCACTGACGCCAGCATGACTCATGGTGTCTGCAAACAGTACTGGCTGTGAGACGACCTCATCAATGCTAAGAATAAATGTCCTTTTAGTTACTGTCGATACAACTGATGGCGGTTCTGACATAGCCGGTAGATTTATCCTCATCCTGGCTAAAGGTCTCAGCAGTGAAGCACATCACCATCAGCTCAGGTCTCGGCTCGGCCTTCAGGTGTTGTTTGCTGTTTCGGTTTCAACAGTTAGCGAAATTAAAGTACTGCTTGCTGGAAAATGAATATGATATGATGATTATAATGAATAATGTAACGAACACACACACACACACACACACAAAAAGAGAGGTCGACCAAAGTTTCCAGCACAAATGCATAGGCTAATGTTCTCATTTAAACCCTTGGCTTTCAGAAAAGCAACAGACAGATTACAATCACCATATTTGTGACCGACAGTTACGATCAAGCAAAATTCCTATTTTTGGTTTCTAAGAAAGCGAGCGGCGTGCCCCACCCTGAGTCTGTAAAGAAGAAAGCAGCAAGTGCCTTCACCATGGGTAAAATAAAACTAGGGTTTACAGTGGGGTAGAGCGCGTCTGCATTCAGTGTGGGCCAGCCCTGCACAGCCTCCCTCGCCGCTTCCCTCTGAAATCGCTGTAAAAGAATATCTGATGCGAATGCAGAGATCGAGGCACTGGCTGAGAGGACAAAAAGAATGAGATATCAGCGTGGCTTTCAGAGCCAGCGGGTGTTCTTTACACCGACGCTCTCAACAGTTTCTATTCAAAACATAGCGATGCTCTTGCGTGCTGGCAGCCCCAGGAGGCCACAAGAACCTGAGAGTCACCTCTGAGGTGAGATGAGGCAGCTGTTTCTCATAAGTGCACCTATGAATTTTTAAAAGTAGCTTACCTCAGTAATGAGCTAATGTTGTGGAGAAATCTATTTTTAACTTAAAACCAATGCTTTTTGAGATGAGGAACGGTGCAGATCTCAGTCATCCAGGTCAAAATAAAGTCAACTGGACTTTCTTATGTTGAAAGAGAAGATGAATGGTTTAAAAGAGGAGAAAAGGAAGCCCATAATGACTCACATAGCAACAGACTCATTGAGCTGCTTTGTCCACTTTCAGCTTCACGGTCTCAGGCCCAGGAGAGGGGGGTCACCACCAGCCACTTCAAATGCAAACATTGACAGTCAGTTGTGCAGCCAGGCAGTAGCATTAGCAGCGTGACTCATTCTTAGCAGAATATGGCCGTTATGGCTTTATAAATAAAGTAGCACTCAATATTCAGAACATTAGCCTCCTCAAGATATTGGGACAGGGCCTCTGAAGTGAGATGTCATACTTTGTTACCATCTTTGATGACAGCTCAGGGTGAAACTTTTTTCCTGGAATATTGATGAAATACAATTGCAGTAAATGCTGTTGAAGTACACATGACGACCGACTGCGTCATTGTCACCCCCATCCTCATCATCCTTGTTCAGCTGCTGCTTTTTGACACTGGCATTCATATAGTTTGTTTCCAAGTGCGTCATAAATCAGTGCATACTGCTGGATAAAAATGTAGCTATTCAGCACTGAGAAAGTCAGATTTGTAAGAGAAACAGCTCTATCAATGGACTTCAAGGTTTAGAAATTTTAAAAAAAACATTTTGTAACCCAAAATTTCAGATTTGAAGTGAAAGTGGAATCACTGAATTTCAGACAAACTCAATTCTGCCATTTATGTCAAAATTTAATGTCCTTTCAATGGCAGAGAGCTCCAGTCGTCATCTTTTTTGCCGTTCAGCTGAGCACCATCTCAGCACTGTTTCTGGCTCATATTGGTTGTCAAACCAGCACATGGAGGCACATCTCGGGATTACTTTCAGCCATCTTCTGCTCCATTTATCTCACATTGAAGGACGTCCTGGCATCTGGGGTTCGAAAACATTTAAAAGGTTTGCAGTTTAAAATGTCACGTTTGAGAGCACGGATGTCAGTGTCACGTTCTAAATCTCACTGTTTCATAACAAATGCCAGTTTTCAAGGCTTTTGGAAAGTTGCAAGAATGAAGACCTTGAAACATAAACAGCATTCTGACCTTCCAGAAAAACAGAATTGTAAACGTTTCACAACCTGGTTAGCTTCAAATTCAGTCTTTAAGGCTGAGAAGTTCAGCTTCAGTCAGTGAACGTGAGGGAATTCATTTGTTTTTCAGTGTAAACAGCATTTTCCATCATTTCACGTTGTTTGACTCTCGCTGAAGCCTCGTGCACGCTGCTTCGGCGTGTGGACGACGGGAGAGCCTGACAGGACAGCTGTGCCGAACAGTTGCTTAACCATGATTGCACAAAATCCATCAATTAAATGAACAGACTGCGGGCTCCTGAAGACAACAGCACCCGTCGGGGCCTGCTGGTTCCAGATTCACGCAACTTCTGCCGAAGGCAACTTTGAGTGGAGTGGATCTTTTAATCAGACGGGAAGTCAAACCAGACGGGTTATCCCAGGGTTGGTTAATACGCCAGCGGCAACAGTCGGCAGGCTGTTGTCACGTACACGAGGGTGAGATGTTTGAAGACACGGGTGTGTTACGTGCAAGAACCGAGGAATTTGCTTGTTTTTTTCAAGATCAAAGAAAAAAGTTCTGCCAAAATTATGTATTTATTTATATATTGAAGCTGTGAGAGCTCACAAACTAGAAGAAAATAATAGGTAATAAAAGATAATAGGCAGAGAGGAGATATATGTTTTTATTGATGAGTTCTTTTTTTCAACAATGGTCCTGGAGTCGAGTGGTTAAGATGGACCCCCTGCTGTGGTGATTCTGCTGGACACCACTGACCTGCTGCTCCCAGGATGTCCTATAACAGGATCTGAGAATCTGCGGGTGTTTGGATACGTAATCAACTTGCTCCATTTTGACATCCTGCCTGATATTCGTTTGGGCACCTTGGCATAATTGAGAAGGTGTAGGAGGTGCACGGGGAGAAGAACGAGCATGAAGACAAGACAGAGCTGCGTTAGGTCCCAGGCCGGTGAAGACGGGGACATTCGTACAACTGGACGTCAGCACTCCGCCAAGCTGTCTGACAATAAGTGTTGGTCGTGGCCTTTGAGGTGGAAGATGACAGCAGTGATGTAAGGGCGCAGCCTGGCAGCACATCGGACATGACGTGGCGCCTCCTGTGACTCCAGGTTCTGATGCCAGTGTGAAAGAGTTGCCATAATCTCCTGTCAAAAGCGAAGGAGCCGGCAGAGAGAGAGCGATTCTGCACGACGCACAAGGTAAAGTCCGAGCAACGTGACGGAAATTCTGCCAGCTGAATTCTTCTGGTTGCCATGACAAAGGCACAGATGAATCCATTCTCTCAGCAAGTACCTGCTGAGCATATTTATCTGCGGTGGTGCAGAGCTTTGCACGTCCAGAAAGGTTCAGTTTTAACATTCTTCTGCGTGTGCAGCTGCGGAGCTCCTCCGACACACGCCGCCTAATCCTGCGGTTGGCTGAGACCCTCCACAGCTGGCCCTGTGGTGTGCCGTGGCCTGCTTCTCATCATCAACAGCCACGGCTGGCAGTCGGCGCGTGCCAAAATGATGTCGGAACCGCCGAGCGGTCATTTATTTGAGACATGTGCCAAACCGTAGCTATTTAAGATATTTAGACCAGCTTCACCATCGGTGTCAATAAGCACTTGTAATCATCATTTATTCCTCAGACATTAACGAGCATTACTCATGTCGTCATCCATCCATAAAAAACCTTTCTTCATTTCATTTCTTCATTTTTTTTTTAGTTTTGTTTTAAGCACCTCATCAAAAGGTTTATCGACACAGAGATGTGTCTTTCATTTTGTATTTGCTGCAGTCCCTTTTTTACTCTAGAACCTTTTGAAAAATTTCTTAGAAAAGAGAAGTAACATGGATTTCAAGTACACCATGAAAAAGAACGGCTCAGATCATAACCCCTGTGGTACGCCACTCTTTGCAGCACCTCAAAAGTTTTGGCTCTGAATTATATTCAAAGATCAATAAAAAATCTGGACATATAATATTGAACATCAACTGAATGTATTAATGTAACTAATTTTGCATAAAACTGGCTGGTAGTGCCAGAAAAGGTCTGTAGTTTTTTGTTTTCCATCTTTTATCACAGTTTGCAGACAATTAAAGGCTGCTTTTCACACACACACACACACACACAGACACACACACACACACACACACACACACACACACACACACACACACACACACACACACACACACACACACACACACACACACACACACACACACACACACAAATAAAAAGGATCTGTCCTATGAACAGCCTTTATTTGATTTGATTGTATTCCCTTGTGAGTCATTAAAACCAATCAGGCAGGGGAAATAAATAACAAT
Source organism: Arothron firmamentum (assembly GCA_016586285.1). NCBI lineage: Eukaryota > Metazoa > Chordata > Actinopteri > Tetraodontiformes > Tetraodontidae > Arothron > Arothron firmamentum. The sequence goes on from BJFM01001056.1 coordinate 59,699, forward strand.
GTGTGGCCAAAGGCTTTTGAAAACATGTTAGTTTTGTCAAAAATTCTCATCCTTATGAAAGGTCTGCGTGAGCTGGTAAAGAAAAAGGATTATGGTGGTGAAGGAGCAGGCCCAGGAACTTATTTCTTGGAGAATGGAGCGTGTTTGATGTGCACTATTAAGTCCGGGTCTTATTTTCACATTTGACTTTGTTAAATTGAATCAGCGAGTTATCAAATGTCTATAAAACATATCACATTCTAAATCTACACAAGTTTTGAGTTTTAAAACATTATGAAGAAGTCGAGTGGAATCATGCCTGAAGCTTGATTTATGAATGAAAGCCTCTTCAATAAAGCATCATGTCTCCCCTGATGTTTGCTGCTGCAAAGCTAGCAGGTTTCCCTGAGATGATCGAGACAATATTGTTCACAAGTGAGTTATAAGAATCCTAATGAGTTATTGGCATCATAACAGGGATGAGCTCATCAGTCAGACGGAGCTTTTCTGCAGCCTGGTCCTGTCAACACCGGAGCGGATCAGGGGCAGTAAAAAGTCTGGAGATGCGCGTGCTGCAAATGTAGATCACCTTTACTGAGTTACCCCGCATGGTCTCAGGGGTTACCGGGTTAACTGGCTTTCATCTGCTTTATTTAAACTGGGATTTTGTTTGTCAGCCGCGCGTCTGCACTCCTCATGCAATGCTGCCAAGTTATTAAAGCGCAGAAAGAGAGAACTTTCTTTCAGCACTTAATGATATCCATCATTGTTTTGCTAAGGGGCCTGTGTGGGAGAGATGCTGAGGTGTTGCTGGAGAATAACTAAACTGCATACATCCAAACCAATCTGCATCTGGCAAATGAGAAAAAAAAGTGCAATCGAGCATGCACACGTGCCAACACATGCACAAACTGACTCGCTCAATGTGGCAGCGAAGTGTGTGATGATAATGATGGGCTATGTGCTGTTTGTTTGTGGGCGGTCGTTCCCTATGGCGGCATGTAAATTGCATAATGGCAACCTGTGAGCTTGTTTTCATTAAGGAGAAAGCCATTAAGTGCTGCACATAGGTCACAGAGCGAGATGCACTTTATTGCTTTTGTGACGGGCGCGCAGAGCGCAGGAGAATCTTGTTGTAGGACGAGTGTTTAAAAGACGGCGTTAAAATCTGAAGTTGCGGAGCGCGGCGATAACTAAGGAACCAAAGGCAACGTTGCACAAAAGGAAAAAGAGAACAAATCAGCCTGAAAGATGGCAGAGGTGTGATTAGAGCTGACAGCGCAGAGTTCAGGCTTTTATTCTGAAAGGTCCAGGTAGTCCAGGTGGAGTCTGCATGTTCTCCCAGTGTCTGTGTGGGTTTTCTCCAGTTCCTTACATTAATTGGAGACTGAATTGCCTCTAGGTGTGTGTGTGTGTGTGTGTGTGTGTGTGTGTGTGTGTGTGTGTGTGTGTGTGTGTGTGTGTGTGTGTGTGTGTGTGTGTGTGTGTGTGTGTGTGAGTGGGTGAGTGACCTGTCCAAGGTTCCGGCCCCCCACCGACCCTAGTAAGGACAGGAAGTAGAAACTGTATATAATTGAATTCCCAATATACATCACATACATAAAGCCCTTTAAATTGCTTTTAATCAATGGCGGAGGGAGTTTACAAATTGTCGACAGCTTTGATGGTAGAAATCGAACGGCGGAAGGATGAAATCTCAGTTGGTTGGCAAGAATATTGAGTAACTGAAGCACATATTTGAATGCAGTCATTTCAGGGATGTGTCCTCAAAGAGGAGAATTCCAGGAATGTACATTAAGACTCCTCTTGACTTCTCATTTCAGTGCTGCTCCCAGCATGAAGCAAAGTGTTAATTTGCGCTTTTTTCCCTTTTTTGTGGAAGGAAAAGGCTTTATCTGCAGAGTTCTGCAACACGATAAAAGAATCATAACAGAGGAGTACATGTGCTGCTGTCATTACAGCACACACACACACCCTCTAAACTGCTGCAGAACTATTTCTGCCCACACAGTTTAACAAGAAAATACAGTGTAATGAATTTAATTAACGTCTGGGGCATCCAAGGCGAGCAGGCGACGGATGCGTCTGGGCTAAGATATGGGAATTGTCAGGTTACAGTTCTGGCTTTTACTGATTCTTTCATATAGTTTTCACACATTCAGAAGGCATTTCAGAAGAAAAGCTTCCAGAATTCCTTCTCCCCACAGCCCTCACCTGTACGCCGACGCTGCATCCTGACACACGCTATGATCTTACATTCACCTTGGTGTGGAAGACTTAAAAGCATGTCTGACACATTTCTGCTGCTTGATTCCGTTTGTGGCTTTCCTGCGCGCGTAACGTGACAATTGGGTCGAAAGCCTCTATGATCGTCTCTGTTCCCGTCCTGACCTCTATGTAATTAGTGGCCCCTCGGATCACCTTCCTCGTCACATGTTCCCCGTGCGCAGGAGTGGATTATCTCTGATGAACTCACGGGGCGGTGGCATCGCTGTGGAGCATATCCAGCAGCTGGAAATGTGTCTGCAGAGGATGTGGAGGCGAGAGCACATGAAGGGGCATTATTGACTCGCTGTGCTGGCTGAGTGATGCTATGAGTCCTCGGCCTCTTTCCTCAATGTGTCACTCTCCTCACAATGGTGTGTAAATGTGCACGGAGGGCTGAAAGGACCCATCAGATGCTCTGGCTCTGGCTCTGGCCCATTTAAAGCAGACCAAACAGCTCTGGACCATGACAAGGGCTTTTTTACTGTTACAACCCTGATGGGTTGACGCTCTGCATGCCCTCTGACTTACCTGTCCTTCCTGGGGGCTCCTAGAAAAAGGCCAAGCTGCTCCATCCCAGCTCTCACCAGTTGCAACATCAAAGGAAAAAAACCTTATCTCATCAACTTTGAAGTGAAACTTGTCATCTCCTCTCAGTCGTCAGTGCTCGCTTCACCTCTGGCAGCTCCCCGCTCACTGAGACTCGAATACGGGGGCTTACGGGAGAAGAGAGGTGGGCTGGTGGGTCAGTCAGAAGATAAGGTTTCCATGGTGACCGTCTGTCCCTTCTCCCCATGGGCCTGCGGTAATAGAAAGCTTTTTTTCCTCTGTCCATCGTGCGCTGACTCTGCATTAATGCCCGCTGACATTTGACTCCTCGCCCCAGAGAACAGGTGGGAGACGTGGGCCCTGATCACCACGGTGATGATAATACTGCATGGCGTGTTTGCATCTGACGTGAGCCATCACCGCGCCGCCGCCTCTGACTTGAAAGGAGAGATTTTGAGGGATAGACGAGACTGAAACAAGAAAAGAAATCTCAGCGAGGGCTTCATCATTTGAACGCTGGGCTTTGAAGGCGTCTGGTGTTTGCTCATTCTCAGCAGGTTCTGTACCTGACAGGTGCCTGCAGTCGGATGGAATGTGAAGGGATATCCAAACAAAAGCGGCTGCACTGTCTCGCTGGATCACACCAACAGCTTCATCTGCCACAGAACCAGCATGGGTGATGATGTCCAGGAAGGACTCTGGAGGGAATGATGCGGTTTCCCTCTAGATTCTTCTGAGCACACATCTGACACCATGAGTCCACGGAGGTGAAATTTCTGTCCGGGGGGACAGTTTAATAGAAAAAAGGTTTTTTTTAAAACAGCGCAACAAACCACAAACAATGACTAGGGGAGGAGTTCTTTCTGAAGCTGTTACCTAATACAGAACCAGCCAGATTAGAGTAAATGCAGAGGATTATTCTTAATATGGCGCAGGTCAGGAGTATTAAACTCACACACCACCGCGATGCGACTTCCCACTTTTTAGCTCCATGTGCAGTCATTCCCAATGTCAGCGACCTGGTTCGGTTTGCCTACATTTTCCTTTATTGGATTAATAATAGTGACATCAGGAATTGAACTCAAGACTCATCATCCTCCTCACATCTGATTTGCATTCACTAATCCGCTAAGACTTCTGGCCATTTCTACCAAGTTGGAAGGGGGGGAAAAGGCTGTTTTGTTGAATAATTAATTCAAACTTTGGGGCAGAAAGAGTGCAATGTCCCCAGTGTGGGATGAAGACCCGGCTCTATTTAGACATTTCTAATTAAATATCATATCCATGAATATATATCATACATATCCGTTTTTAAGAGCAACTGCAGCACTATTCCCACGGTGGCATCTATAGGCTCCGGGCATCTGAACAGGACCTCAGAAATCGGTGAGACTGAGCCAGAGGATGAATCGCATCCGCCGGGATTCAGTCATGACGTAGGGTGAGGCTGGATACCCGCAGCGCGCAGATGAAGAGCGGAAGCGCCAGTGCGCACCTCCCCACAATAATCTGACGGAGCAGCCTCGCTCTGTGTCTTTTCCCCCCCCGCACCTCTCACTCACAATCCCGCCAGCCGAAGAGGCAACACGGGCAACTATCTGCAACCCATATAACCAAAAGTAAAGGAGATTTACTATTCAGGAGTAGTTCCAGTCTCTGGAACTGGGAAGTAATTTTCTTTTATTATTATTTTTTTTTAGCAAGACTGGTTATGATTGATGTTGATGGAGAAATATTTTATGCGTATTTTATGCCTTAACCGTGGATTCTCTGTTTTATCCGAGTGAATTGAGATTTTTCCGGCACTTTGGAAGTCCAGAAAATGTCATGTTTATGAAATAAGTTTATTTCACGAGGCAATTTAAAGGTTTATATATTGTTGGCTCTCCTTTAACGCGTGGGATTTGAATATCTCGTCGGAATGCTGGTTTCCGTTGGACTTTTGTACCTGGTCTGCGGGCTCACAGCGCAAAGTCAGGATGCCACAGGTAGCCGCTTCGTCTGTAACGCCATTCCCCCAGGCGCGGAGCCGGGCTGTGCCTACGGTCCGTTCGGGAACCGCGTTCAGAGCAGCAGCCCCATCGAGGACGAACTGCGAAGCACGATCATCCAGCTCCGAGAGACAATTTTACAACAAAAGGAGACCATTGTCAGCCAGCAAGGGACCATCAAGGAGCTCAACACCAAGCTGGCGCGCTGCGAGGCGGCAGCCGATGAGTCGTCGCAGGGTAAGTCCCGGGGTCAGGGATCCAGACGGAAAGAGTACGGCAAGAACACTATGGGAGACCTGCCGCGGGACCCCACCGAGACCATAGATCAGCTGGGGAAGACGATGCAGACTCTGAAAGGGCGGCTGGAGAACTTGGAGGTAAGACGGCGCACAGATGGCGCTCCTGCGTAAAGGTGCCAGAACAGCATTCGATGCGCTCCGTCCCCAAACTGGCCGCATGTTCACTGGTGTCCGTTAAGACTGTCAGCTGCAGAGGGGGTTCTGTTAGAAATGCCTGCGCACCAGCGCCATCGCCAGATTTCCCCTCGCTGTGGAGAGGAGATCTCTCAGCAGATCAAAGGGTCACGCAGTGGTCACGCAGCAGCGATGCTTCAGCCTGAGAGTGGGTGCGAGCGTCGGACGCGCTGCGTGACGGTGATCAATGATACAGCTTCTAAAGGCGTAAATATGCGGGATTTGAAATACAATCTGATCTGTGTGTGTGTGTGTGTGTGTGTGTGTGTGTGTGTGTGTGTGTGTGTGTGTGTGTGTGTGTGTGTGTGTGTGTGTGTGTGTGTGTGTGTGAGATGTTTTTAATTGAATCAAAACGCCCCCCAACACCATGGCTTTATTCCGAACCAGATGTCTTTGCTGGCTCATATCGAGGTCACAGATCATGCATACAGTGGGATCCAACAGGAGGTTTATCTCACACGCTTCAACATGTGACCACACTGATGTCCTAAACAATCACATCTGCTCTTTACATGATGGAGACAATTGCCCCACCTCTCTGTCCATTCACCCTCTCTGTCCATTCACCCTCTCACCCTCTCTCCATTATTGGAAGCTCCAGGTTCTAGTCCCAGATGTTCTGCTGCTGTGAGGATGCATGCCATTCTAATTCACTCAGCATAATGATGATTGCGAGACTGGTTTTACTAATAGCCTCTAGCTCCCGAGTGGGACCTTTCTCAATAGTTTAAGCCATCTGCAGTTCTGAGTTGCAGTCAGAATTGAGAAAAGGATTATTGAAAGTCTGCTGCGGTGTTTCTGGATCCCAGACAACACGATAGCATCAGAAATGGAGATCTGAGTCCTGCGCTATGAAGCCTCCTGCAGTTTTTGTCACACACCACAAAATCTTATCTAAGCAGACTGTTTTTTTTTTTTAATCAGCAATCAAATGAAGACTAAGATCAAACTGCATCGAGTTTATATCTCTGCATCAAAAATTAATAGTGTAAAAAGACTTGAAGGTTAATCAGCCAGAGTGCAAACTGAGAAAGTCCAAGTTCACCAATTTAACCGGTTTGAATGTCTTTCCGTCTGTCAATCAACTCTGGGCCTCGCAGCAGCAGAGGTTACTCCTGCCGAGCGCAAACCGGTCCGCCGGAGGGGTCTCCGCACTCGCCCCCCTCCCGACGGAGCTACGGGAGCTGCTGCGGCAGCGTCTGGGAGCGCTGGAGAGCCAGCTCCTCCGGAAGGTGGCCGAGCTGGAGGAGGAGAGGAGCCAGCTCTACAACGAGACGGCGGCCCACCGCCAACGCACCGAGAGCACGCTCAACTCCCTCCTGGAGAGAATCACCGAGCTCGAGAAAAGTAAGCCAAGCACGGTGCAACGGGCGTGAAATGTTGGCCATATTTAATGAAACCCCTTTTTTCTTTTTTTCTTTTTTTTGAATGTCCGGGAGATTTAACGCTAATTAGCTGATTTGTGATGAGGCAGTGGAAAAACCTCCCCATCCAGAGCTATTCTTGGTGCCGCTCCTGGTCCTGGAATAAAGGCTCAAACTGAATGTATCACTGAATTCTTAATCAATTTCAGAAACACTGAAAGGCAACCATGCTCTGCAGTGTCGCTTTGATAGATCAAAATAACAGGAAAAAAAATATGTCCGCCTCACGTCTCATCTCTGGCAACATCTCTGGAAGTAGTTTAAGAACACCAATTCACTTCTCACTGACCATTTAAACTTCAATGTCCTCAGGCTGAGACGTTTGATGCAAACATGTGGTTCATGCAAAGGTCAGTCGTGAGAGGTGCTGAGAGCCATTTGCAGGGGGGGTCCCCTCAATTTCTCTCTCTAGAATCTAATTGCAGCTGCCACAACTGATTCCAAGTCCTACACATGCAGCTACTTGAATTCCAGGCCTCAACGTACATTTTCAGTATCAGCCATCAGAACAGCCGTGTTTATGGCACAGCTGCGCCACGTGCACGCGCATCAAAACAGGTGCTGTTTTATAAGAAAAGACAGGAAAAACTGTCAAGGAGGAAGCAACAATAGCACGCCCACCTGGATGCTGCAGAAAAAAGCCACACGGCGCTTCCACTAGAAGCACAAATGAGTGTTTCTTATTAAATGGAGGCTACATCAAAGCAGCTGCTTCGGGTGGTCTTGTTTTGACCCAGACGTCGCTGCAGTCGGAACTGTTGTTCGGATGTCTGGAGCTTTCTCTGCGCAGGATCAAACCAAGGGATGAATTTGTAACTTGCTCCGGTTGCCTCCCTGATCCGGGCTCGCGGTAAAACACACGAGCACCCTGTGAACTTCAGGAGGTGGAGAGGCCAGCTTGTCAGAGAGGAGCAGAGCAGCGTGGCATATTTTTTATTTACAAGATGGTTTTTCTTCTGGTCTCTTCTTTTGTGTTGAGATCTATTCTTTAGAGAAGGAGGGAGCATGCTCTTAGATTTTGTCAAATTCAATCACTCCAAGATTCCATCTGGTGTTGCCAGGGACAACTGAGCAATGTGTTGCTACATCTATATGAAAAACAGATGTTTTGTGCAGAATACTTAGAAATACCTATAAACAATGTAAATGTAGCATTCTGTCTGCTCACAATGAGCCACATTTCAAAAAGTGGGACTAACGTGCTCAAATAATGCGGCTCAAAGCCATTTTACTTGAGTGTTTGTGCACTTTAATCAGACCCATACTGGTGGAGATTCTCTGAACATGAGCTAACATTGCTGCCCGGGGTTTGACCCAGGTGTTATTTGGCATAAATACACAAATGGAAGATGACAAAAAAACAATAACAACAATGGAAACGACCTGGAAAAGCATCAGAGCAGCACACATTTCTGTGTTGAGTAATTCAGTTTAGGACAGATCAGCTCACCTTGTCCACTCAACGTGCTGCTCAACGTGCATTTGTTTCAGTATTCAGCTCCTGGTTGTCGTATCACCATTGCCAGTCGAGTCATAAAAATGTTGTATTTATTTAAATATTAATATATATATATTATATACAGGTGAACCACAACCTGACCGCAAATGCTTTTTTTGATTTCTTCATCCAGGAGCTTGAAGCTTAATATAAAGCAGTGAATAAATAGGTTCATCTCCATTTTGCAGCCAAGGCAGTTTGGTATATCCAATTTCACTTTTTTTTAATGCTGAATAAGAGTGTTCACAAGCACAAATGTATACATGCTAACACTAGCCTCTGTAAACCAGACACACATTTTCCCACACTCACAGATGAACTCTTGTCCACCAACAGGTAACAATGCCTTCAAATCACCGGAGGATTTCAAGGTGTCCCTCCCCCTTCGCACCAACTACCTATACGGACGCATCAAGAAGAGCCTCCCTGAGATGTACGCCTTCACTGTGTGCATGTGGCTCAAGTCCAGCGCCAGCCCAGGCATAGGGACGCCCTTCTCCTACGGTGTGCCAGGGCAGGCCAACGAGATAGTCCTGATCGAATGGGGGAACAATCCCATCGAGCTGCTGGTCAATGATAAGGTAGGCAACAACGGAGGCGCTGGCGGTAGCCGGGCGTCACTCCGCCTGTGTGGAACGATGGATCACAGCTGACTTTGGATGGTGTGATGGTTACACTGGGAATAAGTAACAGTTAGCTGAAAACAACTCGCTGGGTCACGGCTCAGCAGTCCAGCCCTACGAGGCCTAGAATCCCTGCCCAACCACTACTGCACAGAGCTGGTTGAGAGTCCTCCTTTTAGCAGCTTAATTCAGTGGAAGTAAGCAAATGGTTTCCATTTTCATCATATTGGAATATACAGTGCTAGTTTGGTAAATTGTTCAATGTAACTACATAAAAAATACTGAAGATGGCATTAAATAAAGATGACATTGAAAAAGAAAGGGAGCCGAGTCAGAACTCAGTGAGCCGCTAAATGCTTCCGCACTCAGCACAAAAAGGCCCCGAAAGCGCTATAAACGCTGCCGCGGCCACCCCCAAATCTTTGTTAAATGCTGCCAGACGCACAGAGATTTCCACGTCGGGCTGCGCTCGGGAACCGGAGAGCGCACGTCAGCTGAGATAATCACTGACCATCAGTTCTGAATATTTTATTTCGCACCTTATTAACATTTAATATCATTGACCCACATTCCACACAGAGCCAAGAATAACAGTAATTCATTAGAGAAGCTCGGCTGCCATGTGTGCTCGTTTCCAGGCCCAATTTTATTTCACTTTCTGCAGATGACACATTCTGGGGCCTCCGCTAAGAGGATTTTAATCCACACAGAGGTAGCAAAGGGGCAAAAATACATAAATGAATGTTAGACCGAGCGTAAAACAAAAATAATTCTAAATTAAACATTTTCTGGCTTTTCAGGGCGGTGTTTGATTCGTGAATTAATTTATTTTCCAGCTAAAATGATGAGGGTGTTTCTTCCCCTCCGCTGCCTTGTTTACTTTGGGGTGTTATTGGCACAGGCAGGTCTCTTCACAGCTTCCCCTCCGCCATGCATTATACATGTGATCAAGTCAAACATGAGAGAGGGATAGATGGTGGGAGAAAGGGATGAGAGTATGGGGAGATGAAAAGAACAAAAAAAGCAGGGCAGGAAATGAGGAAAGCTGCAGAGATGCGATGGAGTGGAGAGGAGAGGAGAGGAGAGGAGAGGAGAGGAGAGGAGAGGAGAGGAGAGGAGAGGAGAGGAGAGGAGAGGGAGGACGAGGGGGAGATCACACGATGTGAGGCAATGAGGGTTTATGGAGAAACAGAGAAGGAAAGCATAAAAGGTAAATGAGAGGGAGGCAGAAGAGTGGTGAATATGATTAGCTTAAGCGCAGCAGCACGCTCGCGTGCTGAACTTATTCGCAGTGATAACAGGCTCCACTGGGGCACAGTGTTTATTTGTTGCTGATTTGGCTGCATACTGATGGAGGCAGAAAGACCATGTTGCTTTAAAAAAAAAAAAAAAAAAGGAACATTGTGTTATGCAGAGAGGATCTTTATTAATAGAAGCTAACATCTCCACGAGGGGTGCCGCCCTGCATTTGATCAGGATTGTATCAGTGTTGCGGTTGCGTGAAATGCATCTTCGGCATCTTGAGACCGGCAGGATTCTAATCCGCTATGGGTTTGATGGATCAAGCTCAGTATTAGATCTAGTTTGGGTTTTTTTGTTTGTTTGTTTTGTTGTTGCTTTTTTTTTTTTTTTTTTTTT